>JAEMWC010000285.1:522500-527500 GCA_016490735.1 Pachyseris speciosa
TGTTAGAATCTGGAATAGTTTGTCTTGTGAAGTGCGCCGGCTATCAAAACACAATTTTAAAAGTAAAATTCATGATCTCCTCCTCCAGAGACTTGCAAAATGCGATGATTATATTGATTTGTGTAATTTATTAGCAAAACTATAAGACCTCAGCTTGTTCTATTCTCTTGCCATATCTTAAATGTATTGATGTATTTGTAATTTGCCTAGAATTTTGAATCTCTTGCTTTGTAAATCTTTTATTTATTTTATAATATACGTATTTAACACTGCTCGTGGTGTTGTTTGAACGCTGTTTGAACGTAGCTTTTCTTTTCACTGTTGGAGATATCGGTTATCTTCGAGAAACTGGTCAACGGATCTAAGACGCCGGTTTATACCGAATTGTTAGCTTTCTTTCAAATTGTCGAACAAGTTTTGTCAAGCCTCACCGGAAGTTGGCGTTGGTTTCTCGAGTAGTGAATATCCATAGAATCGGTTCACCAATTTTCCCGTGTTAAATTGCAAAATCAGCTTACAATTTAAGCGATGACAAAAGGAAAAAGAGAATCGAGTGAAAAGGAATAGGAAAAAAAAACAGAAAAAAATTGACTACGTGGGGAATTGAACCACGGACCGCACTACTACAGTACGAAGAGAACGCGCTAAACAACTAAGCCAGCAAACATTCCATATGTTGGGATATTTCACAAATTAATGTGATCAAGTAAGCTGAATCTTCAGCTTACTTGATCACATTAAGCTTTACGTAAACACAAGCTTTACGTAAACACTCCATATATAGCAAACCGAAATTTAAACGTCTTAATCATTCAAAGTCACGAATCGTCTGTCATGCAAGCAGTATGCACCTACCAATGTTAGTCCCGAGGCGGGGGGGAGGATACGGGATGGGGTGGGGACTTTGATCTGAGACGCAAATTTTGTGTCAAACCTCCCCACCCTTGGGCAAAGTTTCGAGTTCAAAGTTCCCTACTGTAGGGATTGAGATCCAAGAGGTTGACCTCTTAAATGCTTAAACAATACATACACCCTGGGGCCACCATTCTCTTCAAGTTGTCAAAATTCCCCACCCGGGGCAGGAGATATCGATCAAAGTCCCACCTCATCCCGTATTCCCCCCCCCCCCCCCAATCGGGACTAATATTGATAGGTGCATTAAAAAACCATTGAATTACGATCGACTGGAACTATATCCTATGCATTGATCTGGCTCGGATGGTCAAAAAGGCCGCTTACAAATTCTTTGATAATTTCTTCTTTTTTTTTTCTCGTCGTTTCGTCCGTCACTTGCCCCGTATCCCTCTCGGCCAGAGGAAGAAACAATGACAAGTAAATAAATAAGCTATTTAATATCCGCCGACGGGACTTGGAACGCGTGACCCTCAGATCTCAACGCCCATAGTCTGCATCTTACCCGAGTGCGCCACTTGCTCATTAGTTACCTTCGCAAGAGAATTTTGTAATAATTACATGAGTGGTCACCAAAGTCACGAATAGACCTTTTTAGCTTGCAGATTTAGTTTTTCCATTGTAGACCACGTGATGTTACCCTAGAGAACTGTTTCTTTGAAATTTCGCCTTATTCACGTGCATATGTACGCATAATTTGTGAAAAGACAAAAGGCAAATTCTCTTGGGAAGATCGCGTGGTCTACATTGGGAAAACAAAATCGACAAGCTAAAAAGGTCTATTGTTAAAGCCTTGCAAAAGAAATGTTTAGTCGGAATTGAATAGCTTCAATATACATTTCATAGCAAAGGAAATTAATTGAGAGCGTTTCTTTTGATCGGTTTTCAGTAACATATTGAAAAGGTTTGAGAATCGCAAGAAAAATTGAGAAGTTATTGCTTGATAAACCAAACCGCACAAAACGCGCAAAGAATATTAAAGATCTTCAAAAATAATTTGTTTAACGCCGAATACACTAAAGACAGATAGATAACATTTTTTTACCTGCTATATTCTTCAGGTGTAATAATTCGTTACGAATTAGCTAAATTTTATACCTTCATGCGTAGCTAAACCGCAAACAGCTAATTAAATATTCAAAACGAGTTATTTATTAGTGTAAACTCAAACATCTCATTAAATATTCAAACCATTTTTCTCAGTGACATTTAAGCCGGTTACAGACGAGCAAGTTTTCCTTAACAAGTTTTGACTTGACAAACTTTATTTGCTAGTGTGTAAAGAAAAAATTGTCAAGTTTTTCCTTGACAAGTGCACTTGTTCAAGAACTAGCACTTGTTCAAAAACTAGCATGCTAGTTTTAACCGGCTTAAAGCGAGCGATTTTTACGCACTCAACAATACTTATCGCTTTGCAATAATTTTTATATCTTTGGAAAGTTAAATCAATGTGCTATTCGAATTCCGAAACCATTTTTGCGTTGACGGTAAAATAAAACTACCATTTCTCAACGAGTGAGTAGCAATTTTAGCATACGGCCATGGCTTTAAATGCGTTGCCGGTATACAGTTTGGTCATATGGTTTGGTATACAACTTTACCAACTCGAAAAGTATCGTACTTACATTGTATTTTGACAGTTAAGGATTAACTTTTACACCACAAGTGAGAGCAAACTATTGTGTATTTCAAGATTAAACCGTTCGTTATTGTTAAGAAAAAGAAGGGGCCATAGAATACGAAGCGATGTTTCGTGTTAGTTCACGGTCGATTAATTCACGCAAATTGAACGGCTCTTGCACAAAAATATTTATTTAGGGGTCAGAGTTATGTGATGGTGCAATACCGAAAGTGAAACCAACAACGTAGCTCTTTTTGATTGCGTGGCGTTGTTTGAACGTAGCTTTTCTTTTCGCTGTTGGAGATATCTGTTATCTACATCTTCGAGAAACTGGTCAACGCATCTAAGACGACGGTTTATACCGAATTGTTAGCTTTCTTTCAAATTGTCGAACAAATCGAAGTGCCAGTGTTTTGTCAAGCTTCACCGGAAGTTGGCGTTGGTTTTCGAGTCGGTGAATATCCATTGAATCGGTTCACCATTTTTTCGTGTTAAATTGCAAAATCAGCTTACAATTTAAGCGATGACAAAATGAAAAAGAGAATCAAGTGAAAAGGAATAGGAAAAAAAAACAGATCAAAGAAAAAACACTTGAGTACGTGGGGAATTGAACCACGTATAGTACCACTTGAGCACGAAGAGAATGCACTAAACCACTAAACCAGCAAACAATACAAATATAGTACATCTAAATTTAAACGTCTTAATCATTCGGAGTCAAGAATCGTCTGTCATGCAAACTTCAACTTACGATCGACTGGAACTATATCCTATGCTTTGATCTGGCTCGGATGGTCAAAAATGCCGCTTACAAATTCTTTGAGAATTTCTTGTCGTCAGTGGAAATCACCAGATTTATTATTCAAATTATATGTTGACCCAATGAGCATTAGCTTAGTTTTAGAAGGGTGGAATTGAAGCTTATTAACAGTGAGCTAATCACTAATATTTTCTAAATCAGAAGTTTATATTATTAGCAAATACGTCTTCTTCAAAGTTAGAGGTAAAGATTTGGGTATCATTTGCATATAAGCAGGGAGTAGTAGATTCTAAGCAATCAGGTAAATCATTTATATAGATAATGGAATATTTATTTATATTTATTTAGTACTGTCATTTTTTAATGTATAGCCCCATACAGGAACTTCTACAAACTATGACACAGCTCAATATTTTCCTAGGGACACACACACACACAAAAAGAAAGCAAATACTATTAATTCAAAATTTTTACCGAGGTTCGCCTCATATTAGCTACGGCCCAGCTTTGAGAAGACCTAAAGAGGACAGCTGCAGCTACTTGATCAGTTGCCTAGTTCCTGTAAGGCTTTTAATTCGTTTCGGTGACGTAGCCGAGACGAGCAAAACAGAATGCGCATTTGCCCGTTTTATTATCGGAATGGCGGTTAAAGGTAATTAATTCCCTTGAAATGACATACTATCCAGAGGTTTTTCAAACTTGGCACAATTGATAGCCATGCATAGGACATTGAAAAAATACAATAAAAAGATGGGGTCACCGTGCTTGTTTTCGCCCTGCGTGCCCGTTATTCTAAGTGATTTTACTGAGTTACGCGAGAAATGTTCGAAACTTGAGCAACCGAAAACAATGTTATGTGGCAAAAACTGTGAATAGTAGTGAAACCTAGCGCCTTTTTGTTTGTCTGGGCTATAATGTTTTAGTGAAGCCATTTCAAATTACCCGATGTTGCAAATAATGTAACGAAATTGGACCACTACGTCATCATCTCATACTCCTCCCTGGCTCCAAATGCAGAATTCACGTCATTTATTAATAGATAATCCAACTTCTACTATTTAATTTTTTTCTCCTTAAAATATGTTTTTAGTTTCCCTATTACGAGTACATAACACCAATAAAAAGGGTGGCCACCCTGCTCGTTTCTTTGCAACTTGACGACAAAGGGAAATTTAAGCTGACGTAAGTGCGCACGGGCGCGCGCTAAATGACGCCATAAGCTATGTGAAGTAAGGATGCGCCAAGTCTCTCTCTGGTGCTGTCTCCTGGTCAACGTGCGTGGCAGAAGCGGCAGCTTCGGGGTCAAACAGTGGCGGAATCAAAATTTTCTTTTTGGGACATTTATCTACGCTTTATAGAGGTGCCAAAGCCATAAAAGCCCTGTAGGCTGTTAAAAACTTGCAAAATATTAAAAACAGCGGCAAATTATGGTTTCAAAACCCTTGCGGTGTAGATCGGCTGTTGCCGTCCATGCAAGTTCCTGTAAATTTAACATATCAACCACTTGCGGACCACGTGACCCGAACGGATTTACCTAATTGTATTATCGCACTGGGCCTTTCTTGTTTGTAACACGGCCTCAAGACTTTTTCCTAGCCTGCGTGCAAACGTCTCCTATTTGGCTACTTTTTCCGAGCCTGATCGCGTTTCAGTGTGCAGCCCTCATACGGGGATTTTCTCAATAGTTTTCAAATGAAAGCGCGTGTG
>JAEMWC010000285.1:532500-597500 GCA_016490735.1 Pachyseris speciosa
CCTCTGCTACATTAGATAATGAATTCATGACCTACAATTTGGGAATTTGAAACTGCATTTGAAAAGAAAAAGAAAATAACTAATATCTTCCATTTGAAGAAGTATATACATTTAGTCTACATTTTGTATACACTTTTGTTGGTTCAGAAGCTGATGATGTCAAATTTCTTTGCATTTGCCACTTCCACATCTCCCATAATACACTTTGTTTGCCCCCCAAATTTTACATAACCATTGTTTTTGATTCATCTCGGGAAGATTGTTCGTCCCAAGAGAAATTGAAAACAGTGCTTATGCAAAATTTTGGAGGCAAACAAAGTTATTATGGGAGATGTGGAAGTGGCGAGGAGTTACTCAAAGATTTTTGTCACTTGAGTCATGGTGAAAGACCTGAATGGTACCAAGGTTTTGTTTTACAGAAAGAAACACTCCCAAACTGACATAAAAACACTTGAAAAGACAATACTTTAGGAGAAGTTTCTTTTGAATGCTTATCAAGTTAAGAATTATTTTATTGATTACCAATAACTGAGTCTTGAGATGACAAATACCTTCACAACCTGACTGTAAACTGAAAATGATAAAATATACCGTTCTTAATGTGGAAATTGCATGGCATGCCTTTCATGGATACACAACTTGAAATTTATACAAATATAATGCATTTCAAATGGTTTTCAAACAAATGAGCTGCATCTCAGCTGTGTCAGTGATGGCATTCAGTCCCACTCCTTAATGGAACAGAAACTTTGTGTCTGCATGTGGCTCCTTTTCCAAAATACGTTTTGTTTCTAGGTTTTGAAAAAATTTAGTAAGCAATAAAACTGATTTTTACGTTTAAAATATAATCTCTTTAAGTCAATATATTAAATAGTTTTTGAGGGGGTAAAAAATTTTATCACCAGCAAAAGCTATAAAAACTAGAGGCTTTTTTTAATTTCCAGTTTTAAAAAACTCAGATATGACAAGCATCATGCAGGATGCATGCATAATGACACAGGTACATGCACAATGACACAACAGGATATAAGAAACCTATGCTTTTACTTATGTTTATCTGTTGTTTGCATTATGTAAACAGAGAATTGAAGCCAAAACCACAGTGTATATGGGGCTTTACTTTGGAGCAAATCTTTGGTTTGAAAATTAGTTGGTTTGACATCAAAATCAGCTTGAAGCACAAAGCTAACAGCTTGGAAGATTCGGGCTACCTATCAGTATAACAAATAGGCACTGGGCTGGTTAAACAGAGGGGGTATATTTGGAATTTTACGATATGTTTTCCTATAAATTTCTATTGTAATTCTTTACATGAAAATAAAAGTAAGTTTCCTAGTTTCCACTTTCTTAAGCTACACTAATTCATGCAATGAATGAGATGGTCTGTTAAAATCAAGTTAATTATTTGTTCATTGAACCTTTGCTTAATTTAAGCCAGTTGTTCATTACAAACATTCCTGAAAATAGACAAAACAACATGTGTTCCCAACTGGAAACTACATCAATGTTAAAAACATAATAATTATATGGAGTATGTATGTAATAAGGTGTTATTACATAGGTAAACATGTATGGCTGCCCTGCCTTGCTGATTCCAGTACCATTACAGAATTCCTCATCAAAGAAAGTCAGGTTAAAGCTGTTGTGAAAAAAAAAAAAACGTCCACAACATTGGTAACACAATAACAATTTTTCATCCTAGTTTAGCCAAGATGATAAAGGTAAAAATTATGACCTGAGGAAACCAGACACATACAAAATACAGCTTTAAGAGACAAAAGGAAAAGACTTTTTACACCCCAACTACCGGCCAGTCTAATTAATTTAGCTGTTGCTTTGAGGTGACTAACAAGTACAAAGATTTTCCATACACAAGCTGCTGGCCAATCCACCATAAGCTAACCTCTAGTGATCAGACTAGCGTCTACCATTATTTTATAACACTGCGATGGACATCACAGGAATGTTGATGGCATTGTCTCAGCACTGATTTTGAGCACTTATGGTAACCCAATAATCTCAAATCTCAAACAACTGTGCAACCATCAAGCCATCCAGTCGCACTCCTTCAGTAAATCAAAGACTTGGCATAAAGTAATTGTTAGAATCCACATCACCAAGAAGCCGGCTGAACAAGCATCAGCAAATGACAAAGGGCATAGAATACGCAGGTGACAAAGAATAGAAAGGAAGTTACATTTGATGACAGCAGATCAGTTTGACAAGTGATGCATAAAAAAAAAAGCCATTCAAACTACATTCAATCTGAACAACCACAAACTAATACTCTTGTGGCAACAGTCAGATATTTATATGAATGTTTTTGAACATAGCCCTTCTGCAGAGTGTTTTATAAGCTGAGGTTATGGGACCGTGAGTAGTGTGTACCTGTACTTGGGCTAGAAGAAGTTTTTGACAACCAGTTTAATTTTCTTTCGGCAAACTGGACATTTCTTTTTGTTGTCTTTCAGTTTCTCTGCACAACCAATGCAACAAACTTGATGACCAGTTCTGCCATGTACTAAACTTGCATTTCGAGGCTGTGTTAAGCAGATGACACACAAGTCTGGAGAAAAGGCTCCTTCAGAGTCTTTTGTTTTTGAGCTTCTTGTAACAGGCTGTTTGGTGTAATTTGAACTTGATACATGTTCTGAAGAATGTGACTGCTCTTGCAGATTCCTATCAGCTGACGTAGAGGCACTTGCAATATGTGAAAGAGCTTGTGAAGTTAGAGTTACTGGTTGTAATGATAATGCTGATGATGGATTTTCAATAGTTGGTGCTACAGCAAGTGATGCAAATTTTTGAAGTGAAGGTATAATAGGTGATTTCTCTGTAAATGTGGACAAATCCATGGCAGGTTCTGAAGATAACCTGAAAAGACAGTTGTATGGAAATTAAATTCAAAGGCTTTCTTAGTATTTACAAAGAGATAAGGCAAACTGCCCCCTTTATGCCCCCTTTCAGTAATTTATAAGAGAAAAGGTAGCAAATCAAGGAATGTAGCTCTTTACAGTCAGGTGTACTACTGAGTTGTAATGGCCAACACCGAAAGGTATAATTTAATAATATTATATTTTATTTGAGTGGTTACACTAAGATTCAATATACAAACTCAATATTTGATAAACAGGCTTAAAAGTTCAAACCACATTTTACAGCATGATAAAATATAGTGTCACAGGAAAGTACTGTTCAATGGCATTCATTTTCATTTGCAAAACCACACGATAGGATTTCTTGCCCAGATTCAACCTCAGATTCACATCTCATGACACAAGATCTTAAATAACGAGAAAGAGAGAAGAATGAATAACACACACAAGTACACATCTACAGACCTTTTCAAGTGAGGGAGCCACTCATGTCTTTCAACCCAGCAGCGAGCGCACTGGCGTGACATTGGATGGTTTTTGAGGTTGCACTGGGGACATGCCCACAGATCGTCTTCATCAATATCTGAATCCAACTCCTGACCTTCTTCATACTCATCCCCACCCTCGGCACCAGGATCTTCGTCTTCTGAGCTTATTACAACAACTAAAATTGACAGAAAAAAACCATACCAATTGAAAAAAGTTCTGTGAGTAAGGATTTCTTAAAGACAGAAGTAGCATCTGGAAATGACATCTTTTTTTTTTTAATATATTGAATCTTTACTACCAGCAAAGCATACTTTACATCGCCAACAACTGCGAAAGAAACAAACAACTTTTTTTTTGCCAGAGTGATTTTTTTCAAGTTCTTATTTTTTTCTCAAAATCATGCTTGAAATTGGGGGTGCGGCTTATCAACGAGTGCGGCTTATACAGGAGTTTTTACGGTACTTCGTTAGCAAATTTGGCTCCTTGCTCATGGAACTGTTAAAATGGCCACTCCAAAACGACGTAGCTTTGGGACTCAACTACTGATGAATTTCTTGACCTACCACGGCATATTAATTTGGAACTTGCAACCACTGAAGAACACAACAAGTGCAAAATTTCGGTGGTAGGTCGGAGTGGCTGTGGACTTAGTATAAATATGAAATATGTGGGGTTAGGAACGAATGCTGTCAAAATTTCTGGCTATTTCCCAGCATGCAGTGTGGTCGTGATGTTGAAAATTGAGGCAAGGCCAGGATGTACTAGAAGGAGAGGCCGTAGCTTGGCCTGGCAACGAAGAAGAGCAAAACAAATCACTTCTAAGCTAGAAGTAGGACTGAATTTTGCTGTGAATGTTGACTTTTGAATTAGCAACGATGATTTCTTTAAAACAAAAAAACTAAAGGCAAAAACATGATTTTGTTGTTTTTCAGTGATGTTAAAAACAGTCATTTTTGTTATTGTCCAAATTCAGATGCTGTTATTCTGCAAATATCGCTGGCTTTTTTGTGTTTATTGGGTTTCTCAATTTGAAGGACTTTCTAGTCAATGCTCACAACTGATAGTTAAGGCAATGTTCACGCGATTGAGAAAGTTGCAATTTTTTAAAGCAGCGAAGTCTTGTATGGGCGCATGAGGGCGCATTGGAGCTTAATGGGTTAAGCAATCTATTTTACATTCAAGACAAAACAGCACCCATGCTTAGAATGCGGCTTCAAGTTCAAGTGCCCCACATAACTACCACATTGAGAGGAAAATAATGGTGATGATACAACTTGCTTTGTCCTTACCAGTAAATTACCATATGTAGATGTTCTTGAGTCAGTTCATAGGAGCCCTTTTGATTAGACAACAGCATCAACTGAAGGGCTGAGAGCATAAACTGCCTATGTGTAATTTTAGGTCGTTTTTCAATTTTCCTCGGAAATCAAACAAATTTTTGCACGTAACTTGCAAGCAATTTGATTCTAAAACATTGTCCAGTATTTTTATTCACTAATTTTTGTTTCATTTCCGAGCAATATTAAAAAATGACCTAAAATTACACATAGGCAGTTTATGCTCTCAGCCCTTCAATTCTTGGGACTGATAATGGTTGTCTTCATTGTTAAAGCCCACAGTTGAAATGAAAATGATGAAATTTGAACAAAAATAAAGAGCAGGAGAATGATTCAAAACGTTTGCTTAGTAACTACACAGACATTTACAGAGGGAAGTCTGGACACCAGAGTAGCTGACAACGACCAGAAAAACAACACAGAAAGGTTCGCTTTCCCATCAGCTGTGCATGGATAGTGTTTATAAAGTTGTATGGAAGCCATCGGTCGGAGAAAAACTTGTTACTAAATGAGAGTTTAACAACCCCAAGGATAAACACACCATGCAAGTAATGAAAGGCAACAAAACGGTCGGCCATTTGCCTCACAAGTTCTCCCAAATAGCGTGGTATTTTCTCTCACATAGTGGAGACATGTGGAAAGATTGAAGTGATCAGTTGAAGACGACATTGTAAAAATCTTTGTGGAAGTATGGAGATTCTATGCCAGTTAGAGATTCGAATGACTGGCAAGCAAGATTCAGGTTTTGAACCTGAAGATACAAATGGCTCCTTTAGAAGCCACCATTTCTACCGAAAGCAATGTGTTTAGTCTATATTCACTGAAGGTTTTTGGTGCTATTTCAGTATTTGTGACCCCATATAGAAGTCAGTTTACTTCTTCTGAAAGCAATGGTCTCATATATAAGCCGCACCCACGATTTTGAGCTCAAAATTTTGGCAAAAAAGTGCGGCTTATACACAAGTTTTTACGGTACATCACCCAACTTGCTTCTTTGAGATAGTGGACTCTTAGCTACCTCCAAGCTTAACGATGCTCATCAGGCAGTTACTAAAGATGAAAAACGGCTGTAAACTTACCAAAAATCCCTACAAACCATATTTGAGCCGTTATTATCACTCAACGAAGCAAAATGGCTACGTCAGAATGACGTCTCTAGAAAACTTGAGCCTACAGTGTTTTAAAACAACAGCACTTTCCATGGCAACCCCAAATATGGAGTCATGAAATCCTATGGATCGTTTATATACAGAAAATCACTCAAAACTGTAAAAAGTCTCGGGCGTCAATTTGGGTTAAATCAAATCAAGGCATCTTCAGATTGTCCTGGGAAACATTGGCAATCATTGCTAGCAGCATACCTTCATCTTCTGATTCTTCTTCATTGTCATTCTCATCCTCTTCACTATCAGAACCAGGTGGCTCAAATTCCACAGTTTCTGCAGACAATAATATGATCAAATGATTAGTAAACTAATCAACCAAACAGCCAACTTATCAAAAAGATAAAATCAGTCAGTCAGTCCTACTTTCATCATCATCATCTTTTTCATTTGCCTTTTTTTCTAATATATTAACTGTTTATAAAAGTACTTGTGAGTACTTGGCATTCTCTTATGGAAACCCTCTTGATAAAATAATAATAATAATAATAAAAATAATAATAATAGTAATAATAATAATAATAATAATAATAATAAAAACTATAACAAAATTCTCGAACGTGATTGGTTATCAGCAGCCCAATTTGAGCACTAATAGGACTGCATGCATCATGCTTGTAATTGGACAGTGTAATAGGACAGTTTACATGTCATGCTTGTGTAATTGGACAGTATGCATCATTTTGCGCATACTGTTGTCGTGCATTTTGTTGAATATACTATTATGTTTTTCAGAATTCATCACTACGTGTAACGTTTTAACGCTCAACCGATGGCTAGTTCGTTTCTCAAATTTTGTCATAGTTTTGATTAATTGGTAACAGAACTTTGTGTCGTCCAATTCTGTCTGTAATTATACTCGTGATTAACAAATCGGACTCCTGCTTTGCAGTCATCCGATTTTGTAAATCACTCGTATGATTACAGACCGAATTGGACTCCACTCGGTCCTATTACCATTATTAATAATAATAATAACAACAACAAAATTTATAAGGTGCCAATTTCTATATAAATATAATCCAAATGCGTAGTAATCAGTAGAAGTTTTATTGGGTAGGAGGAGTTTTAATCTGCTTATCTGAGTTGTGTGGGGGGTGTTTACTGGAGTAAGCAGTACATAATCATGGACTGTGGGTATCTTGGAAAAGGCTTTAAAGGGGCAGTGTCACGCTATTTGGCAACTTTATAAAAAGCTAGAAGGTGTCTTCGCATCAATATTGAATTCCAAAAATAATGGTCTAGTTTTGTTATTTAAGACTATTTGAAGGTACTGAAACTGTTTCCTGTCACCTGTTGCTAAGGATGGCAAGGATGGAAATGGATTGAAACTTGAAAAACTTGGCTAATTTTTTCAACTTTTGATGCTACGTCTTCAAAAAAATCCTCAAGAAATTTATTATGGTTAGCCTTCGCTGATAAAATTCATTTGATATCTTCATCGTAGCTTTACAGAATCATTTTGTTTATGAATAAAGCCTCAAAGTAACGATTTTAGCACAGAATTGACATAAAACAGCAAAATCATCGTGACCCTGCCCCTTTAAGCTTATGGCAAAACCTACCATCGAGAAAAAACAGGTCATCTTCAGAGTCTGTTACAACAGCTGTCACAGCCGATTCATACCCTTTGAATAAGTATACAGTGTTGTAAGGTTCAGAGAGCTCGCTCTCACTTTCTGATGCTTTTGCTGAGGAAAACCCAATGCCCCAAGACAGTTGTCGAGGTGGAGTGTAGCTTCCTTTTGCAACATCTAGAAGGACAACAAAACAAACCACATAATATTATTATCCAAATTTTACTTCTACATGATGAAACATCTAAAAGGTTTGCTAATTATATGACTGACAGCGTGTCAATCAGTTTGACATGGAAAGGTGGTGAGACACTAACCCGTTCTTATCAACCTGTGCAAGTTCTCGAGAAAAGTTGAAACTTTTGCTGATCAGTTCCTTGATTCTCATAACCATGAATAATAATCTGATTGAGTCATGATATAGTTAGGAAAAATTAGATGCCAGTCACCGTTAGCGCTTACAGGGTTAAATTCAGCCTCACATAAGCACAATGCCATAACATACATCCGTAATCAGCTAAGAGATAAAGGTTAGAGAGAGCAAGCTGCATACCTGTCAAAGCTTCTCTTTTCCTTTTCCTGAATGGCTTCTTAGGTGTGTTACAAAAACCCCCTGAAAAATTATCACATACTGTAGTATAAACAACCATTAAATCTATTATTTTATATGTGAACCATGGGTTCATAAAACTCAGTTTCTTCAAGATGTTTCACACAGGAATAAAGTATTAGCCCCTAACAGCACACTTGGTTTGCAAAAATTATTCACACTCTTGGCAGCTGTATTACCTATTGGATTTGGCTGCCTACTGCTCCCCTTACACAAATAACATAACTAAGTAACATTAAACATTAAACATTAAAGTGGATGCTATCATCAGAGCAGACACCACAGATGCAAACCAGTTTGGCTGGTTCACCCAAATCTCAATTATTGAAAAATAACTACACTCTTGAACAAACACCTGTCTGAGAGTAGAGATAAGATAGTTTTATTACAGCCAGACATGTATGATGTACCTTGCTCATTGTCCGAACTATCACACTGTGGAGCTATCAAAATCTCACTAAAGAGAAGAGCAAAATTACAATCAATCAATCAGTCAGTCAATCAGTCAGTCAATCAGTCAAAACACGAAAATTTGGTTTATCAATGGAGTTGATAATGTAAATTGACCACTGTACAGGGATTCGATTAGCTGACGTTTTTGAGCATTAGCCCTTCGCCGGAGCGAATCCGACTCTGACAAAGGGCTAACGCTTGAAACGTCAGCTTATCAAATCCCTGTACGGTGGTCAATTTATATTATCAACTCCATTGATAAACCAAATTTTCATGTTTCACTCCCCAACCGACGCAGCACCACAGTTTCTTTAGAAACTAATCCCCTTTAGTCAATCAGTCAGTCAGTCAATCAGTCAGTCAATCAATTAATCAGTCAGTTAATCAATCAGTCAGTCAATCAATTAATCAATCAGTCAATCAATTAATTAATAAGTCAAACAATCAATCTGTCAGTCAGTCACTCAAGACAGTCAATCAATCAATTAATCAGCAAGTCAGTCAATCAATCAATTAATCAGTCAGTCAATCAATCAGTCAATCAATCAATTAATTAATCAGCCAGTCAGTCAATCAATCAATCCATCAATATCAAGATACATAATCTGTAGTTGAAAGAAGCTTTCCAATACAGTATTTTGAACTTTCACCTTTAATAAAGAAATTTTGCAAAAATAATAATTCTTAGAAATGAATATAAACATTTCAGAGTTTCCTCAATGCAATGCAACTGGTCCTTGCCCATGGTCTAATTGACAGTAGAAATGCACAAGGATAGTGGTGTTGTGTGACTTGCCATTGCTAAAGTACACAGTTAAATGATCTTGTTGGCCTTGCACCCACTCTAAATCATCCCTAACTAACATTTCTTGATCCATATCATTCAAACCGAACTGAACTGGAAAACAAGCTTTAAGTTTACGATGGCATGATATTTCTGAAATTCTATGCATATTGGAAAATCAGTAGAAGAAAAACAATGTGATCCTTGAACCCTGACTGGCTAGCTTGACAAAATGAATTTAAGCTTCTTAAAAGATATTAAACATTTCAATTTTGGGTAGTGCTGTACTCCAATTTATTTTACCTTTTGGGGGATTACTGGTCAATCAAGTAAACAATTCAGTTGCCACAAAAAAGACAAAAGAAATTCTGTTTTCCCTGGTCCTGTTTAGTTATGGGGTTATCAAAAATGTAGGTGATAGGGTTACTTGTTTTTATGACATCCTGATGTCATATGTGATCATGAAAGACCACACTCAATTACACTGTACTTTAGATCACAATTCTTTTCTTGAAATAATTGCTCCTTTCACTCCTCTAATCTGATCAAGATTAAATTTCCGACTGGAGTCAAGTTTTAGTCTTTAGTTTTCCCCTTTAGATTCTACCTAGACATTAATATTTACATGTTGTTAAGCGATTTTTGATTCTGTTTAATGTAATCGTAAGACGAATCAGTAATAATATTAATAATAATATTAATATTTATAATGGTTATATTTAAGGACTGGTCTGCCTCGATTAGCTGTAAAGCTATTTGCGGCCCAGTCCACCAAGAATTATCGACTTGTAAAAGAGTTGAAATAAACTTGATACTTGAAACTGATAAACTGAGAAATGTACGTTGGATAGAATGTAGTTTTAACACCCATCTGAGGGTAAAATCCAAAAGTGTGACCATTCAAAAGAAAGCCCCTTAGCAGTGAAGTACCTTCCTTGATATGCAATTACAAGGTTGTTATAAAGTTTCAGCCATGGGATAAAGTCCAAATTCCATGGACAGAGCTGGGAGAGGATCTTCAAAAGGGATCTTAACTGTAAGCATGAAAAAAAAAAAATCTTTTAAGTGTGACCAAACTCGAGTGTTTTTGCTAAGTTTTGAAAGTTGCTATAAGAACCATCTATTTCAGAGTCCAACTTGACAAAAACATTTATAGTTTTCCAAGAGAACCAAACTAAATTATAAAGGAAAGCAAGCTCCATTTTGCAGAAAAAAGAAAGCCCCTTAGCAGTGAAGTACCTTCCTTGATATGCAATTACAAGGTTGTTATAAAGTTTCAGCCATGGGATAAAGTCCAAATTCCATGGACAGAGCTGGGAGAGGATCTTCAAAAGGGATCTTAACTGTAAGCATGAAAAAAAAAAATCTTTTAAGTGTGACCAAACTCGAGTGTTTTTGCTAAGTTTTGAAAGTTGCTATAAGAACCATCTATTTCAGAGTCCAACTTGACAAAAACATTTATAGTTTTCCAAGAGAACCAAACTAAATTATAAAGGAAAGCAAGCTCCATTTTGCAGGTATTACTACTTGGGTTTAAATCATATCAAACACAGATGCCAATAAATTGTAAGAAACTACTACATTCAAATGAAAGCTGTGAGATGTACTTTGCTTTCTGGTTTGATCTTGCCTCTAATTAAGCTCTCAAGTCTGCAAACAACATTCTGAAGTGTGATCACTGGCATCACCTCTCTTGAGCATTGCTGTGTAGTACCATTTCTTTTCTTTTTGTTTTTTCAATTCTCTTATGAAGAAATGTTAGAAGGCTGGCTAGTTACATCACTAGTGAGAGTAAAAGCATATGGAGGTCCATGGTATTTTCTTTGTAAACATTTTTGTGGTTCTTATGGGAAAACCACATGTAATGTAAGTATGTATTCAGGCATTTAAAGTACACATTTTGGGAAGTGCAATTGAGATTGCCAAACAGATCAGCCAGCCTATACCAACAGATCTAATTGATCTGCAGTACAGAGTAATTCCAGTTATGTTTCACATGGATGTCCTATTGACGGGAGATCCTTGATTTTTTGCTCCACCCAGGTTACCCACAGAGGTTTGCAAGCCTGTTCAAGTTTGAAAAAACATCCTGCTTAAGGCAGCTAAAAATATGTTTGTTGATAGAAGACTTCTGATAAAGTCCTTTTGTGCAAAGACGTCAAGGGAACAGTTTGAAGATAATCTTAGCATTTCAGCTATGTCTAAAATTAGGGAGAGCACAGCCAACATTTGCAAAATTATGCAGAAGCTATTCAGTCAATGTTCTTAATTCCCACTGATCAATATACTATGCAAATGATGGGGGCATTTTTTTGGGACACACAAAGGAAATATCTGGGAGTGTGTATGCAATATAAATGCAATAGTGGCTACAAGCTTAGCATGTAAGCTGGTTAAAAACATTTACAGATTCAACTTATGCATTGATGAGCTTACACTGACATCCTTTACTGGCTTTAGAAGCAATATTAAGCCAGAACTTTGATCATTCTTGGGCAACCAACCAGACCTAAAGGCACTAATGATTGTTTTTGTAAACAACGATATATCTACAGGGCTATGCACTTTGTTTAGACACGTTCAGAAGACAAGCCTTGGCTTGCTGCAAACATCAATACCGCATTTTCGCAGTCATCACGAAAGAATTCAATACGCGACCGACATTTCTTTCTCTTTATTTCACTTCCAATTACAATGTCACGTAGATTTTTCGCAGAAAATCAAACACATCGGTTTTTTTGGTGAGTTCACCCTGGTAATTATATAAACAAGAGCATTGCAAAATGCAAATGACACGAGGTCCGGGTTTTTATTTTTATGTGTGCATTTTCACAACCTAAACTCTCATTTGGCTCCTAATAAAACTGAATGATTCCGTGATTTATCTCCAAGAAAACAAAGATCGATCAGCAACAAGCTATGAGAATTTTACAATTATGCTACATCTAAATCCGAAGAAAAATAAAGTTATGTATGTATGTATCTAACACCAAGCAGAAGATCCAGCAGAGAGGCTTCCAAATACTTCATGAAAATCGTGAAGCGCGCGACTTAACCTTGCCACTATTCCACCACTGCTTAATACCACAAACAAAGTGTTTTGTAAATCTGATGTAACAAGGAAGGAAGACGAACTGAGAATGCGCCGAAATTAGATAAGGGTTATACTCTAGCGTGGGAAAGCGACCTTTAACACTTTGCTGCTGTGTAGCGGCCAAGTAGAAAGCTTTTTTAATCGGGGATTTGTTTCAGGCGCGTGGCGCGATGAGTAAAAAGGCAATCTCATTTGAAAAATACTATGAATGTCACAGAAAGCTAATTCTAACGAAAATGAAAGTCGCCGAGCAACGAACATAAATCCCCGACACATCGATGCCTTGCAGAACAAAAATATGACGATAAAATAAACATTAAGCTTAACTGCAAAGTTATCGATCTTCTGAC
This sequence comes from Pachyseris speciosa, assembly GCA_016490735.1. Taxonomy (NCBI): domain Eukaryota; kingdom Metazoa; phylum Cnidaria; class Anthozoa; order Scleractinia; family Pachyseridae; genus Pachyseris; species Pachyseris speciosa. The sequence continues at coordinate 545,234 of JAEMWC010000285.1, forward strand.
CCCTGGATTTCTTAAGATAAATTTACAGCACGAGAAACGTTTTCTTAATTTTAATGTTGTTTTCGTAACCAGCATTGAATATTTTCGTGCTTATGTCTTGATGTGTCCATTCATGTTAGAAAAAAACACGCAAAAAAATTATGCACCCCCCAAACCAGTTTGTTCGCTGAATGAAATACTAGCAATTGTAAAATAACTGAATTGAAGTGTATCCGATATGCGATGTTAACACTAAATTTTGCATTAAATATAAAGCAAATTTGACAGAGGCGAGTGTTTTTACCGAGAGATTTGGCGATTGCAAGGTTTAAGGATATTACGATTTGATTAAGCTTATCGGAGTGATAAACAGAATAACCGAGTATAATTTACTAGCACATTCCTATCGTTTGAAGAATAGACGAACATCAAAAAATTGTACGAGCAAAAAGGATTAAAAAGGAAAATGAAAAACGTGCATGTACAGAAAAGTTTTAGCGACAAAGCAGACACAAACAGACTTCGGCCATTCAAAGGCAAGTTGTGAAGGCAACTTACTAAGCCCCTTGATGAAACAGCATTTTCCGACCCGGGGAAAATTAACAGCAAGGCGTAGTTATTAGTTGGTCGCTTACCAAGCCTTCTTCTCCAACAATGCACCATCCATTCCCCTCAATTCTCCCTCCTCCGGTCCTACAGCCTTGCTCCTCAACTCACATGGATCTCTTCCATTCCTCCTGTTCTCACACCAAGCAGCGACCCGAAAAATGTGCTAGTAGGGAGAATTTATACAAATAATCTAATTAATCCCAAGTTGTCGTTTCTTATTCCACGCATCTCTTTGTCAGAGTAAGAGCATGAAAATAACTAAAATATTTGCATCAATAAGATTCTAAAATTTATTCAGGCGAGAAATATTATTTCTCACAGTATTTGGTTTACCAAAACAAGTTTTGGATGCAAATTTCAATTTTCTCCCTAAGAGAGGAAGTTGTGTGGATCAAACCGGAAATTGAAGACTTTGGAAAGTGTGTAGACTTGTCCAAGCATGCCCTGATAACATTGGTTCCTTGAATGTTTTCCTACACGCTGATTGGTTGATGTTGACAGCTGAAAAGTGTCAATTAACTCTGTTTCATTTTCGCGCGCTTTTTATCGCGTGCTATCAATGGAAATTTCGCGCGCATCAATGACCTCCAACCTCAAAATACGCATCATTGAAACCACACAATAGGTTTGTTTGTCAAGAAGCCATGATTGTTAACAGTACCTTTGTTCATTTACAAAAAATGTAAATATGTTTTAGTGGGCTTTCTGACCAAAAAAAGTTATTTCTTAGCCTTCGCGTACAGAAAAGTATCATTTCTTAAAATGTCTATAAAAATGTGTGCATGTCAGTTTGTTTAATAGCGACCATTGTCAACCTTTGAAAGCCTCCTGTAAAAAACAAAACATGAAAAAAATCCCTCGAGATCAAGCATTAGTCATTCGGCGATAATCTTTTTCGAGGTTTCCTTGAAAACGCCCGAAACTAAAGAGAAATAGCCATGGGTTACTTTGATGACACTGTACGTGACCCATATGAACAATAAATAAGTGCCGGCTGTTACTGGGGATAGGGAGTCTTCGTAAGTCACATTTACTGTATAGGCGAGTGCCACTGGAGAAAGTATGGATTTGGAGTATTTTCCTCTGAGACAGGGCTAACACAACGTTGTTTTTGATCTGGAACAGGGTATTATTTTGACGGAGTTCGAGATCTAGGTCGAAATCAGAAACGTCGAAATTAAATCGGATTTGCTAATCTGGAAATGGATTTACTTAGCAGACAAAAAAAAAAAAGAAACAAAACATGATCCTAAGCGACCGAGGGGTGCGGTCGGGCGGGGCGAAATGAACGAATAAACGGCGCCAGAAATTCTTCTTCCCACTCCAACAAACTGCCCCTGGGTGCCCGAGAATAAGCTACTGAACTAAACCACATGTACTGATAAATTAGATACCATATCACAGCTTTGTCCGATGCGAGATTGATTTGATTATTTTAGTTTCTTAGAAATGTTGCAGTTCTCCCCGTGTCTATCTGACAAACAGCAAACTGCATCTTGCGACGCAGAAGCTAGAAGCTGGATCGTGGTAACAGAAGTCACGAGACTTAGTTTGTTTTAGCACTAAATCTGAAACAAATAGGAAATTTTGACCAAAAAGTTACTCCTGGGGAGGAGATTCACTTTACACTGAACTGAGATATTTTAAAATAGTTGGACAGTTTATTTAATAAATACATAAGCAGCCCAAAGGCTGAATTGCGTATTTACAATTAAGTACTACTACAGTGTAATAAAAAGACGTATACATATGACACTACTAATAACAATAGAGAGATTAAGCATGACGTTACGTCAAACGGCAAACGGCAAAAAATGAAACTTTTGCCGTCTGTCTTCAGCTGTCTGTACAGTAGAGTGAAAATAGTTTTATTTGCTGTGAATAGTAGGAGATATTTGTCCATTTTTGTGTGATTTATTTAAGGATTACAAGAAGAGAATAAACAAATACTCTTTGCCGTTTGCCGCCTGCCGTAAACGTCATGCTTAAACTCTCTAATAAATGATATAAAGTATAAAAAACCTATAATATAATACGTACATTGAATTGTTGTTTTAAACTTCAGGTATTTATAAATTTATTTTTAAAACGATCTGTTTTCCACCTTACAGCAAAAAGCCTGTTTAGTCTGAACGAGTCAGTATTTGCTTGTTTGCTGCGGGTAAAAGCTTATGAAGGCGATTATCGTCATTTAAGATGGATTTGAATGCATACGTTTTCGTTGTAACTTTCAACTGACCGCGGAATACCTACTTTATCTAGGGCCGCGGAATAATCAACCCCTGGAAAAATAAGTTGTTGATATAAATTGTAACGTCGTTTTGAAATCTGCTGATTTAATACACCCTGATGAAGGAAGGCTGTGCCTCCCGAACATTGTTTGAATATATATTCCTCGTCGTGTAAACCAGCCTTGCTTGTGTTTTACCGTTTTTTTAGTTTACAATTTTATAGCTGGTTAATTAGATCTATTACAGGATCCGGAACTTTCATTTTGCAACGGTGGTCCTTGCTAAAGTATTCCAGTTTTCAAGACAAAGCCAGGGGCCGGGGGCGTTCCTCATTCCCAGAAATACAGGATGCACACAAACGGGAAGCTAGATACTGGGATGTGATTGGTTAAACACACCTGCCTTACCGGGTCAAGAAGGTTGACAGGCCTTTCCACTGTTTAGTTTTCAACGGAGCTCCGAAAGATTTCACAGATAAGGCTTTTTAACCTGTTAGAATTGAAGCCTAACAACAACCCAACGACAACTTTATTACACATGAAAAAGTTTACAAGTGATAAATTGAAGTGAACTAAAAAGGAAAAAGGAATTTTTTCACGCAACCCGTGGTTAGCTTACCTGATTGAACCAAATTGTCGACTTCAACTTAATCATCCTTATCCATAGCGCCTTGTAAAAGATCGAAGCAAGAGAGGATCGAAGCTAAAGTTTAGTAATAACAGTCGGCTCCGTGAAGGGCACGAATATTCAATACTGTAACAACCTGGCTTTTTTGAGGAGTGGTTTAGAAAAGGGCAACCTTCAATTCCAAGGTCTGGTCAACAACTATCCACCTCCAACCAACTTCACCTCTACGCGCTCGGCAAAAGCTCAAGTGAGGGAGGACATGGCCTCTTGACTGTGCGGCGTACTGCCAGGACTACTGCAGCAAGATCATCAAAAGATACTTCCTTTTTGATTATCATACATAAATAGGGTACCTCGACATTGTGGGACAACATTGACAAGCCGACTATGCATGCAGATATTGGTGTTTGACAAAGTCCAGCAACAGTACGTGGCCCTTGTTCAATTCGGGAGTACTACCACAAGAATTGCTCCAAACTAGTTTTCACCCGAACGCAACGCTTATCTGTCAACGCCTGACATAATTCCAATTACAGCAGACGGCCCTTGAAAATGTTCTTAAACAGCTGCAAAATTTGCATGTGTAGTTAGTCGAAGAAAAGTTGAAAGAAAAGACCCGTTTGGAACATTGTGTAGCTTTGAACATGTATGAATCAGTATGAAATGCATATGTTATACTTAACAAATATTTCGCTTTTTGTTTTATGTGCAGTCAGTTATTTCGTTGATATTTTTACTGTCAAGAAGAGATGTGCTATGAACTACTTAGGGAGCAATTCAAAATTTGAACGCTTTGTTCAGGGCCAACATTAATATAACAGCGAGTAAACTCAGTACCGTTACGTGATAGCTTCAATGTCAGTGCATATCATGATTCTCATGTGTAAGAATGAAACCAAACGAAAGACATCGCGCTCCTAAAACCAGCGAATTGCTTCATGTTCTTAGTCTGTTGTACAACGGGCTAGGTTTATTTAGCCCTAATTGTTCTGCCTCAGTTAACATGGACAAGTCGCCTTCACTTTACCAATTTATTCCGCAGTGCTGGCAAGTTCTAAACGGTCGTATATTTACCGAATTTATTGCCACGCCTGATTAGCTTTCCATGTTGAAACACAGAATAGCTAAGTGATTTTAACGCAACCAATATTTTCGTCTGTGTCCATTTATGTTAGAAAAAATACACTCAAAAAACTTACGAACCTCCAAAATAAATTGATCGCTGTAACACAGGCTTCCCAAGCTCAAAATTCGACTCTGCATCTGTCCTCCTGATGGGGCAGCTTGTGTATATTCAGAATTGCATGGGAAAGTCACCGATCGTAAAAAAAAAATGTGTAAATAACTGTCTCTTCCTTCGTTTAGAATGACAGATTTCCCTACACTTTCATGTACTTCAACTCGCGAAATCTTTTTTGTATACCCGAGGCCTGAAAATGTACCTCCCCAAATAGGCCATACGTACCCCCTCGTGCAACCTGCCGATCCTTTGGTACTCAAAACCATGCCCCGAGTTCTCTATTGAAAGCGTACCGCTCGCTTGTGATCTTTCGGGAGTGGGGGGATGATGGTTTTTACTTTTAGACAACTAAAACGTAAAAAAAATAAAGTGCAGCTAGTTACTTCAATAGTGTTTTTTTTTTCACTGTAAGGAAAAAGTAGTTCTTTTTTTGTATTGTCCGTAAAGGATAATTCTATGAATTACTTAGTGAACAAAATTTTAAAGAACTCTTAGTTGTACTGAGTGAAATCAAACGCAGTAGTGTTTAAACAGCACCTTCAGTGTCAGTGCATGCTCCTGAGTCCTGTGTTGTGAAGTGAATTGGTTTGTATTATCAGATCGTGATATTAAAGGCGGGTTGGCCCGTAACTGTTCGGCCAAGACAAGTCCCCCTTATTTAACCAATTTATTGCTGCTAGGTCAGGTTCTAATCGGTTCTATATTAAATTGTTCTCATGTATGCCAACCAACTTGGCATCTGTGACTGAATTTTCTGCTGCCTGAATTTTCTCTAACAGTACTGAAACAAAAAATTTTACAATCGCTCAAATTGTTATTCCATACCCATTCTACAAATGCTTGCTACAAGCAAATTTAAAAAGCTTTAGACACATCACAACAAATTGCATTTGTCTCTTCAAAAAATGTTGTTTAGCAAAAACAAAAAGGCAACAACACTCTCTCTGCTTTCAATGTTTACAAGAAAATCCAAAGTTCAAACAACATTAATTGAGAGGGGAATTGGGTGGAGGGGAGGGACTGACCCTAAGAATGTAAAAAATATCCGTGTTAACAAGGAGTGTTTTGAGGATAATGACACATTTCTATAGAAAAATGTCTTCAGGGTTTAGGTGTTGAGCAAACCAATCACTCCATGTTACACTTTATAAAATAATAATGATGACTCATCACTGATAAATGAAGAGGCAATAGAACAAGTTTCTGTTATAAATAGTTTAGTAATCTCTTTTTGATGTGAGCATAGCTACAAATGGTGCAAAAACTGTACACAAAACTGAATAATTTCCTCATGGTGTCTAGAATTTGGTTGGTATATACATGTACCATGTCACATAAGGCTGATGAATTGTTTTTCTACTGTGAAATCTTGCATGTGAAGCAACACAGCCAACTTCCTTTGAATGCTGACACTGGATGATTGCAAAGAGAAGAAGGAATTGACTCCACCTAGGAATTTTGTGATGATAGTCCCTTACACAATTCACAGCCTCCAGGAGGTATACAATCAATGCTCAGTTTTTTTTTTGTAAAGTGGTAATAAAGCTGATCACTGATAATCATTCTTCATTGTTTTTTATCGCATTAGAGGATGCTGGCTCAGTCCCACTTGCTTTTGATAGGTTTGCCATTGTTTATTGACACGGACACTGTTCCTTTCTCTCCACCAGTTAAATTCATGTAACCAAGGAACAATACACAGCCAACAATGGCCACAGTACCACTGACCATTACTACTTTGTTCTATAATGAGGAAATAAGAAAAAAGAAAGAAAAAAAGAAAGAAGAAAAACTAATCAATGGTTAAATAATTAAAGAGACTGCATACAAATGCACAATTATGCACATGCACTGACACATATTGAGATATGATGGGAGAAGGTGCCCAGGGCAGTGATTAGGGACCAGGGATTTCCACCAGAAATCCTGATTTAGATCCCCAGCTACTTAGATAGAAATATGGGTTATTGACCAAGCGTGAGGTCGAGATGGCGGGATATTGGCCAAGTTCATTTTTTGCGTGTTTATGGACCGAGACGAAGTCGAGGTCCATAAACACGCAAAAAATGAACTTGGCCAATATCCCGCCATCTTGACCGAACAAGCTTGGTCAATAAAGGATTTATTATATGACTCAAAGGACGCTATTAAAATACAGTAAAACATGGGATGAACAGGTTATCCCGAGCAGTTAAGATGGCTCCATCTTCACCTCGCAGGTAGCCAATCACAGCAGAATTGATTCATCTTGACCGCTGAAAGAGCCAGTCATATAATAAAACAGCATATTGACTATACCACAATGGTTGGATTCCCCAGCTACGTTTTGCAGGTCCATGCCTACTGTACTTAGAAATGCCTACTAAGAAATCCAACTCTGCTAAAAATAACCTACCAAGTCCAAGGTCATTAAACATTGTCATAGCAAACTGCAATGGTATAGGAGGAAGGAAATCAAATCCCGAGTTCCAGAGCTTTATAAACCACCATTCACCAGATATTATGCTTGGATGTGAGTCAAAACTAGATGGTGAACCTACCTACAGTGTTTTTCCATCAAATTACACTGTGTACAGGAAGGATAGAAACTCTGCTGGCAGAGGAGTCTTTATTGCAATTAAGGATACTTTTGCCAGTTACCCCTTAAACGATGCTGACACAAACTGTGAAATTGTATGGCTTCTCTTCAATTGAATGATTTCAAAAAGCTTATTCTGTGTTTCTGTAGACAAAGTGTTTGCGAGTCATTCACCTAATTATCTTCAAGTACTTATTGGTGGAGATTTTAACCTCCCTGGTATAAATTGGGAAAGCATGTCATTTAACTCTCAAACAGATGTCTTTATTTCATTGACTTTTATTGGATTGTGTCCACTTAAACAATTTAATCCAGCTTGTTGAAAAACCCACAAGGGGAAACAACATCCCGGACGTATTGCTCACATCAAATCCTAACTTAGCAACAAAGGAGCTTGGAATCATGTACCTAGCCCTAGCCACGACCATGATGCCATCTTTTTCGACATACTGGTAGATGTTAGACCAAAATTAAATCCTAAATCTGACCATTATATCTACCTGTATAAAAAAGCTGATATAGAAAAACTGAAACTGGAAATTAACAACATTGCAAAATTAATTCTGCGCCAAGCGAAATATCTCAGATTTTTCAGTTGACGAAAACTGGAACTATTTTAAATTAAAATTAGAGCAAGCCATTGACAAGCATGTCCCACAGAAACAAGTTAAATCCAACAGGAAACTCCCCTGGATTACAACCCAATTAAAGAGGATGATTCGCAAGCGAGAGAGATTATTCAAAAAGGCCAGAAGATATAAACTTGCTTCTCATTGGCAGTCTTATAAATCTTACAGAAATTCAGTCAATAAAACAGATTCAACAGCCACATGAAAGTTATGTAAACAAGGTCATAGGAGGCAGCCTCCAAGAAGGAAATGCAAAATCCTTCTGGAACTATGTTAAATCAAAAAGAACTGAATCAACTGGCATCCCTCCTCTACGTGACAGAAATTGTGTGATCAGTTCAAATAGTGGCAAAGCAAATGTACTTAACAGTTACTTCAAGTCAGTTCACCGCTGAAGATACATCAACAGTTCCAAAAAAGGTACCAGTCCTTTACCTGGTATTGCTGATATTTCCTTTACTGTTATTGGAATTGCAAAACAGCTTAAACTCCTTAAGCCTATGAAAGCCTCAGGACCAGATCAAATTTCTCCATGGATTCTTAAAAACTTTGCTCATCTGTGTGCTGCTATGTTACAAAGGATTTTTCAACAATCTTATGACTCCTCATGCCTACCAGAAGATTGGAAGAGAGCAAAGAAAATTACAGACCCATCTCATTGACCTGCATTTCATGTAAAGTTATGGAACATATCATTTTAAGCTCTATGTAAAAGTACATCTCCAATAATGACATCATAACACCCTATTAGCATGGATTTCGTAAAGGCTTTTCTACCGTAACACAATTGATAACCGTTCTGGACGATTGGTTTTCCTCTATGGATAAACACACAAGAACTGATGTACTTCTGCTAGACTTTGCAAAGGCCTTTGATAGTGTCCCTCATCAGAGGTTACTACACAAGCTTCATTATTACTGTATCCGAAACAAGACCTTGGAATGGATTAAATCCTTCCTTCTTGGCCGCTCTCAACTTGTCCAAGTAAATGGTGCAAAATCAGGCTGGTGTTCCCCAAGGTACAGTGCTTGGCCCCTTTTTGTTCATCACTTATGTAAATGACATTGTGTGTAACTTAAATTCCAAGATAAAGCTGTTTGCTGATGACACTGTAATGTATCGTGAAATCCTGAGTTCTCAGGATGAAGTCATCTTTCAAAATGACATTGACTCTATTACTGACTGGGCCAAAACCTGGCAAATGAGCCTTAACTTTGATAATGCAATCTAACTAGTTCAGAATCAACCATTAGGTATCAGGTGTCACAAAAACCCCTAGGGATAGTATCATGCCATAAGTATCTGGGTATCTTTAAATACAAGATGATAGCTGAGTTAATCTTTTGTCTCACGATTGAGTCACAAAGATGTGGATTGCGATGTTTTGAGTGCTATACTGCTGGTCTTCATCAGGCGATGGTGCCGACTGGCTACGTGTGAGTATAAGAAGCACCGTGGCTGGTGGTGATTGGTGCATTTCGATCCTCGCTTAGGCTGTTGTTGATTGGAGGATTTCGATCCTTGTCGTTCAGACTAGAAATTGTTCCCTCAGCGGTCTGCTTTAGTACTGATTTGCTGATCACAATTTCTAGTCTGAACGACAAGGATCAAAATCCTCCATGCCTAAAATCCATGCCTATAATTCATTAGTTAGGTCATGTGTTGAATATGCTTCACCCTGTTGGTGTCCTTTTGAAAAACAGCACATAGCATCTATAGAATCAATTCAACATGCTGCTGCCAGGTTTGCGTGCTCTGATTATTCTAGTTATTCCAGTGTGACAGGTATGACATACTCTTTGGGTTGGGATAGTTTAGAAAACTGTAGAAATGTAGACTCAGTAACTATGATGTATAAAGTTGTTAACAACTTAGTTCACATACCTCTTCCAAATTCTGTTCAGCTTTCATATTCTAGAACTTGAGCTAATCATCCTTGTAAGTTTATGCACATATTTGCTAATTCAAATGCATACAAGCATTCTTTCTTCCCAAGAGTAATTCTTCTCTGGAACAGCCTACCTTATGATGCTGTCTGTGCAGAATCAGTTAGCTCTTTCCAAGCTAAGTTAATGTATTAAGCCTTCATGTTGAAACGTCTATATTAATTTAATTTATGTAAATATTCTTCAATATTAATGATAATAGTTAACCTGAGTATTTTGTATTTAAAGTTTTATGTCAGTCTTATATGTTGCCCTTAAATGTACTCCCGTCAGACCCATCGGACCTTTTTTTAACATCCTGTACAGTGTCTACACTAACACGATTATTAAATATGTATGTATGTATGTTTCTATGTACTTCAAAACTTAGTGATGGCCCCGGGGACCTCTTTGGAAGTTTCAACCCAGTGATTCTCTCTTAGTCACTGTGAAGATCACAAGATTCTACGCCCTGATGAGCAAAATACAAAACTAAGGCAATGAAATAGGCGATGAGGTGTTCCTATTTTCTGCAATTGACAGATGTCAGTGGCATGGTTTTCACCAAGTATCACAGAATCCCTCCTATTTTGGGCCCGGAACCCATTTTCCCTGTTTCTCTTCCCACATCCACACTCTCAAACATGGTTGCAAGAAACAAAAGATAAAAAATAGAAGCTGATAAAGGATATTTTGATTTGATTTGATCAACAGTAGACTCCTGCTATCTCAATCCTCTTCTTATTTCCTTCCCAGTACTCCCCTATTGGCTATCTTGAACTCCTGCTTTCATAAACAAACTTCTCAGCCACTGAGTGCTTGAGATAGGAGTCTGCTGAAAAATCTTCACCGCACACTGGGCTGAGGGGCAGTGGATGGATCGATGGTGGATTAGACGACCAAGGCAACTACACTACAGACAGTCCCCTTCTCCGCGAAAATAGTAATTTCTGGATACGTTTACACATCATACTGTTAGGATACTCACAGGTTTGATAAATAACTCAGGGTTTATAATCCGAAAAGCAAAGGTAGATTGCCGACCGCCTCCTCTGTTGTTTCCAGTGGACGCCATGTTTATTCTGGCGTTTGGCGCAGTGAGATCTGGGCATTAGCGCCTAGTCTCTCTGTCGATAGTAATTACGCCTGCTTGGTTTTTTTTTTTGACAAAAGGCGCGAAGGCGGGAATATTTGTCAAAACCTGTTACAAGAAAATTGTTACTTTTCGCAACCTTTTTGTCATGCAAAATTTCCGTGGAACTTTTGGGAATTCCATGCACTTCATTCGGATGGCTTGTTCTTCCATGTGCCTCTCCAGAACTCAACATTCGTCATGTTATCCTCGGCTTCTTCGAACGCGAACAAGAAATCAAGACGCAAACACTCTTGTGGAACACCAGGCACAGTTTTCGGATATGATGATGAAGTTGACTCTGGAGATGTTTTCAGCGCAGATCAACAAGAACTTCTTGATCTCATTGAGAAACAAGACATTAATGAAGTGAGAGAATTCTTCGCCTGTCGTCCTTCCTTCGATGTGAGTCGAAGTCAGGCGGGAAGAGTCGCTCTTCGTTCAGCTATTAATAACGAACGAGCGGACATTGTGGAGGTCTTGCTCCAGAATGGAGTGCAAGTTGGTAACGCTCTTTTCTCCGCCGTCATTGAGGGCTCGAGAGAATGCGTCGAGCTTTTCCTTGACAGTCGGTACTCCACTGTTGGGGATACTGGTCCGACGGATAGAAGAGAAGGTTTTATGAGCCCACTAATGCTTGCAGTTCGGCTTGGAAATCACGATATCATACAGTGTTTGGTTTCCAAAGGCTTTGAAATTGAGCATCCCAACGAGTGGGCACAGGACAACCAACTTGGTGAAAATCAAGAAGAGATGCAGTTCTTGTTGCATATAAACTCTTACCGTGCCCTTGCCAATCCCTTATATATGGCATACGCCTACCTGTATAATCCTCAAAGTGATCACCCAATATTTAGTGCATTCTCCTTGCATGAAGCCCTTGATCGCAAAGCTGCCATTGATCATGAGTTCAAGAGGGAGTACAAAGAGTTAGCCGAGGGTTGTGAGGAGTTTGCTGTCAGCCTATTGGAGCAGTGCAGGACAATGGATGAAATCAAGATTCTGACAGACATTCGCCCTAATATTGTTTCTCATGAGCACTATAGTAGAGAAGCGGCATACACTGAAGTTCCTTCTGACACAGAAGAGGCAAAAGAGCTTACATTTCTCAATATGGCGTTAAGAAATAGATGTGATAAGGTAGGCGACTCCTAAAAAAATCTGTCAACTTTCAATCGATACTCTTTTTGTCGTAACTGTTTAAATGCTGGAAATGTCATGAAATGTTATGCAAAAATTGTTAAGTTGATGTATCAGTCATTTCTACAGCTCTGAGTTGATTTATAAAATGTGGGGAGTAATAGGTACCGGTAATTCAAATTCAAGTTAAAAGTAGACAGCAAATGCTCCATTCCTGAATTTATCCACAATAATTATTTTATCAATACTGCTACTACAAAATGTCACTCTTTCTATTACTTTTTGTGATGGCCTTTTGTTTATCGGTACATCTGCATTTCTGTTTCCTTTTGCATGTCACTTTTATTAACTGCCGGCCTGTTAGCTCAGTTGGTAGAGCAACGGACGGTCATGATAAAACGCTATATCTCTAGCTACAAGTATTATTAATAATTTAATATTGGAAAAGGCTGCCTATCTCATCAAGAGTGTTAACTGCAGTAGTGGTGGTACATAATTATTTTAAAAGGAAGTGTAGTTTTTGGTGCAGGGTGCCCTTGCACGTTGAAAGAAATAATAAAAGTTGAATGATTTAAACTGAAAAATGCACGTATTCTAATAAATAGTAAAGTTATTTACTCAATTTTCAATATTACATTTTAGTGAATTCATGTGCCACTTTATCGTGTTTAAGTTGAATTAAGTGCCTTTAGTAATTAAACTAGTATGCAACTTTTTGTTTAAAGCTTGTAGCTCATCCTTACAGTCAGCTGAGGCTCAACATTGTCATTCACTCAGGAATTCCTCAAGTAACATGTTGTGAACTAACATGGCGGAAAAGGAGCTTCCTTAGGAAAGTTATACACAGTGTGTGCCACATGTTGCTGTTTCCCTTGCTGGCAATTATCTACCTCATGGCGCCAAACCTACCACTGTCAGTAGCACTATCAAAGCCTGTTGTTAAATTTCTAAGTCACACAGGCTCCTTTGTGGTATTTCTGGCTTTACTCATCATTTCAGCATTCCAGGATAAATTTCACGAACGAATTGATTCTCCAAGTGCTGTGGGTAGGTGTTGAGTTATTGCTTGGGATGCATGTGGGGGAAGGATACAATGTATCTGTGTATGAACATATGGTGAGGGAGTAGTCCTAGGCAAAACAAGATACTTTGGTACCCAGAGGGATCCTCAGAGAAACAAATGTTTGGGATGAAAGTTAAGGTGAAAGTTCAAGTATGTTTTTTCATAACCCCTACAGTTGTAAAAAGCTCACCAGAAAATTTACCCCCCCCCCCCCCTCCACTACTCAGACTGCATCTCAGAGGCCAGAAATCCCAATTTTCACGAGGAGTACCCATGTCCCTGCCTGAAGCTTTGATTCATGTAGCCTTGGAAAGTATGGTGGCAGCTCAGTCAGTTGGAACTTTCCTATTAATTTCTTGCTTTTTGTACACAAAATTCATCATTAACCCATTGACTACCGGCGGTTTTTACATTTTTGGAGTGATTTTCCACCTATAAACGATGAATAGCAATTCGTGACTCTTTATTTGAACTACCAGGGAAAAGTGGTGCTGTCCTAAGGCACTGGAGGCTCAAGGTTTCTGAAAACGTCATTTTGACGTAGCTATTTTTTATCCGTGAAGCGACAACAATGGCCCAAGTTGGGTTTGCTTGCGATTTCTGCTAAATTTACAGCCATTTTTCATCTTTAGCGGCTGCCTGATGAGCATCATTAAGTGTGACGGTAGCTAAGAGTCCACTTTCTCAAAGAACCGAGCAAGGTGATGTACTTTGTTGTTGAATTTGGCTTGTCGAACACTTAGTACCTTTGGGACTCGGCTATTGATGAATTTCTCGACCTACCGCCACATATTTTGGAATTTCTGAGTACTGAAGATGACCACAGGCAGGAACTTTTGGCAGTAGGTTGGAGTGGCTGTAGACTTAGTTTATATGTGAAAGAATTGGGAGGAGGAACGGGTGCTGTCAAAAATTCTCGTCATTTCCCAGCATGCAATGTGGTCTAGATGTTGAAAATGGAGGAAAGGCCCGAATGCACTGGAACAAAAGGCTGTATCTACGCTTGGGAGAAGAATATGAACAAAAAAAGTCATTTCTAAGCTAGAAAAAGGACTGAATTTCGTTGTGATGGTTGAAGTTTGGTTTTACGGCGATTATTTCCTTAAAAAACATGAAGGCAAAAAGGGGCATTTTTGTGGTTTCTCTTTGACGTTAAAAACGGTCAGTTTCGTTCTTGTCCAAACTCAAAAGGCCATATTTGGTAAAAATCGCTACGTTTCTTGCATTTATTGGATATCCAAATTTAAAGGGCATTCCATTTCGTGCTCACAACTAACAGTTAAGGCAATATTTGTGCGATTGAGAAAGTTGCAATGTTTTGAAGCATGGGAGTTTTTTACGGCCGGTTTTGGCCGGCACGGGTGCCAATGGGTTAATCTTTTTAAAATCAGTGTTATTTGTTTTATATTACAGAGTGGATGATCTTTGTTTGGGTGATAGGCCTGGCTGTTCAAGAGCTTAAAGTGTTTTGTAGCCAGGGATTCAAGCTCTACCGACAACAGTGGTGGAATGTGGTATCACTGCTCATGGTCACCTTCTTTGTTCTCTCTTACTGCTTCCAAATGATTGCATATGCTTCAGTGGGTAGCTGGGCAGTCCTTGATCATTTCCTCAGGTTTGTGCCTACCTCAGGTTACCAAGCTATCTTGGTAGCAAACAGCCTCTTTACTGTTGGCATGGTGCTGAGTTTCTTTCACATCTCCAGCGCATTTCAGATGAATGCCATCTTTGGCCCCATGCAGCTGTCTTTGTACAAGTTGTTCAGAGATGTGCTAAAGTTCTTGGTGTTTTTTGGTCTTCTTTTTGTGGCATTTGGGCTGAGTCTCAGAAAGTTGTATTCCCACTATGTCAGTGCACAGTACCAATTAGCAAAGTTGAATGGGACAAACAGTGGACATCACTTTGCAAGGTGTGGTAGAAATAATGATTGTTTATGATAAAGTCAGTCTCTCTATCAAAGATTTCCTTGTTTGGTAAAAAATCACTCAGTTGGTCCTTCATGATCAAGTCAGTTGTCTTCTGATCAGTCATTTGATTGGACAGCTATTGATGTCAATAAGACATTCAGTCAATTAGCAAGCCAATTGTCAGCCAGTGGGCAGTCAGTTGAAGTCAGCAGCTAGTCCCTTGTAAAATTGAAGGGCTGGGAGCATAACCGACCTATATTGAATGTTTGGCCGTTTTTAGATTTTTCTCAATAACAAAACAAAAAGCGGTGGAAAAAAACCCGACTATATTTTTCAATCGCATTGCAGTTCACATGCAAAAAAATTTGAGACTAATCTGAGCAAAATAAAAAAACAACCTAAAATTTGACATTGGTCAGTTATGCTCCCAGCCCTTCAATTCATCACCACACCTGTGGGCTCCTGTAGAATAATACTTTCCATGATCCTTATGAGATACTGAACTAGTACCACATCCATCACAGAGAACTCCCAAGGCTTTGGGGAACAGGGATGGTATAGTGGTGAGAGCACTTGCCTCCCACCAATGTGGCCCAGGTTTGATTCTCTGACTCTGTCACGTCATACAGTAATGTATGTGGGTTGAGTTTGTTGCTGGTTCTCATTCTTGCTCCGAGAGGTTTTTCTCCAGGTACACTGTACTCCAGTTTCCCCCTCTCCTCAAAAACCAACACTTCCATATTCCTATTCGATCCAGATTAAATGCCATCTTTAGAAACTCTCCACATTCATTTGGTCAATTTACCTGTAGCTCATCAGCTCAGTTAATGAGACATGTATTACAAAATTGATAGTCATTATGTATAAACCACAAAGAATCAGTGAGCCACAAAACTCCACGAAGCCACAATCTGAATGGCAGTAACAATTATTTTGATTTTTTGTCTTTTGTTTCAGAGTGGATAAGAGCATGGAAAGCCTGTTTTGGTCCATGTTTGGTTTGACAGATTTGAACACTTTTGAAATTGACAAGCCTGAGTTTCACATAACACGGGAGACAGGCGTGACACTGTTTGGCTTTTATCAAGTTCTCATTGTAATTGTTGCCATTAATATGTTGATTGCTATGATGACAAGATCCTTTGAAAGCATTGTGGTAAGATGTACATTAATGTGAAACTGGATGGTTCTTAGAGGGGATTTTCAATTGGGTAGATAGATAGATAGATAGTCTTTATTTACCCACGGACAATTCATCAGCTACAAGTAATGCATTAAATGGATAAAATACTCAAATACTATTTATAAAACACTATACTTAACTATACTATTTATAAAACTCTATACTTTTAAAACATGGACCTAACTAAAAGCTGCTTTCCACGAATGCCGTGCCTCAACGTACTTCTTTAATTAAACGTTTAAATATCCTAAGAGACTCTGCTTGTCTTACGTCACATGGAAGACTGTTCCAAAGAGTGGCACCACTATAGCTGAAGCTATTTTTATAGTAGTTTGTGCGCGGCAATGGAACATTAAGTTTATTCTCAGAGTCTCTTAGGTTATAGGTGTTTTCTCGCCTTTCAAATTTTGAACATAAATAGTCTGGAGCTAAACCGTGCAGAGACTTATAGACCATTATGGCTCTTTGTATTTGTTGTTGGGAAGCTAGGTTTTTCCATCCCAGGTGCTCAAACAAGTGACAGGCATCAGCATCATAATTTGAATAAGTCAAAACACGGGCTGCTCTGTTTTGTAGTTTTTGTACCTTGTTCTGCAGAGTTATCCCACAGTTTCCCCAAACAATACTGCAATAGTCAAAATGTGGCTGAATCAGAGCTTGATATATTAGATGCAAAGTCGCTTGAGGGACAAGGTGTCTTATTCGTTTTATTGCCCCAATTCCAGAAGCGATCTTCTTCGTTAGTTTATCGATGTGACCGCTCCAGTCGAGTTTGTTATCGATGGTCACTCCAAGAGATTTTGCGGTGGTGACCTGGCTAACTTGATTATTATTAATTGTGAGTGTCGGAGAATCTGTGAGAGTACTTAATCTCTGCCTTGAACCGATGAGCATAAACTCGGTTTTAGTCATATTTAGCGTAAGTTTGTTTGCTCTCAACCAATTGTGGACATTTTCTAAGTCTTGGTTTACATACAACTGCAAATTGTCTACACAATCACCTGCATATGTAAGGTGGGTGTCATCGGCGTACATCCTCGGTTCACAATTGGATAAACAATTCGGAAGATCATTGATATATAACAGGAATAGCAGTGGCCCTAAAATCGTTCCCTGAGGGACGCCACAACTTAGTAAGCGACTATTAGATAACGACCCATTAATGGAACACATTTGTGCACGATTATCTAAATATGACTCAAACCATTTGTACGCATTTCCACATATGCCGTAGTGGCTTAACTTGGATAAAAGGATCTCGTGATCAACTGTGTCGAAGGCCTTTTTTAAGTCAAGAAAACGACAGCGTTGATTTTGCCACGATCAATATTGTACGCCCAAGTGTCCGTGGCTTCAAGGAGAGCCGTGATAGTTGAGTGAATAGCGCGAAAACCTGATTGATGTTTACAGAGGATACTGTGTTCTTCTAAATAGGCATACAATTGATCATAGACAATTCTTTCAAACACTTTGGCTACGACTGAGATCACGGAAATTGGATGATAATTGTTGACATCGTTTCTATCTCCTAGTTTGAAAAGTGGAGTTACTCTTGCGCATTTCCAATCGTCAGGAAAAATACCTTGACTTATTGATTGATTAAAGATATTGCAAATAGGTACGCAAATGAGGTCCGCGCATTCCCGAATGAGCCTAGCAGATATCATGTCAAGGCCAGCTGCCTTTGACTTGTTGAGTTTATTAAGAAGTGAAAGAACTTTATCTCTAGTGGTTGGAAGAAGTTGGAATTGTTTATCTGTATTAGTGAGGTACTTCAGATAGTTATCGCTATCTGAAGTATTTATATTGCTAGCAAGTTTTGAACCTATGGTGGCAAAATGATTATTAAATTCGTTCGACAGAACAGTTGGATTTGTTATTGATACACCATTCACTTTCAGAGACGTAACCGACTCCTTTCCAGATTTTCGCGAAGTAAGTTCATTGATAGTCTGATAGTCAGGGTTTGGGTACACTGTGCCTGCACTTCAAACCTAGACAGTAACTAGTCTGTTTCCTTGCTTCTGTTCAGATTTAGAGCAAGACAAAATTGTGTTTCTGTTTAATCCACTGTTCTCAGTTAAATGGAATCATGTGATGTGATCACTTTTTGTGTAACTGACGATGTATGTGAAATATTTTATTTTCATTGGTATCTTAGAGTGTGATGTTAACCTTTCCCCTACATACCCCTACCCACCACAAATGAATTTGCTTCAGTGCCATCACTACGTATGCAATTGAGTAACATGTACTTTTTTTAAAAACTTGGACCAGCAAGCAGAGGATTTGCACTGGAAGGTATCAAGGACTCGCATGTGGATGAACTGGGTAAACAAAGGAAGCATTTTACCTCCTCCATACAATCTCATTCCGAATCCTATATCTGTCATCCACTGGTTCAGGAAAGTGAGGGATAAATACAGAGGGTACAGACAGGTTGGTTGAAAAACCGCAATACCTTTCCAGCTGGCATTGATCACCTTGTTTCCATCCCCTCCCTGACTGTTTTTCATTTTTTCTCTTTTTTTTTTGTGAGAAAAGATGCACTTCCATCTGTTTTTTTAATAAAATGATGGAAAATGATGGGAAACAGAATCTTATTGTCCAAATAGGCTGGTGTTGCTACTAAACCCATTGCTGGTCTTACCTATAGGCTATATAACTCTGGCATTATTTTTTAAATCCCATATTAAACCAGGAAAGGTTGAAGAACTTTGAGCACAGCAGATCTAGGTATTTCATCATAGACATAACGATACAATTTTGTCACTTTTATTTTCTAGAATCCAACAACTCATTATGATGTTAACATTGATCATAACCATAACATTGGAAAAATACCTCAAAAAGTACATGTAAGTTGCTTGCCTTACGTACTATTTGACTACTGACAGTTTAGAGTTGAGGGTTTCAGGTGAAGACTATACAATAAGGAACAGGACAGTTACACTGTGTGCCAAATAATGCAGAAAAGCACTATTTTGTTTCTGTGACTATCAGCCAACTATTGAGACAATTTTTGATGGACTTTAAATGGTGAACAAACTGGGATAAACAGAGAACTTAACACAATCCTAGATACAGTAACAAGGGATTTAAGACTCACATCTTTACAATCTCTTTTCAGGGCATTGAAATGGTTAAGATTAAATGCAGTGGTAAGTCTCACCAAAGAGAGGTGCTAAAACAAATTGTGGAACGTTATTTACACAAGAGGAAGGAAGACAGTAGGCGTGAAGACTCAGAGAACCTGAAGTGCATCAAGGCCTCTCAAGAACTCATGTGGCAGGAGCTGGGGCAACACATCCAGGGATTTCCAAGGTCACCTTTCACCCTCATTCCTGCCAGAAGGAGAACAATTTTCCAGGTGTGATGTTAACTTCCATCTTATATTTCTGAGCTGGGGGCATCTCACAGAACATTCCCGACTAATTAATTTGTCTGATTTCAATAACAATGCACTGAAGATCGGACTAAGGATCATCTGACATCTTATTTTTGTTTCTTCATTTTTATAGAAAGACGAGGATACTCAACTGTAGTTCGGCATTGAACCTGGGCTCTCATTAATAGACTTATGTGTGCTTAATGTCAAATAACATCAAGATGTACATGTAATAATAGTGAATTGCAGGACAGCTTCCCATAAACCAACTCAGTTCACTTGTACCCTTTGGTTGGTTTGATCGAGAAGCTATCCTTTTACTGCCACTGGTTTACTGCTGTCATGGAAAGATGAAAATTACCAGCAAACAGCCATAAAATAATGTACTACTTTATGTTTGGCAAAAGTTTCTTTCCTAGTCAGGTTTATATTATGGATGCATATGTAATTGAAGGCCATGGTGACAATTTATTTGCTTGCATTGAAAACTCAGTCAGTGAATTTGTCTAAATTTTTGGATGTCAATAGATTGTTCAAATAAGAAACAATAAACTTAAAGATTATAGCATGATTAAAAAATTTCTTTTCCAGTAAATGGAAATTTCTACCCACTTTCTCATTAATATTATGTTGTGCTGCAAGTAAACCAACTGAATAACTGAAGAAAAAATAAGGATCCAGCCAAGAGCCTATTCAACAGAAAGCAAAGTCACTGCCTAGTTGATATTTCCCTTAGTTTATTTTTCATTAATAATACAATATAATTTCATTAGTGTTTTTCACATTTAGCCTGCAAAACAAACTGAGTTTTGCTTTGAGTTTTGATCCACTGGAGAGTAACCATTTCTTTACTCCTTCCCATTCATCTTTCATGCTGTCTACAACCCATCAAGAAGTTGTTTAGCTTTAGGCCCAGCTTTATTAGCAAAGAAGTAAGCAGGCTTTTGAAGTCCAAGACCATGAAGATAGCGAGCGTACTCAGTGTATACTGCATGGACAAGGGCAGCTAGTAATATGCATTAAGGAAAATACTATGGCTGTTAAGCTTTCATTTGACTGACTACCTGAATAACTTAGGACCACCTCTTGAAAGCAGGATAATAAACAGCAAAATAGGAAAGTACCAGTGCTCCCCAGTAGCTTTCATTTGATTGGTGACACAATAGGATTTCATCCAGAGTTAGAACTTGTATCTCGTAGTGAACAATACCAATGAAAGAAATGGATGGATACATTAGTCTCACTTTAAATTATAATCCTACTTTGGGAAACAGACTGGTTATCATGTCAGAAATGTAGTTCTGGACTAATCTGCTGATTTGAAGGCCTGGATTTAGCATCTGACTTTAACCAGAAACTGGACTAAAGTGAAGCATGAGTTATTTCTTATTTAAGCTCAAGCAAAAGAAAGCAACCATGTATCAGATCCTCTTGAGTTTGTGGGAAAAGCATAATTTAAGATTCTAGCCTTCAGGTCACAAAATAATAGCCATTCTGTATGCCAAGAAGAGGGGATGTTGGATTTCACGACCAAATTGTTGCTATATAGGCCCTGATCTTCACAGCAAACCCCTTAATTGAAAGTACTCTGTGAGGTATAAAACTCTGTAGCAGCAGCTCTGCTACTGAATGGTCTTCCCTGCTAGCAGAGGTCTCTGGCGGTGAGAAAGGAGAGAGACCTCTGCCGGTGCCCAACAAGTTCTTTCATGTAGCCACTGACCACATTCTTGGACGAAACTAACTGGTTTCCGTTAAACAGGAATGCGCTTGCTGTGTTTCTATTCTCTGCTGAAAACTTCTGAGCCCACTGTACTACAATTGACTGAAAGTAAAAATGCACTTCGATCGAGCTTTTAAATCAGCCATTTCTTCCCTCAACAGTCACAATGTGAAGGATATAACACCAGTGCAGAAGAAAGCTATTATTGCGTTCTTGAAGAAATGCGATACATTCGTGTGTCTTCCGAGAGGCTACAGAAAATCTTTGATTTTCTAACTGGCAATCCGCATAGCCACAGTTTTGTCAAGTTTGCAACTCTACTCTCCCAAGCCACTAGATTTGGTTGTCTCCGCTGAATTCCCTCATTAAGGACCAGATATTATCGTGTGAAAGACTGGCGGAATCAAAGCTATCAAGATCGAAGGTGACTTGCTATCTCTTGAAGGCATAGAAATCGCGTATGTGAGTCCGGAGCATTTGGAGCTTGTTGTAAACATAGTTTCTGAACTCAGCGAACGTCTTTTCCTGTGACAGGTGGTTTTACTAGTGTTTGAGGAGAATATATTTCATCTCGGACATCAGACACTTTTATTGTGGTTTGTTGTGAACACAGCATACGGCTGCTGCAAATTTCACAAGCAAACCGGTTTGCTGAGTAGGGTCGCATACATACATACATAACTTTATTTTTCTTCGGATTTAGATATAGACCAAAACGTCATTCGTTGTCAAGGGAACACTTGCGCTTGCGCGACAGGAAACTTGCCGGGCACTGGCAGAGATCTCTCTCCTATCTTGCCTCTGCTAGCAGGGAACTGAATGGTCTTGCTCTGTGATTTCACTGTGGCTGGCAGATTTCCAATTTCACACTAAATTACTCAAGGAATACATAAACTGTTTCAAATACAAATTACAAGGGAAAACACATTTTATCTTGCGGGAATCACATAGCATTGGGTAAGAAACATGCATGATTTTACAAGGATACTATTCTTTTCTTCCTTTGGTGAAAGAAAGCCATACTCTTGACAAGCTTCGGCAAACAGCCCTGCTCGGTCAAAATAACGCATGCTGGAGATATTGAAAACAAACAAAAAGCTTACTAATTCAGTTACATTGGTCAATAGCCCATTTTACAATTGCATGCTCAGTAACCTGGCCTATGAATGGAAACGAGATTGGCAGTGACCTTGTTTTGACACACTACTGTCAGACTTCACTGCTTTTCTCATGTAAATCATGTTCTTATGTTAACTAGTCCACATTTGTATGAGAAAGACAGCTTTGTGTCCAAACAAGGTCACCCCCAGCCTCATTTCCATTCAAAGGCCAGGTCACTGAGCACACTTGTAAAATAGGTTATTGATTCAAGTTTCAAGTGGAGGTAGTAAGAGTAAAACAGCAGTAATCCCTCTAATCTAGCAAGTGAGGGAGTTCCACTGTACAAGCTTTTCTAGCCATTACATTTGCACCTTAATCTAAGTAGTCTTACACTTCAAAGCATTTCTACATGAAAACAAGAAATCAACAGAATTTGAAGCCTATGCCCCTTCCTGAATACATGTGTGTAAATGTTATTTTGCATATCTTAAACATTTGCTTACCAATGGCAGCTTCTCAAATTCAACAAGGCATGGGCAAGGGAGAAGTAACATGTAATGAGTAATATTGTTGAAGTACATATTTGGAAGGGTTTTTGGACTTTGCATGTTCTGTTTTCTGAAGTCGTTTGGTCCAAGGTGGCAGCGCTACTTTCAAGAGCTGACTGACAACTGCTCTAACTTACAAGTACATTCACTGCAAGTTTAAAAAGGGAAATCCTCAAAGAAGAAACATATGTCCATACCTGTATAACATATCCAAAGCTTTGTAAAACTTGCCCAAAGATAGTAACACCAACACAGCTTTGCTCTGCAGGAACGTTAGAATGAAGAAACAAACACCAAAATAATTATATGTTAAGTCCATTTATACTTTGATTGGTAAAAGGAGTCTGTTCCCAGTACGGAAAGTGGGACACATGTTGACAGTTTCCTCAGATCTGAGGTTTTGTTTATAGTCTTTCCCTGAACAACACACAGAGAGAAGGATGCGAGCGCTTCATACCTGCTGACTGGTATGTGTGCTGGATAGGTGCTCAATCCATCTTCTCATCACCTCAGCACAGTCAGGATAATTGAGTGTTGCCTGAAATAAAATTAATAATACTACATTATTATGCTATGTTCCAACAAAAACGTTCATGGGACTTTACTAACTCATATTTTTCTCTAAAAGACAGCTGGGAAATAAAGGCAAAGTATAAAACAAGCATTTAAAGACATTTAATGTCCATTTTCTTCAAATTTACAATTTATGCTGAGCATTTGAGGTCAATACAGTCCAACCTTGATTATCTGGACTAATGACTTGATTATCCAAACCATTTGCTCTGGTCCCAGAATTTTTCATGAATGTTAACAAGGCATGATGCAGATCCCTAGAAACTAACATTATGACTATATTTTTTGTGTCTGAAAAATGAAAAATGTGTTGAAACAGGTTTGTTTCCCATCCAAAGAGAACGTTTTAGACCAAATTTTTTGCGTGAAGTTCATTTGTATGATACACTGTATAGTAAGCTATCATATTAAATTCTGATTTCTTAATTAATTTAATTTAATATTTTGTCTAATTAATGTGTACTTCATATTTTTTATTATCCGGACTCTCAATTATCTGGACTATATTCTCCAGCCCTGGCAAGTCCGTATAATTGAAGTTCGACTGTACATTAGAACCAGATTGCGGCTGCAACTAGCTATAACCACTAATCACACTACAGAAGACAGTGATGAATTTTTGTTCTTACCTTAGCAAGCCAAGCTGCACGATCCCATTCACTGTAAGTCTGAAGGTAGCGGCAAGCATCTAACCCCTTGTCAATCAAGCACAGCAACTGTACACCCTCTGTGAACAAAACAACCTCATGATTCATTAATATTGCCACAAGCTTTATGGTGCTTTGTGGTTATAAATTCAAGATATGCAAAACCATTCAATCAGCAAAATAAAAATAATAATAGGGCTTGGTTTATAGCGTGGATTAGCATAGAAATATTAGTATGTGTTTTACACTATGGCCCTTCATATCCAGATTGAACTGCAAGTTTGGAAATATTAGGTTTTGAGGAAGACAAAAGGCAGAGAACTTGAAGATTAAATCCTCTGGACAGGTTGACAACCAGGCCCCGGAAAGCCGAATAAACTATCCCCCAATTAAGGGTTAATTCAAGATTAAATTGCTTAATCCCGGAACAAGCTAATCAAGGGTTGAAAAGGTGTTCCTCAAAACAGATTTATCCTTTGATTAACTATCCCTCTACTAAACTTGGAATAAACCAGTCAGGTTATTCACAAGCAAACACGCCCGAAAATGACTTCGAACTCGCAGTGTTTAGTTGTTTTCTAATCATGATTCATGGAAAGAATGGTGTCATAAATTGTATTGACCAAACCTTATTTTTGTCATAGTTTAAGAAACAATGTACATTAGGAACTTTCCTCCTGAACTGACTTCCCCTTATTTTGTTTGTTTGTTTGTGTTCTTGCTTTTTAACCTAAATGTGCTTACAAATTAAATAAGACACGCCTAAATTATCATTTTTTAGTTGTATTTTTCTTGAGGTGCCTTTAGCCCAAATAAGCCCTAATGGTTTCTATATGGGCATCCTCGCCTAATGCTTTTCTTTTATCGATTATTCAATACCTCTTGTAGTTTAATATATATATATATATATTGTAATTTAAAACAACAATAAGTGGCAAAAATAAACTGAAACTGAAACTGATTTGAACAAAATAAAACAATTACGATATTGTTAAAAGGAAACGGAATGGAAATAATGATTCAGTGCAAGGCGGCGTTAGCGATCAAGGAAAATAACCTCTGTAGGAGAAATTAACTTGTAAGCCAAATTGGCTGGAATGGGTGAGTTAAGATATTCTGATTCTTTTTAGTGTCGAATTCTAGCTACAAAGTATCAATATTTTGAAACTGTATATTAAAGCTGTAAATTTTGAAACAGCGTTGTTAAATCGGTTGAATGCATACAAAGATAAAATTCTCTTTTTGAAATCAATAAGGAGATGTTCAGTTTAGAAAAAAATGCCTTTTTATTTCCTTTTAACTTCTTTCTATAAATGCAGTTTGTTGCAAGAATTTTATTCGATTAAAAAAAATTGTATTCCTTAAACAGGCAAAATGATATGTTGAAGGGTAAAGGAAAACATATAAGCCTACTCAAATGCAAGTGACAAATTAAAAAATGTTTTAGTTGTTGTGTGTTGATTTTCTCTCACGTTCAGCATAGCTAAAATTAAGCTTTGCTGGAGCTTATACTTATTTTCTACTTCATGAAGCCTTTGCTAGAATAGAATAACTATTTATCTTTAAGATCTTACCTTTTAAAAGAGTTAGTTGACAATGTTGTTGCAAATGTTTAAGCTTATGAATAACTTATCAATTTTGAGTGAGAAAAAATGTAAGAACTTAACATTTGCATGTTTTGCCCGCCTCAGTTTGCCATCGTTCACTGTAGATGACTGTTTTCTGCTGAAAATTTGTCGTTAAAGTCTCCAAGATGTATTATTAGTGGTATAAGTTGTTTTCCCTTATTACCTGCATCAAATTCACGAACGTTTATTCCGCCATTTTGTTTGTTTGAAAAATTTTATTCCATGGTTAGTGAGTTAACCCACCTTGCTAGGTGTGTTAAATTTAACCATTGGTTTATCCTTAGGATAGTGCTAATCGTGCTTTGTGGAACAGAATCTAACTGAAGGATAAATACCTGTTAATTTACCACTGGCAATAAGATTTGTTGCCACAAGCTTTATGGTGCTTTGTGAAGCCCCTGATGAGCGGATTGTGGCTACCAGGCATGCTCTACAGAAAGAATGCACTTCATCAATAAATAATAAAGTTAATGCCATCAAATAGAACAACAACAAATACGAACAGAAATCAGAAATATTTACAAAAAAAAAGGTTCACACGATTGATGGTGGTTTAATGGAGAATCAACTGAGATTTTAAAATGGCTAGATATAAAGAGGTATGGAAAGGCTGCATCAAATTTTAGATTGAGCCTGGTTTCTATTAAAACTAGTACAAACTCAATCAGAAACTAAGGGCCACATGAGCAAGCAACAAACACCATGAAGATGAAGAGGAGCAAGGATATGTAAGAGCAAGCATTGAGGTAAATTGCAACACATTTTGATAGAATGAAATGTTACCAATACCTGAGAGAATCCACGTAGTAGTTTTCATTAATTGAGTCTGTCTCCAAAAATAGCTGTACTGCTCTGTCAGCCTGTGTATAAAGAAAACATACAAAGGAAGACATTCATTAGTGGCTGCCCAGTTGGTGTTCAATAGCTCAGTTGATAACAGTGCCAGTCAGACTGCCGGACTGTGGAATGTTGCAGGAACTACTGACCAGGGTCTTTAGACAATCAGTGAGAGATCATGCTACCTGTGCTCATTGTGATGCCTCATTTTATAAGACAATCACATTTTTACAGTGACATAGTTTGAATACTGGTTTATATCACTTATTATATTACACCTACATACAGCTTTTATTTTGAAACAATAAAATTCAAAGCTAAAAGCTTGTGGGGTCATTACTCCTAAGCTACATGAATGAACTACTGGTATTAAATTCGGACACAAATATAGATGTAGCCGAAATGGATCCTTGAACTTGGTCTGCCACATTTTAAACGTGAATCCGAAGTGGGATGTACATTAATTGCTGTGAGGGCTGATAGGCTATGGAATACAATACCAAATCTTTTAAAGAACAAGAATGTGTATAGTTTTAAAGAGGCGTTAGTTGACTTTTATGTATCTTCTTAACTTTCTTGTTTTTTTTATTCTCATTTTTCTTCCTATTTAGCATTTTATTCTTGAATGTATTTTTAACTGTTTTTCTATTTTATTCTGTGCATATTCAACATTTGAAAAGAGTAGGGGGAATGAGTAGGGGCATTGGTCAGCATGCTACCCTCTATGTAGCATACAGGTGTAGGTATACAGGACTAACTATGCTGTTAATACCTGTCCCAACAGCACCAGAGTTTCAGCACATTTCCTTGTGTGGTCATATGTGGATCTCTTATTGTCATGAAGAGCAAGGCGATCCAGCTGACTTCTCTAAGTAAGTACAAACAGGAAAGTGTGATACACTATTACTGGCCAGTGCTACAACGAGATTGCATAAGCATAGAACAATATGTGGAAATGTTGGGAATATTCTTAGTACAATACCTGTCAATAGCAAAAAATATACTTCTGATAGTATTGACAGGAAAAATTGTGTGAAAAATTATTAATAAGCATTATCCAATGATGGCTGAAAGAAATGTTAAAAAATTATCAATGATTTTGTTTAGAATCTGCTTTTATTATTACTCTAACTGGTATGTTTGATAATATTGGTTGAAGAAACTAAAAAAGTTCTCAACCAAGGAAAGAAAAACCATTTGTTGCACCCTTTTTCTTGCTGGTAACCCTTACCAACCTTGGAATGTACTTTTTTGAAATCCAGTTTCTGTTTGTTTCTCTATAATTTTTCTAAATGATTTTCACTTAAGGCGCGGTAATACGGGCAACAAATTCGTGCAACTTTCCACGCAACATTGTTGCGATAGAGTTAGAGCGATGTTGCCCGTTTTACCCCTCGCGCAACACTAACTGGTTTTGTTGCACAAAGTAAAAGGCTGTTCTACTTTCTGCAACATGTTGCTGCAACATGAAACGACGAAAATTGTTGCGCAACAAGTTGCTCGTGCGGGTGGTAAAACATGCAACATCGCTCTTCAACTCGTACCGCAACAATGTTGCGCAGAAAGTTGCACGAATTTGTTGCCCGTATTACCGCGCCTTTAGTTGGTTGCATGACAACAGCTCACTCCAGAAAGAAACATTTCACGTTTTCACTGACATCTTAACATAAAACTACATTATTTTTAGTTTTTGAACAATGGCTTAAGTTCGCATTAATTGTCAGTCAGTACTTGAAGACATGCAGGAGTACATGCACTTTTCGGTGGAGGGGTGGGGGTGGGGTTCGGGTAGTTGCCGTACCTGAAATGCATCTGTGTCAGTGATGATGTCGTAGCATGTGTCAAGAGAGACTGGGTAACAACAGCAGCTCTCATTTTCACTCAGATCAGTCTCCTCTCGGCCACAGAAGTCAAGATCATCATCAATTGACAGTAGATCCAGACTCCTTGCACTGAAACTTCGTTTGATTTTGGACGTGGACTCAGATGGGTTAAAGACGTCTACTGAGTATGACCTCAAACGGCTGAATGAGGGTGCCTGGTGCTCAGTCTAGGAAACAAATTGTAAGGGACTTCATTTTATTTTAAAAGGATTCTGACAACAGGGCCAACGTTTGTCCACTTGAGAGGCACTTGCACTAGCAATCACCTGACCTTCTTCACACCTGAAGATTTTATCTGAGAAATCAAAATGAGAACCACCTTGTATATAACAGCACCTTCCTGAAAGTGCTGCTCTGTAACTTTCATTTCAAGAATTAAATTTTTTGGGATTCATCCACATGTACAGACTCAAAAAAAATATATTTATTTATTAGAATTTCTATTTTTGATGTTCCAAGGTAAGCAGCACCAGTGCTGGAAAGTGCTGCTCTATTATAGCTTTCACTTGAATTTGATTTTCATTTGCTTTTAAGTAACAACTTAATTAAGACATGAATGTCTGAGGTAGTTGGTGAGGAAAGTGACAAAATAACTTAAGTCTTAATGAATGAGATCTTGTCAAGGCATCCTTGAAGGCTAATAGACCTTATTCATATTCTCTGTAATGAGCTGCAACTAGCTTGAATGCAAGGCTTAAACAGGGGAATCTAGTCATAATTAAGGAAATGTAGTCTCCTGCAAGAGCCTCCACTTTGTGAGCTAGATCCAGTTCAATACCAACAAATATGAATATGGTCTATTTGATGGGTCTTCACATAGTAGTTACAAACTTTGGCAGCAATTACCTTGTGTTTTGGACACTGGAGTCTGGCCTTTTCTCGCCTGAGGTAATGAAGAGCAACTTCCCAAAAAACTGTTTCTGCTTCATCTCCAAATAAACTGATGATGGACAAACAGATTTTGATGTTTAATTAATTAACTGATAGAGAAAATTGAGTAAGTGACTTACAAGACATGGTTAATATTAATACAAGTCACAAACTCGCATGGTTTTTTTAACAATATATTTTTTTGATAAACCTTGCAAGTATTAATAAAAGCTTACTGTGCTGTAAGACAACACTTCTGTGCAGTTCCTAAGGTAGCATTCTTAAGTTGTTCTGCAGTGCACCTAAAAGAAAAATAACAATAATCACTTTATTTAAGTCTCAATCTTACTTATAGCCAAGTACAGATGCTCTACTAATTGGGGAGACTAAATCAAATCAAATCTGAATAAAGTAGAATCAAATCAAACCCGGGACATATTGGTGGAAGGTGAGCAGTCTCACCACCGCACCAGCCCTGAACCCCCAGGACTCCTTTCCTTGCATTGGCATTTTCATTATTTTTGTAAAGAAGTGCCTGAGCTAATGCTAGTCCATACTGGGGAAATGTTGCCTGGCTTTGTACAATACAATACAATATTCTTTATTTAATGAAGGTGACGTAATTAACCCAATGAGTTATCTAACTTACGGCCTTCAAAGAACATCATCAGATGAGAGATAGACCATCACTCCAGGAACTACGTCCCCTACCCTTTTCGAACAGTGTGTGGGTTCTTTCACAGAATCAATTATGAAGAGTTGTGAGACGGGGCCTATGGTTTATCATCCTTATCCGAGAAGACTAGAAAGTCTAACCATTTGCAGATGTAATTACAAAGGCAGCACTATCTCCTCAATTATTTAAAGACCCTGAGTGTTGGACCGACCTCCCCACGCTAGTCTGGTGCTCTACCACTGAGCTAACCGGTCGGCGGTTTGTGCATAATTTAACAGTCTTAGATAATAAGCTCTTCTTGAATGACAAATCAAGGAGGCCAGTTCATAAGCAATCCAAATGAGTACTCCTGGCCTCACAGTAGAGATAAGACTAGCTAAAGGAAAACCATTTCCTAGCTACATGAGCCTTCAAAAATAAGTTTTTTTTCTGACAGCCAGTGCTATTAGAAAGCTGTGCCATAACAAGCTTATGAAGGCCAACTGGCCAACACTCCCTCCCTCAAAAATTTCAGTTTTAAAATTGTAGCATGCCTCAAACAACCTTCTTCATTCAACTGATGATTAATTCTGTGTTGTTAAGTATATAGTTAATTGTAACTACTCACGGTGGAATCATCTTGAGTCGATCTTGAATAGCTTGAAGGGATTCCTGATTCTTTAGTTCCCTATTAAAACATGTTAAGTGCTTTACTGATGCTGAGTGTGGGTCTGAAAGCTAATAATTATACCATTGAGAAGAAATTTATTCAAACTAACAGCGCTAATTCATAGCTTTTATCACTTATTTTATGTCTACCTCTTTGCCTTTAAAATTTATCTAGATTTTGGCTCCTGAGTGGGGAGGGGGGGGGGGGGGGGCTTTACGATGAGGGGTGGAGAGGGCTCTCCCAGGATTTCTCCAAATCCTGACCATATTTCAGACCAATACACCATTTTCCAAACCTGTTTTCAGAGCTATAAATCCACACCCAATTGAAGATGAAGATTCAGATTTCAAGTCAAATAAGGCAAAACAGACTTAATGATATGGAAATAATTATCATTAAGGGACTGAGGGATCAATGGCTCATTTGTAACCTCTAAAGCCAAAAAGTATGCTAAAAAACAACACCCTTTGGGATGACACATAATCACCTTCTTTATATGAGGGAGTACTTCTGGAGGACATGGAAAGTGGGGTAGTAATGGAGTGTTAACATAATGATTATTAATTGATGCCAAAGAAATGTCACAAATCTTACAGGTCTGAAAGGTCTGTAAGTGAGTACTGATCCCTTCCCAGTGAGTGCTGGAGAATGGATTTCAAAATGAGACTGGCCTTGGGCTCCATGATATGAGGGCACCACAAGGGACCTGCAATAATAACGACAAACAGTTACTTAACAACAGCAAGACATTTAATCAGAAATGGGATTAGATATCAAATGTACCATTAGACCCATGGAATTGCAAAGGTAAGAAAAGGATAAGAATTATTTCAATATACCGGTACTAGAAACTATCTATTTTGAGAAGCATAATGTGTTTTGCACCTGTCTAGTGGTCATTGCCTGGCTAAACAACAGCTTGAAAAAGTTATGTATTAGTTTAGACATAGTTATGTTAGGCAGGGATAGATACATGTAAAGGTTAAGGGAACAAACCATCAAGGTCCATCTCAGCCATTGCAGAAGAAGTGCTCTTAAGGTCCATTGTCATGACATGGATTGCTCCATTTGAGTGCGTCACAATTGGCAAATCTGATGCCAGCCAATCCACATCAATAAGTGGTGGAGAATCCTTTGGGAGTTTGTAACTGCTGTAAATGTCAAACTGGTGGAAAAAAGTTGACAAGGAGAAACATTTGCTAGTCAAGAAACAACATGATAATGCAGAGACCAACCATAAACTCATTCATCTTCCAACAAGGGATGAACATAGTCACATAGGCCATTTCGGAGTCGCACAGGGAACTGGGATGGGTTTCAAATTTTATGACCCCAACACATGGAAGATAATATTGACATTGGCCATTTGTCCAAGTTTGATGCTTCTAGGTTGAACACAAACCAAGTTATGAACTTTGAAACATATGGTACCGGTAATTCAAAATCCATAGAAATGTCACTCTCTAATTATTTTTGAGACTGCATCCCCCTAAACCATTATTAAACTCTTAAAAAAATTTTACGATTGCTGTGATATTTGCAAAAAAGTGATTTTCACCTCACTTATTTCCAAATAGTAGGTGTAAAATGGGATTTTACAGTTGTCACAAATCTGAAAAATACCAATGATACCTTCTGCAGATCCCAAATATCAATCCCATCAGTGTAAAGTGCAGCTAGTTTGTTATTCCCTCTGCCAGGACCAAACTTGATTTTCTTGATGTGACCTCTGTGGGTAGCTATACCTCTGGCAGTTTGCAATAATATTATAAAGAAAAACATTCAATTTTTTTCCTACATGTATTTTTTGTAATAATTTAAGAGTTACCACAAAGGCCTTTGGGCTTTAAAACCCCATTTACACGCACAAAAAAATCAGCATGGCAT
Source organism: Pachyseris speciosa (assembly GCA_016490735.1). Classification (NCBI taxonomy): domain Eukaryota; kingdom Metazoa; phylum Cnidaria; class Anthozoa; order Scleractinia; family Pachyseridae; genus Pachyseris; species Pachyseris speciosa. The sequence continues at coordinate 577,885 of JAEMWC010000285.1, forward strand.
CCTAAACTTTTGGGACCATATAAACCGCAATTTTTCAACACAGTACTCCAAAATTAATTATTGCCATGTAAAGGAATCAGTGCCAAACTTTGTGCCCGAAATTTTAGGGGGCGAGGTAGTCTTGGCACCCCTAGTTGTGGCATGGGGACCAAAATGTAGGGTAATATGCTGATTTTTTTCAGCATGTAGATGGGATTTTAGTCTTGGGATTAAGATCTTCTACAACATAATGCCAGCTGTATGCTGACTCATTCTGTACCATAGTTACTGTCCTCTTTTAGCTGTTCATGTCACAGCCACAAGCACTCTCTGATTAATATTAATAAATTTATAGCAAGTACCTGGTTACCCTGGCCTTTAGTTCCCAGATGCTCAAGTTACCATCCACATCAGATAACACCAATAGGTCCCCTTTCCAAGCTATGTAAGTCACAAGTCCAAGGGTACTCTGTGGAGAGGGGAGAGGAACATGCTTTTTATTGGAATTTTTTTGCATTCAACATGCAGTTTCAATCTGTCACAAAAGCAATAAACTATATTGGTAAGAAAAACATTCACCTAGGAAAGAAAGGCTTACTTAGCAGGTTAGGTAAAAAAGTGACTTGATAAATATCATTTGTTGTGGACAAGAAGTTGGTTGGTATAAGGGAGATTGTCACTGTGTAGAGTATATGAACTAAAACACTACTGAAACCCATCCGGGTACAATAATAGCATTGTAATTTCAATGAATTGTCACTGGGTTATGAAATTACCACATAACAACAGAAACTATGTTTATCATTTTGATGTTGACTTCTGGCAAATATTCAAATTGCATGCTAGCCCTATTTTGGCCTGACAATAGCTTGTACACAATAGGTTGGTTGCAATAATGCATACATCACACTGCACTTTGGAGCCATCTTTGATCACTGTTCCTTCCACAAGAAAATGATATAACAGTTTGTCCTGATCCACACACACAAAATGTTCTCTTATCCAGGACTGCTACAAGAAAAAGAATAAATTAATGTTTAATTGCCTAACTGGGAAAAAACTCTGTGGTAGCCTAACAACAACAACATTTTTATTCATACTGTTAAGTTTACAAATTTACAAATGTTAGGTTATTCTAGAGTGTCTGATGTCATTTTAATTCAAATGTTTGAGCCAATTTATTGAAAAAAGTTACATAAAATACAGATTGTAAATGTAGGCAAATTTATGAATATAAATTAGTTTTGTTATACGAGAGTAGTGAATCATGTTTCTTTGATAAAAATACTGTTGAATGTTACACGGAATCCTTGCGACCATGATCCTCACAATTATGCTACATGACAGTTTATAAAGAAAGCTTAACTTAAAACAAGCCGGCACCTTTGGAAGACAACTGCACTCTTGTACAAGCTTATTAGCTTCTTAAAGAAACATGTACTGTTGGCTGCAACAAATTTGCTCATCTAGATTACGTACTGCATACATTACCGGTATGGAGAAACTGTTATAAAAACATAAAAACACTAGTGATGGACTGGTATCCCCTCCAAAGGAGGAAAAGTTAGTGACACTTCCAGTTGAAGGGTTTTATGAAAAACTAAATAAAAAATACATGACTTTTTAGGTCAATATTGCAGATTTAGTCCAAATGCCTCAGTCAATTTTTGCACGTACCCTGGCTTCAATTTAGTTAAAGACCAATGTTTCATCTTTTTTCCTGTTGGTTTTGCAAAACTTCAGGCATTTTGGGCAAATCTGAAAAATTTACCTCAAAAGTCATTTATGATAGTTTTGCATTAAAGTCCCTTGAGCTGTTTCATGCTACAGGTATGAGTTGTGAGGCTATCTTTGTGGACCACTATTCAACAAGAAGAGTGCATTATTCCAGAAATCTTTTAATGACTAGGACTGGTATGGATTCCTATCCTAACCCATTAGATTTAGCTGTGCAAAGTGCCACTAGACAATGAAACAGCTATGCATTATAATAAGTGTAAGACAATTCAACCCATGCCTGGGTGTTGTCAGCTGTCTTGCTTGGGTCCAGAACATTTGCTGCAATCCCTGATGGACTCATTTCAACCTGCTGACTCAGCCTTTTCTTGTGGTGCTTGGAATGATGAGATGGAGACCATTCCTTTTAGAAAAAACATTTTATTATTGAAATGTTTACAGACAACTGCAAGCCATATATGTGTGACTGTCTACTCAGTAGTTACAATACTGTTACAGCAGGATTTTCTGTTGATGTACAATGTAAGTTGAGAAACTCCATTAAGTTTTATTGTCACTGATGTGAACTAAATCATTCCTCTTCTTGGAATATGTGCAAAACTTACAGACTACTCAATTCACAATTTAAAAAGTTCCTCTGGAGGGATGAAGACCAAAGAAGAAGAATTGAGGTTGTTGCAAAAAAGTAGCAGGACTAGAAAACTTGCCTACAACTACATGTGCTCTCTAGGCTTAACTTATTAACTGAGTTTGATTACTGTTACTAGTCATTACTCACCCTGCTGAACTTAACTTCCACTTGGTGGCAGCTTGTTTAGCAGGGAACAAAGTTGGTGGCAGTATTTGAAATTCTGAGTGTACTTACGGGCTCTTATCAATAACATTACTATTATTTTCCTTTGAGCTAACCAGTCGGTGGTTAACCTTAAGGAATTATCAGGTTTCAAATAACTAGCTGATACACACCAAGGCTGTGATTGCAGAAAAGTTAGAAGGCATCTCTCTTAGGACTGTAAGGTTCTTTAGATCCCACAGCTGAAGTGGCCTGTCTTTGATTATGACAAGGAAGTATTGCCTAACATACAAACACAGAAATGTGACATCAATTCAGTTGATTCATTTAGCTGGCTAAAAATAATCTCTGACCTCAGATCAAACAATTGAAGGGCTGAAAGCGAAACTATCGTATGTGACAGTCTGTGTGAACGTACTTTAGGCCTGGTTTTTTTTCCCGGAAACGAAGCGCACAACAGCAAAAAAAAAATTACAGGGCAATGTTCTTTGACACAAATGGAGTCCACATGTCAAAATTCAGCCAATTCCGAGCAATTTGAAATTTCCATGCTAAATCGTCACATACGATAGTTTCGCTTTCAGCCCTTCAATTGAAAAGGAAATTTCACAGTTATCATGTCATGGGGTGTACCAACAGATTATAAAATGCACAAAAATTTAGCAAACATGTGACTCAAACGAAGTAAAATTTGGAAATTCAAAACCATTGGAATCTTTGGAAAACAGACAGTGAGTGTGTATGGTCCTCTAAATCATACTGACAATTCTTTGTAAATATTGTCAAATTCAAACTCTTTCATACCCTAAGGCTGGAAGAGATATCTTCCAATCTTTGCATTTTTGCTAAATTTATCTCTGATCAATCATACTGAAGCAATGTTAACTGCAAGGAAGCCTATGTAGTTATAAAAAGGTTACAACAAGTGAAAATACTTGCAATAGTTACCTCAGATGAGAAACCTTAACACCTTCCACAGTGGATTCATTGGCTGCTTTGCCAAGTTCAATGGGTGTAGTCTGGCCTACAAGGTAGGAACAAGCACTGTTATACACACAGCTGTTAAACGGGGTACTGCTTGCTAAGTAAGGTCTGCACCATTGGGTGGTTGTAAGAACAACTTACTGGTAACTGTTGACATACCAGTTTTAATGCTGACTAGTTGTAACTCATTCCTGCTTGAACTTCCCGATGACTGAGCCCAGGAAAAGAAACTCTCCAGGTTACTCCACGTTATTCCTCTGTGCCACAAACATAATCAGCAATTTTTTATGAGTGTAATGATGTACACAGTGAATGGTTTTTAACTCTAAAGGACTGGTAGTTTGTTTCTTGTTTTATTTCAAGGTGGCCCTGTCCCTTAAAAATTGTGCTGTTGATCATAATCCTTTTGTTACTTGAGAGGTCAACCTCACCCCTGCAAACAGACTGATTAGTCTGAATTCTGAAGAGGGAGACTACTATGTGAAAAGGCTAGGGATGCTTGTTGCCTTGTTTAAGCACAGTTGCCACTGATTTTTAAAATGGGCAGGTATAGGCAAAATGTAGGTGAAGATTCCAGCTATGGTGGCATGGTTAATGTGATGTTTGTTTATTAAGAACTAGCTGTGTATCTAACTCAAAAGATCAGGGTGGAAATTCCTGGATCCCAGTTCTAAATGAAAGCCCTTTCATTAGGGATTGTTCTATTTTCAATTAGTATTCAAATGCTATTCAGGGCAAAATACCAAATATTAATGTACAACGCTCCAAGTACTGCTTTAAAGGGTTTCGCACAAAGGCTATCCTGCGAGCAAGCTCACTACTAAACTGGCAATGCTGGCTCACGGTTGCTGGCATGTATCACACTGCGCCGCTGCAGGCTAACAAAGGCTAACTTCTGATATATCAAATATTGTGTGTGGAGTTCCCCAGGGTTCCGTATTAGGTCCTCTGTTGTTCCTTTTATATGTTAATGATATCTACTCTTCGTCACTAAAATTTAAATTCTATCTTTTTGCTGACGATACTAACATACTATTTTCCCATAAAAATCTTAAATGCTTAGAGAAAATAATGAATGATGAACTCAGTAAGGTATGTAAATGGTTAATATCTAACAAATTAAGTCTTAATATAAAAAAATCAAATTTCATTATCTTCCGTCCCTATCAGAAGAAACTCGCCTACACACCTAAAATTAATATTTTTGATAACCAAACAAACAAGTTCGTGCCATTAGAATGCAAAGATTACGTTAAGTACTTAGGTGTTCTAATTGACTATAGACTTTCTTGGAAAAAACAAATTGATGCGATTCTATTAAAAATCAGTAAAACAATTGGATTATTATCAAAATTGCGGCATTCTGTACCTTCCCGCACACTCATTTCTATATATCACTCTTTAGTTGCACCCTATCTTCGCTATGGCTTGATTGCGTGGGGCCAAGCTAGCAAGTCCCAGTTAAACAAACTTCTCGTTCTTCAAAAACGTGCCCTTAGATTCATATACTTCGCTAACTTTCGAGATCATGCAATTCCGTTGTTTCTCGATGCAAATATTTTACCACTTAATTTTCTTTATTATCAACTGCTTTCAGAAACGATGCATGATGTAAGTAATCATCTTGTACCCTCTAATATTCAAGACTTGTTCCTTCCCACTTCTCGAGTTCATTCATACAATACTAGGTCCTCAACGTCCGATAATTTTTATATAAAAAAATCAAATCTAGAAATTCAAAAATATGCTTTTTCGAGAATTGGCGCGAAATTGTGGAATGAGATACCAACTAATCTTCGTAATCTACCTAAACATCAATTTAAGAAGAAAATTCGATCATTGTTATTTGAAGTTTTAGAGTCCGATGACTCATATTACGACCTAGACGGAATTATATGCAAGGTGAAGAAAAGTACTTCATAACCTTACGCCGTATCGTAACGCTTGTAGATGAAAACGCAATAGTGCCAACGTTGGCAGCGCATTCCTTTGCTTTCATTTGTTACTTAAATCAGCTTCTTGTTCAACTTTTCTTCTCTCTTTTTTTTTTTTTAAACATTATTCTTTTTTATCTCAACTTTATATTCCTACCGATATAATTTTCTTTTTAAGCAGTCTTTGATTTTTCCTTATTTTCGGGCCCGCCTAGATTAGCTACGCTACCTGCGGGTCTGATAATCTGTAACGTATTCTAAATTTCAATAAAAATCAATCAATCAAAAATCAATCAATCAATCAAGGACTAAGAAATTGCTGTTATACTGTGTTGGTGGTCCAGACCAATATTATTTGTCTGTCTGTTTTAGAAAGTTATGTGGCCAATCCTTTTTACAAGGGAGTCCTGCCCTGGATGAGTCAAGCTTATTAGCTTCCTTACTTGACAGCTCCAGTGTGGAGAGTGTATTCTCTGATCAGCAAACCAGTTCCAAGATTAAAAACTTGAATGCACCCTTGAGTGTTACCTAGATATGAATTAAAAATAGGTCACATATTTGTCATAAATAATGGCATCCACCAGTCATAAATGGCCATGGATCTTTATGCCTTGGGGTTACTGTTACATGTAGGTGGTGCTGGTCATTAAAAGGCTGAAAATAATAATAATATTGGACATAACCCCACATGCAGTCGCCACTGAGTTGTAGGCAAACACCACTAAGACTAGTGCACCAAGTAAGTTGGTGTAATACTACCCCCTAAAACTCCTATTTCTTAACAGACACCGCTCTTTGAATACTTATCCAAGATGACAGAGACATAAGGTTACCCCAGCAGACCTCAGCTGCATCAGAGGAAACTAATGAGTTCACAAACTTAGTACACTCTCTATCACATTTTCCTGACTTTAATAAGAAGAAACTGCTACAGTTTTTAGTAATTAAAAATAATTGCTGAATTGGCTAGGCCTCACACTTGAGCACTATCTATGTAAACATATTGTCAGTATGCACAAGGAGGCCTTAACTAAAAGCTGGGTGGTTTCTAGAGGTCACCTTTCCTTGTTAATGTATTAGAAAAAAAGGTAAATAAATGATGATAATGATGATGATGGTGATGATGATGATGATTATGATGATGAAATAGACCTTCTACATTAGACTTCCCTAAAAGTATCCAGAGGGATATGGGATTGACAGTCCAGAAGCATGGACGTCCAATCAAGCAATGCAATAGCCAGTCAGTCAAAGAGCAGCTAAGGAAACAGTTGCTCAAGTCCAAACAGTGAGGATCAAAACCTTATCAGAAGGATTGAAGTTCACCAATCTGCAATACTCATGGTGCTACTTATAATACATGTAATTGCTCTTAAGCCATTTGGTAACATTGCTGGATCAAGAAACCCACATCCAAGTGACCATATCACAAAAGATGAAGATAAAATATGACACCTAACGAGTACATCGTTTCTTACAACACCCTTTTCAGATGAAAATAGAAAATCTTAATCAGGAGTTTTAGATAGCCAGTAGTAAATTACTGCAAACATTGTCCAAGGGAGTTGACTTTCTGTTTTTATTTAATGTAAGTAATTAATTATAATTAATTAATTATTAATAATAAATAATTAATAATTAGTAGTGTTTGCGAGGGCTTATAAGACCCATGAGCAGCTTAGTTATGGTCTGTAGACTACAGATAACTCAGTCTTTTGACCAGTGTTTGTATTAGAAGCCGGAACCCGGGTAACAGCACCAGTCTACTTTGAAGGGAATACCCAGCTTTTTTAGGTGCAAAATTGAAAGCTCTGCTTATCAAATTCACTCAGGGTACCTGGCTACTCCTAATCAGATCCCCTTTTACTTGAAAAATTAATGAAAACCCTGCTGTTTCAATACAAGACAGCTTACCAACTGCAATGAGTGGCTTGTAGTTTCCCCAATTCTTTGTTGTCAATGGTGGGCACATGACAGCACAGGTTGGAGGTGATGATACAGTGCTTGAAAGACTGGTCATGATAAACTTGAAATGAGCAGAGTTTGGAATCACTGTTCCAGAGGTGAGTGGTGGAGGGATTACATTTGAAAGTATTGATTGTGGATCATTCACACTACACTGCAAACTATTCTCTTCAGCTTCACTCGGCAGTGATGCTCTCTTGGCTTCTTCAGACATGAATGATGTCTCTGAAGTTTGGAATCGAGTGGTTTTTAATTCCCATATGATGATTCTGCCATCGCTGATCAGTAATGCCACCTTCCTTTCACTGATTGGGCAACACATGAAACCAAACAGCCGGCTCAATTTGCTAAGACGCAATGGGTCAGACTGGCACTTGTTTTCATAGATGATATCAACAGAGCCGTTTGAATCATTACTAGCCTCATCACCAGGTACCATGAAATAAGGGTTCTTTGCCACACGCCTGCGAACACGCATGATAACACTACCATTTTCATGTAAACACATGAGTACATCTCGCTGCTGGCAGGGGATAACCTGTAGGAATGATGGGCTGTTCCTTTCCAGACTAAATGAACACACTGCCTGGTTGATTTCCATGTCCAAGATCATAACTTCTCTCGGAAACAATGCCAGGAGGTGGTGACGAGCCGATCGGAGGTAGGCAAGCTGAAGACAGTCACTAAGGGCAACACTATCTTCTCCAGTTCTGAAATGTGACAATTGAGAGAAATGTTTGATAGAATACTGAGTTCATGTTTCAAAATCTCAACTCAATTTTACATGTATATCAAAAATAAAATTTTTTCATTTGTTTTTATTAAAATAATATTTCTGTCAGTTCTTGATCCTCAAACCTTTTACCCTTTAAGGAAAAAGGAATAAACAACTATCCCTCTGGGAAATCCTTTTAAACTTATTCAGAAAGAGGAATACTTTTACTAAGCAGTGATAACATTGGTTTTGTTTAACAGTATCTTACTGTACCTATTGTGCAAACTAATTTGGACCAAATTAATTATTCCATTCATTCTTCTCTCAGAATGAAGAAAAAAATAAATGCAACTTGATGATAACAGTATTGTTTTCCTCAAAGAAAGAAATACCTAATTAATTATTACTTAAAGAATTAATGAAAGGCCCCTTCTCTGCCCTTGCAGCATGACACTTCATGAGAACTCTCCCATACCTGTTGCGTGATTCTCCACCCGCCCATATTCTCATTCTGGCCAGAGCAGACTTGGGTGTGGATGGTTTTGCAGTGCTCTTAGTATCTGGCCCAGCAGTTGGAGAGCCAATAAAACTGCTACTTGGAGATGCAGACCCAGAACTTGTCAGGTAGAATTTGCGGCCATTACTTTCTGGTGCTTTGTTGATGGAGAAGTCATTGATAAAGAGAATCCAATCTTGACACATAACTGTCATCAGGGAAGAATTTTTTTCCACATTATTTTCTAAAATAATGGAAGAGCAAGCCTCCATATGCAGAAATTAATGTATCCATGACTAGTTAAGATGAATTGGGCAATACACCCTGTACAAAGAAGATTGCCTTTGTTCTGTTTAATGGACAGGTAAAACCAAATCAAATCAAATCAGATCTATTTATGTAACTCTACTTAAATAAAATTATTATTAGGTACACAGATTAATAACATAAACTTTATAAACTTTGTGGGAAACTTTGGCAAACTGCATTTCCACCACTATTTTGAGATCTCCCAACTTGTATTTGAAAAAAGTGTTAAAATTTATTTTTTACAGAGACACAAAAAATATGCCAGGAAGAATTTGTCATGTTTGCTCAGAGCTATAAAACCAAGGCCTGGCCTGCTGTCTAATCAGAGTTTGGTTTACTAAAGGACTAGGAATACTGTCTCCTAACATTACACAAAACTTACAAGTGACATTAGAAGGCATGAATGGATCAAAGGCAAAACACAGCAATGCCTCTTGGAATGTTTTCTTCCATAGCTTGGTCCCAGTATCAGCATTCCATAGAATCACTGATGATGGCGCATGAAGTGCTACCAGCAGATCATGGCAGGCATCTTGAGTCCCAAGCCATTCTAAATCCAGTATTGGCCGGTTTCCCTCTGAAAACTCTGCTACTGAACTACCATGAGGAATATCCCAAATGATCACATTACCAGCTGCATCTCCAGAGGCCAGCCGCAGGACATAGGGAGAATTTAAATCATGATGGTAGTTGTCACGTGCCCATTTTACCTAAAATAGCAAGCATAAAGAAGGCAGGGCATTATTCTACCGAATACTTAATATTTGACCACTACAGTAAGGTTCCTGATTATGCCGTATGATGATTTCTTGAGTTTGTACATGAATGTGATATGTGCAAAGCACTGCTTGTGAACACACCAGTTGTCAACCTTTACATCTGCTGCTGCTATGGCCATTCCTTGTTTAAAAAATATTCCATAACAGTGTAAGTGCTAGACAGGTAAAAATTTTTTCTTTGCCAACTCTTAACTTTTTTGACAATCTTTTAGCCTCAAACATGTCTTCCACTATACAACTGTACACGTACCAGTACGTCTTCTGGAAGGGGTTTACTTATCAGATATGCCTGGTGTCATCAAGCATTCTGCAGTGATCTCTGCAACGTTACAATTTCAATGTGTGGACCCTTTGCAAAAATTTTGCAGTAAACTGTCTAGTAAAGAATAACATAAAATATTAGTTTAAACTCGTTCACCTTTGTACAAGGTGCAGTGTGAAGGCTAAGTACTTGAACAATCTGTAGAAGACAATAAATAAAACAAATGAACTTCCAATATCAATACACCCGTGGAAATTTAAAAATTATGTGCTAGCTTTTAATAATATGTTACTTCCCACAAAACCAAACATTTTTGCATGCATATTTTTTGTCAGCTCATGTTAAAGTTACTGTGGAGAGCTTAATATGTTTTTGTTGAGTAAGAATTGGTATTGTTTACCTGATGGGTTACCTTAGAATTTAGTGTTCAACCCTAAATCACTAGAAGGATGTTTGCATCTGGATATCAGGCTGCTTATTTTTAGAGTACAGCTTAGTTTTATACATTCATATTTTTGCTGCATTGTAAGTCGTCTCAGGTAGCTGTCCACTTTTTTTGTTTTACGTTCCCTTGTATTAATAACAAGAATTGTTGAAAAGTGATAATTTACAAGATAACAAGATAGACTTGTTTTTCACATTGTTTCCTGGAAATCGCAAGTATGAAATTTCACGATTTTTTTTAACCTAAAACAACATAGAGTTGCAAACTTCAGGGACAACATGGATGTAGAGTGATGAAAGCCTATCTTCAACACTATAGCTTGCATGGAACTCTTACCTGCACTGATTTGGGATCAAATACAACCACAAAGTTTTGACAACCATAAGCAATCATTGATTGCCATCCCCTGAGTTGAAAAATCAAATATTTATAAGTTATTCCACATAAAATTTATTATTATTATTAGGTCCTATAATTATTTATTATTAGGTCCTATAATTTCTATACATACATTTTTTTTCTGTATAATATAGTTTCATGGTTTATCGAATTACTTTTTGTTGTAAAATTATTATTATTATTATTATTATTATTATTATTATTATTATTTACAAAATATGGGTTATTGGCAAAGCATAAGATCAAGATTTTTGGGGGGTGTTTATGGACTGAGATGAAGTCGAGGTCCACAAACACGCAAAAAAGAACAAGGCCAATATCCCGCCATCTTGACTGAACTGCTTGGTCAATAGAGATTAACTATATGACGAGTTCAAAGGACGCTATTAAAAAACAGTAAAACGCGGGATGAACGGGCTAACCTGAGCAGTCAAGATGGCTCCATCTTGACCTCATGGGTAGCCAATCACAGTAAGAGATTGATTCATCTTGACTGCTGAAAGAGCCAGTCATATAATAAAGAGTGATAATGATCTGATAGTTGGAATTACCTGTGAATCTTTCACTGATGATTTCAAAGTGACCTTCAACTCTTTTTATGGAATCTAGACAATTTTTCTTGAGATTTCAAGCGATGCAAAAACAGTGTTTAGGTTAAGTCCTACCTTAAACTTTGGGAAATGAACAATAATATATATTTAATTAACTATTATTAACTCATTCTTGTCCACCATTCTGTACGTGTTTTTCTGTAATTTTCGAGGGTTTGAGGTCAAATCACTCTAGTTATTCAATATAAGGTGTTACCACGGAGATCTTGCTGGTCCACAACATCGAAGGCTCTGTCTTTCATGTCACGCTTGTCACGCTAGCTGGCATTTATTTGTAAATGATCACTCAGCTACAACTCAGTACGTATTTAATTTATAAGCGTGTTTTTTGAGCCATTTTTCACCTCAGAAGCCCTCTGCCTGGCATCATAAAGCTGGCTTGGTGGGTAGAGGCAATCCTCCGAAAGAAGACAGAGGTGGGAAGCAATTTCACACCAAGTGAGCTGCTGAAAGGTTTCGATCGAGTCATGGTGATTCACAAAGTGAAGTTGTGTCCCTAGCCATTCTGTGAGTAGATTCTGGGACCTGGCATGGCCTTGACTTGTAAATAATGCAATCAGTGCAATAGTTTGCCAGCAGGAGCGGGTGGCTCAACACTTATAAAAAAATATCTGAAATGGAAATTGGCGGACTAACACAAGGCAGTTATCCAAGTATATCCCAGAATTCCTTTGGGCCACAAATGCGAACATGTCATACCAGTGAGAGCAACTGAAATCAAATAGCGTTACCCAGGTTGGGCTATGGAATTGAGTGGGCAAATTTGAACAGATTGCAAGAAGTTGAGTCGAAGTTTACTGCCAATGTAGACTTTTAGCTTGAAGAGGGATTTTTTGTCTTCAAAACTTCAAAACAAAGTTGCTTAGTTTTGGTGTTGTCCTAGAGTGTTTTTTGGTTATGCGACAATAAACAGTCATATTCAAGGAAAATCGGTACTTTTAATATGTTTACGGAGTGATAAAGTCTAAGAAACTCAGTATTTGGCAATAATAATGGCTCATTTCAAACATAGTTCAGGATTTGGAAAAGTTACAGGTTTTCAAAGCACCGGTCTTCAGCGACCGGTAAATTGCAGAGCCGGACAAGAAAGAGTTATGTATCAGTCAATTCCAACAGCACCCATCCCCCCGCCCATCCCATCCCCCCCCCCCCCCCCCCCCTACCCCCGGGCATATCCCGGGCATGTGACCAACATGAGTCCCTGCCCAGTGGGGCATTTGACTATCGGCTAACACTGGTCAGCGATCGCCATGTAAAGGATTTTGTGCTTCTTGCGCAAAAATTCATTCATTCACCACGGGAGCCACTTCGCTCCCTTCACCCTTCACTCTGCTTCTGTTATAATAATTCAATCTGCCTTTATTCAAAGTGTGGAGTGCGGACAAAACAGTCAGAAAAGGGGTTTTAGAGAGAAATTTTTTAGATTTCGTTTGCAAAGGTAAGTAAGCAATTTTTTTTGGAATAGATCAGAATATTTATTATGAGTGGGGAGCATGACAAAATGCTTCATGCAACGAGTGATTTATAGAGCTTACACTTGATTTGAGTTCTCTTCTTTAGGTTTTCTGAATTGTTTACTTTTTTCTGTATTAAAAAGATAACCTTTACCTGTAATTAAATGGAACTGTTAAATTTAAAGAGACTTTGGATATCCGAGTTCACGTATTGAGTCAATCCTTTTTGGAAACAAACTGTATAGAAATTTTCTTCTTTTGATAAGTGTTCCATGATACACGTGGGAAATGGTTTGGGATAAGATATGCCCCCAACAGAGGGGGATTTGACCCCTTTTGAGGCTCTAATGGTGGGGCATTTGACTGTCCAAACTGGAAACACAATGTGGCATTTGACCAAAATTTTACAAAAAAGTCAAAGGCCTGGGTGTTTGCGCGCGGGGGGGCGATGGGCGCTTTTACATACATACATACATACATGACATTATTTACCCTCGGTAGTTAGAGTAGCTTGTGCAGCTAATATCTCCGAGCATTTAATCATCAGATGAGAGATAGACCATCACACCGGGAACTACGTCGCCTACTCTTTTTGAACAGTGTGTGGGTTCTTTTACGTCCCACAGAATCAATTATGAAGAGTTGTGAGACGGGGCCTACGGTTTATCGTCCTTATCCGAGAAGACGAGAAAGTCTAACCATTTGCAGATGTTATTACAAAGGCAGCACTTTCTCCTCAATTATTTATAGACCCTGAGTGTTGGTCCGACCGGGGTTTGAACCACCGACCTCCCGCACGCTAGTCCGGTGCTCTACCACTGAGCTAACCGGTCGGCTTTTGGAATTGACTGATACATTAAAGAGTAAAGACACAGCTGACTCAGTTATAAGCTCACTATTCAAACTTCCCTGCAAAACATAAAACAGTAAGCTTTATTTTTATGATCACCGATACATTCATGGACGACCATACATAAAACCTAGTATAAGACTTCCGCACTTCCCCATACACTGAATTGGTCATGCATGAACATATGCATTTTCCAACTCAAACTTTACACGCGTTCGCCATTTGTTTATGAGAAAACAGAGAAATAGTCTGATAGTAATGCATGTGTAATCATAGTATGAGGCTGCGGGGAAATCTTAACTACGCTTTACTAAGCCAAAGTTTAACAGATAGATGAGCATACTTCCACTTACCAATCACAGGCTCCTCGATTTTGAGCATGAAGTGCTCCAGGCAGAACCCGCGGTGACAGCTTCATAGCAGCTCAAAAGGGCGTCCACCAAATTATATTTCCAGTCGTCTACACAGATTTATCGGTTTTCATAAAAAAAAAAAGCAAACTCCGGGCAACGCGAAACCTGCTCTTTCCGCCATCTTGCCTGGTATTTACAGTTACTGCTTCGTGTATCGAAACTGTAATGTCCACCAAGGAAGAGAATTTACCTTGGCTTTTACAATGATAAAAGTGACATAAAACGCCCAAAATACGAGATTTGTTGTTATTTTTTTCTTGTCGTTGTGATGCATTATTTAAGGTATTGTGAATGAGTCTAGCGTCAAGATTTTTTTATTGTTCAACTCATTCAGATCATAGTAGAGGAGACTAACTATGTTCAGATTACACTGTACTATCTAGTGACTGTACTGCATAAACACAAATAAGCTTTCTGAGAAGCATTTGAAAGTTACTGGAGACGACTGACTGACAACTGGCAACTTCAAACTTGTAGGCACACTGAAACTACGTATCCAGTATTCGGAAGGCTTCTTCGAGCCTTGCCCGGAAATCCAGGATAATTGTCTGTCTGTCTATTACTAGCAAAGTAACTCGTGCCATTCCTATTCCCCAAGTTTTCCAAGCACCGACTGACTGCCAAAAGATTAATCAGTTAACCGGCTTCTTCAGTGCTTATAACAAATGCTGATTGTGCCAGTTCCAATTCGTGCATTCCTGTCGCATAGTCGGATACGAAAACTGACCAATTTTGCGATATCATGTCACAGGCACAGAGAGTATTCCCGACAAAGCCAGATAATGACCATTTAACCGTTTCGTAATAGCGTTTATTACAAGGGTTTGCATTATGATTTAAAGTTAATATATAGGAATAAAAAATATAAAAAAAATAATGCCTTAAAAAGGTGCGTACGTTTCTTTTGTACGTGCTTCTCATGTAATATTCCTCCCTGAGCTTGCGGTACCTGTGGTGAGCAGTATTCATGACTGACACAATAAAGCTCAGATCTTGACCTCAGCAGATGTGAATGGTATTCGTTCCACCATATCATGGTCAAAATGGGCCAAAATTAGTCCAAAGGATAGACCAAATGGTAATATTTCGTAAGGAAACCCCTTTCGGGCTTGCTGGTATATCGGAGTACAATGTTCGTGGCTAAGAGATTGTTCGAAAAATTAGCAGTTTGCCGAGAAGCGAAGCTTCCAGGGCAACTATCAAATTTTGAGGACAATCTATCAGCCAAGGACATCCCTTCGATATACCAGCAAGCCAGACAGGTGCTTATTTAGGCCCTGCGATTAATTCTCATATTGGGTATACACAGTTGAAAGTTGAAAATGTTGATGACGATAGACCTTTTCACGGTTTATGACGCCATCGTGGCTTGAGGGAGGGGGGGGGGGGGGCAAACACAGCTAAAATTACAGTAAATCTATGGGATTTTGGCCAACTTTGAACAGCTGAAAAAACCACCAAAAAGAGGCGACAGTTTCCAACATTTGCTACTTCTTTAATAGTTTTATTGTTATCATTCATTCAACAACAAAAATAAGGCCATTAAAGAAGGTACAACTTCTGTAAATTCGAATTATAAATATTCTCACTTGGTTTCTATGTTCTATGTTCTATGTTGATTACAAAGGTTTGTATGAAATCTTAAAAAATTCTTTAACGGCCGTTGTAACCTGAAACTATTCGTTATATTTCAGTAAAATAATCTCACTACAAATGTCTTTTAAAAGAAATTTTCGCTGTGGAAATCTGCCTCTTTGTTAGTGGCGTTACAGCAGTTCTAAGTCAACTAAAATCCCATACATGTTACTGTAATTATAGCCATGTTTTTCCCCCAGCCAAGATGATGTCATAAACCACGGAAAGGCGTATTGCCTGAACTGATGTAAACAACTGCATTGATTGGTCGGAATTATTTTATTTAAGCTGTGATTGTATTCTTCCATTTGAAACTGAACAAACTTTAAAAAGACTGGCTTTGTTTTGTCTTTTTTTGCGACCGAAAAATGCGGAAGACAAATATCGACGCGGACGGTGTATATTCGAAATATAGTAAATAAGAGTTTACTTGAAGTAAACAAATAGTGCCGTGCTTTTATAATAATAATTCCAAACGTTTCAGGCTTGGCCCTTCTTCAGTGGAAAAAATGTTTTTTGTCTATATTCAAGTTATCCTGCGAAATCGCGCGGAATATCGCCTGATACTGAGCCGCCGTGGGCTAATATCAGGCGATATTCCGCAAGATTGAGCAGGATAATTGTTTTATTATTTAACACATTAATGACAAAGCAAAATGTTCTGTTAGCAAAAAATAGCCCAAAAAAAAAGAAAAAAAACTAGCCGGAAAGCTGTTTGGACGCCTGGCTAAAATTAACGTTTTAGTAAAGCAAGCGAGTCCAATAATCCTTTTCACCAGATATGTGCGATTGGGTTATAAACCCCTGTATACTCAAATATACCCCTGTATACTCCTGTATACCCATATCTACCCCTGTATACTCCTATATACTCTTGTATACTCCTATATACCCCTTTATACCATGCCATAGAAAATACAGCCAATCAGAATGCAAGAAAGACGTTGTATATTCGTCAGAATTCCACCGAACCTTCCCATCGATCAGTGCAATTCAACTGTATCACACCCAGCCTTCCCATCGAGCCTTCAAGTCTGCGCGTATCTCGCACTAATTATGCTGACCTTGTTGGCCACTGTATTTTCTATGGCATGGTATAAAATAGTTATGCATCCCTTTCTCGTGGTATACCGTGGAATATGCCGAATATCCCACTCGTCACTTGTATTTTCTCGAACCTTCCTTGAAAATACGGGATATTCCACGGTATACCACTCGAAAGCGTTGCATAACTAGTATGTATACTCCTGTATACCCCTGTATACCCCTGTATACCCCGGTATACTCATATATATTCCTGTGTACTCCGGTATACCCCTGTATACTCCTGTATATCCCGTTTTAGTATATACCACACTAGTGAATAGTGCTTTTCGCGCGCTCTGATTGGTTAACTGGGAGGTGATTAGCAAGTACTATTCACCTCCGAGCATCCGGCGCGCGAGATTTTACAATTTTCGACCGCATGTCGGTATATTGTCACACATAAAGTAATGTTTTGGTCCGCTAATTATCCAGCTTGTGTGGTATATACTAAAACAATTATTCACCTCAGTGTCGGTGAAAGTGGTGGATATTGACCTCGCCGCTTCGCGGTTCGGTAAATATCCACCACTATTCAGCTCCACCTCGGTGAATAATTGTTAAATACTCTTATATACCCCATGTATATGTATACTCCTGTATACTCTTTTAAAGAATTTTAGAGCAACTTGTGCCTAAGCCTCACAAATTAATGTGATCAAGTAAGCTGAAGCGACTCAAAGGGCGCTAAGGCCACAAGGTAGCGGGCATTACCCCTTAATTCTACCAAAGCAAAGATTGAGCCCAAGCATTAGCATCCATGGACAGCTGTTTCGGCCTTGTTAGGCCTCATCAGCATGGCATAGCTAATGCTCAGGCTCAAGTACCCACATATCAATAAAACAAGCAATGAAAACCTAAAGCTTGTGGGATGTGGCTGGAGTGACAAGGATACTCCACAAATTAATGCTTCAGCTTACTTGATCACATTAATTTGTGAAGTATCCCTGTCACTCCAGCCACATCCCACAAGCTTTAGGTTTTCATTGCTTGTGCCTAAGCCTACTGAGTTTGTTAAGCGCGCTATGGCCATATTTGGACATTGTCACAATGTTTTGAATTTGCACCACGTGATCCAAAATAGCCAATTGCCAATATGCCAAATACTTTCACAGGACATTATAGTTATGACATATATGACGCACCTGTGTTCTTTACTTGCAAAGCCGCTGGCTTGCGAGGGAAAAGAAGTACGGTATTTATATTTATAGGGTAGCCTGACGGGTAACTGACGGGTAGCCTCGGGTTTGATGTAGGGAAACACATTAAAAACTGCATTAGATACGATTACGTTATTTTAAGGGGAAGGCAAACGCATAACTGAAGTAATTTAAAATGAAATTTTCACAGAGGCAGCCTTTTTATTTTGGTGAGTTTTACTTGTGGTAGTTGGGTTTTTACCCCACCCTTAGTAAGGAGGTGTTTGAAACCAGTTTGGGCTACGTGGCGCGAAGTCTGAATGCGTGCTGTGTTTTGCGGAAAGAAAACACCAGAAAAACACATTTGGCAATGATTTAGTTGAAAAGACAGTCCTTGGGTCGTGCTACTAGCTTTCTCGTCGAAATAATACCCGATTTTCATCGTTTGTAGAGAAGGCATTTGACCCGCAACAGCAGAAAATCCTCGCTGTGCCTCACCAAGGGAAGATGTAGTTACAGAGTGGTTAGTGAGCTTTGAAGGCATCTCAGAAACCTCCCCTTTCCATGGAAGAATTTGCGGCCAACTCTTTATTCCCATGAACATTTTGAGCTTATATCTTGATAAATGGTAAGTGGTTCTCTCTCATCTCCTTTGGGAACCAATTTGTATTTCACGCCGGCGTTCAAGACTACAAGCTTTTAAGGTGGCTCAAAATGGTTTCGTTATTTTTAAAACCAACTCATTGATGAATCGATACTCCCACAATTTTTTGTTTGCTTTCTTAAACATTGTGTCAAAAAATTTCCCAATTATTTCTCAACAATTCGCGATCACTTTTTGGACATATAAAGTTACCATAGCAACAGTACAGCCTCTTAGAAACACCCTAAATTTTGGCTTTATGTGCCTGTAACTCAAAAACGAGTCTGGTGACCCCCAATTTTTATTTTTGAATTGCATTCTGCATATGAAGATTCATTCTTTCTGCAAAGTTTTAAAAAAATCTGTACATGGGGTTCAGAGCCACCTTAATTTTTCGATGATTCAGCCAACTGATAATCACTTAATAAGCTAGACTTGCTGCCAAGTTGACTTTAACAAGTGACAAAGTCGCGAGATGAGTTTTCCGTCATGAAACATAAAAACAAAAATGGGCGTTTGCGTTTGTGTTGCGTATTTCATTAGACCACAGAGATTTAAGTGACCTGAAAGAAGTTCATGAGTAGTAGGCGACTTGTCTTTTTAAAGCTTTTTGCATCAATAAGTAGTCTTAGCAGTCTAGCTGTTTCACTCCGGTGTGAAAACTTTTCAATGCAATTAGCACCTTGACACCAAGACAAACTTCATTGATATTGTTTTTCTGGATGCAAATTCCCTCTTGCGTGGCTATGGACAATTTACACGCGCCAAAAAAAAATCACTTAAAGTGCACATGAAGCGAAATTTTCCATTGGCTTGTTCGAAAGAGCTCTCTAAATGATGAATGGCGTTTATTTTATTGTGATAGCTTTGTTGGTTGCCGAGTTATTCAAGATTTTGATTTATGCAAATTAGAGGACTTGTGATGTCACAAGGTGGACACAAAATGAAGTAAAATCACAAAATATGGAATATCTGTGTAAATACTAAGTCT
>JAEMWC010000285.1:602500-652500 GCA_016490735.1 Pachyseris speciosa
GACGTGTTGTTTTAATCATAATAATTAGTGGTGAGAGCGCTCGCCTTCCACCAATGTGGCCCGGGTTCGATTCCCGGACTCGGTGTCATAAGTGGGCTGAGTTTGTTGGTTCTCTACTCTGCTCCGAGAGGTTTTTCTCCGGGTACTCCGGTTTTCCCCTCTCCCCAAAAACCAACATTTGATTTGATTTCATTTGATTTCAGTTCAGAGTTGATTTAATTTGACTTTATTTGTTTCTGTATTTGCTCGGCTCCACTAGCCTTTGTGCTATAAATACTACCGAGGGTAAATAAAGGTTATTATTATTATTATTATTATTATTATTATTATTATTGTTTTTTATTTGATTTTAGCGTGATGTTAGCCTGCTTTGGTGGTCATTTCAAAGTAGCTGTTCAGCTTCATGAACATGGGGCATTACTGGACACCAGGGATAATGGTGGATCAGGCTGCCTTCACTGGGCAGTAGATGGTGGCAAACCAGACTGTATACAGTGGTTACTGGATAATGGAATCCAGGTGAACAGAGATTTCAGTATCATGAATAACAAGGCATGGTTGGGAGGAAAGTAGTGTTACCTATTTGAGGGTAATAAGTTTAGTTCATTAGTTTAGTTTAGATTAGTTTATTATTTGCATTACATTACGTACATTACATTATTTGCCCTCAGATTTTAGAGTAGTTTGTGCAGCTAATATCTCCGAGCATTTAACCATCAGATGAGAGATAGACCACCAAACCGGGAACTATGTGCCCTAGTCTTTTCGAACAGTGTGTGGGTTCTTTAATGTCCCACAGAATCAATTATGAAGAGTTGTGAGACGGGGCCTATGGTTTATCGTCCTTATCTGAGAAGACTAGAAAGTCTAACCATTTGCAGATGTAATTACAAAGGCAGCACTTTCTCCTCAATTATTTAAAGACCCTGAGTGTTGGTCTGGCCGTAGTTTGAACTCACGACCTCCCACACGCCAGTCTGGTGCTCTACCACTGAGCTACCGGTCGGCGGTTAGTTTTTGCACTATTAAGGTAATGTAAGGGAATTACTTAAGATCAAAAAATGCTGAAAATAAAGATGCTAAATACAGAAAGTTTTAACCTCCTCCTCAAACAGGAGCCATACTTGGAATTTATTGTGGAGATTTACTGAAAAATCTTGTTATCGCTGTAGTTCTGAAGGAGTGAATAATTGTAGGATGGAATGACATTTCATCTTAATTTTTTGACCAGGTTGATATTGAAGATGACTTTGGTTGCTCACCTTTGATGAGACTTGGTATGTATTTAGGATGCCTGCAGAGTTAATTACATCTCACAAGTGTCATATTACTAAAAACTGATTGTAACTGTCTGTGATTCCTTTGTTAAACTCTCATTTAATTTGTTTCCCTCATACATGTATGGGTCGGTGTCATTGATGATGCTGGCAACAGTGGTAGAGTTATTCACGGCACGTTTATTAAATGTATTAAGGAAAAGATATCTATCCTGTTGAGTGGAAAACGTCCACAAAGATTTTGTAATCTCTAGGCCAGACAAAATCACTCCACTCAGGCAATGTAACCGCTACTTCTGTTTTTTTATGACTGCAGCGTCTATGAATGGCAATGTGGCGGTAGCCAAAATCTTGATTGAAAACGGATCAGATGTGAACAAAATGGACAAAATAAAGAAGTGTCCTTTGATGGTAAGGAATAACAGTGTGATCATCCATTCAACATACAGTTAAACGGCTTGATGCAAGATGGGCAAAAACGACGAAATGGTCATCTAAAAAAAGATAACTGTCCGCACTCTGGATTTCGATTTCATTTCTTGTGTCTTTATCTGATGGCCCAGCCATTGACTTTCTGTTGGCGATTTGATAAGGTTTGGAAGTTAAAAAAAGTAAATCTGGATCACCAAAGAACATATACACAAGCTCTGCTGAGCAAAGACTGGACAAGTTTGGATTCATTATCGTTGCTGTTGTTTTATTTTCAGGCAGCAGCTCTTAATGGAAATCTTCCGTTGGTGGAGCTTCTTGTTAAAAATGGGGCCAACATCCACGCTGAAAATGAGGTTTGCAGTTGTACTTTCTCATGTGACTTGCATGAATTTTCCCACGCTTAGCGCTGGTTCTTTATTATCTTCGTATTCTGACTGGTTCTTTGCCCTGTTTGCGTCATTGGCGATTGCCCTGAGCAATTACTTTGGTTTTGGTGTTACAAACAGCGTCGCAATGGAATGTTTGTTCAAGGCTTTTTTTAACTCTCACTGTAAAACCATAGATAATAATAATAATAAAGACTTTATTTATCCAGGGTAGCACGTAATAGCCACAGGCTAATAAACTTGTGGCCCTGATAAATCAAATTAAATCAAATCAAATCAAATGTTGGTTTTTGGGAGAGGGAAAACCGGAGTACCCGGAGAAAAACCTCTCGGAGCAGAGTAGAGAACCAACAAACTCAGCCCACTTATGACGCCGAGTCCGGGAATCGAACCCGGATACAGCACCATGTGCTGTATGCGATTGACCTCAACGTAAAACATCGTTCATGTTTTCAGCAATGGTTGTTTAATTGGCTGGGCTATTAGTCGAAAAAGGCTATTCCACTACCCATAGACTGCAAATCAGTCTTTTCTTCTCTTGATATCCACCAAGAGAGGAGTGAGTGTGCAAATGCGTGGATTTTTGCTTGAGAGCCAGCCTCACTTTCCATTTATTTTATTTTTTTATTTTTTTATTTGCCAAATCACAAATAGCATTATTATAAGGAAAACAAAAAAGATAGAATGGATAGAAGTTACAATGGCGAGGAGACCTAAAGGAAACTATGAAGCTTATGTTAATTAGGCCTCCTCAGTTATTGTTGTACAAGATGAAATTTTGAAAGAAGAACATGACGACGGATACAATTACAATAGGTTACAAGCTGCAAATAAAGTTAATACTCTATTTAATAAATCACTCCAGATTTTACTTATAATCCGCACTGGGAAAAGCCCATCACAGGTGACTGCACATGTTTGTACCAACTGTTTTGCAGTCTACACAACAAAAGTCACAACAAAGAAAGAAGATATCGAATAAAAAAGAACAAGAGGCTACAATTAGCCTAATCTCGGACGTGACAAGTAAAAAAATACAATACTGTAGATCAAAACATTGAATTTATTTGAAGCAACCGATCGCCAGTATTCTTCCGGTTAGTCCAGTTCAGGGTCGTTTACATTTATTTCATCCCCATTTCATTAAGCTTTGCCGCTTAACTCTTTCTTCAATATGTCAATAAATTTTTGGTGTCCCTTGAAGTGCAGTGTGCATGGCACTTGCACACCTTCCCCATCTCCGCGGTTAACTGCCTTGCCAGTCACCCCCCCCCCCGGGGGGGAGTACTCCCTATAATGGCCCATACGGGGAGGCTCCGCCCGAAAGGGGTACCTTTTTCACGCTTCAGATATATGAAAGGGTAGGGATTTCATGACTCGAAGTATATCAAAGGGTAGGGAAATCTGTCATTGAGGTATTTAAAAGGGCCTTTCATTAAAATATTTCGAACACATACCTATCACTGTATTGTTCCAGTGGAAGGTATATGAAAGGGTACCATTTGTCAATGGAAGGTATACGAAAGGGGTACCTTTTCTGTCAAAAATGGTATATAAAAGTGTAAGGGTCGGACCTCGGAGAGGAGCCTTCCCCACAAATTTTTTTAGTGCCCCCCACCTACCCCCCCCTACTACTACTACTACTACTACTACTACTACTACTACTACTACTACTACTACTACTACTACTACTACTACTACTACTACTACTACTACTACTGCTGCTGCTGCTGCTGCTGCTGCTGCTACTACTACTGCTACTGCTACTACTACTGCTACTGCTACTGCTACTGCTACTGCTACTACTACTACTACTACTACTACTACTACTACTACTACTAAATGTGCGCGACGAAAAATATTAGGGAGCGTTAGCAACGAGGACGGTAACGGCAACGCGAACGCCACAAAACAATAGGTTTAATTAGCAAAAACAATCGGGTTGCACGTGCGTTTTACATTCGGGTACATTTCTTTCCCGTCCTCTGCAAAACAACAACGTGAAATGACCAAATTTTAGGTTTTCTTGAGAACGTGAGCCCTTGACGGTAAATTTTTCTTTCTTTTTCCTTACTTTAATGCAGTTTATAGGAATATAGTCCCTGAGTAGTTTGCCAGCATTTTCCAAGTTGAACAAATTGGAATAATCGCGAAAGAGTTACAAAAAGCAGAAGTTAGATTTTGAAACGACGTTTTCGATGCCGTCGTCGTCGTCTTTGCTAAAGCTCCCTAATAATAATAATAATAAAAAGACGCTTAAGAGCATTCACGTGGGATGCTGACAGTTTTGTGGTTACCAAAAGGAGATGCGATCAAAATAAACGGTGTGGAAATTGAATACTATGTCCACTAACAAATTTGGTAATGGCAGAGGTCATGTTAGTCATGGGTTTAAAGCCCGTACAAGCCTGATTTTTTTTTCAGGCTTTGTTTCCTCTACTGCTTAAGTAGTGTTCATAACTGCGATGATCATTCATTTTCCTGGATAGGTTAAGCGATAATTATCCTTATCACCAACACTCGCTGATTCAGTGACTAGTATCGTGGGACAAATTGCTTGAAAGGGGGCTTGCTTATTAGACAAAGCGTTTGGCACTCTGGCCAAGTGAAAACACTGGTTCGACATTTTGGCACGCTGGCCTAGTAACACGCAGGCAGGCGCAGATCCAGGATTTTGAAATGTGGGGTGAATTTTCTCCACCTCAATCAGAAAAATCAGAGAAATCAAATATTATTTCAATATTTGAGGGATAAGAAGAAGAAAAAAAGAAAGAAGGGGGGCTCAGAAAAAGGGGGCTGAAAATTCACCCATTTCACCTCCCCTGGATCCGCGCCTGGCAGGTTTGATTGACAAAGCGTTCGGAACTCTGACTAAGTGAGCACACAAGTTGTAATGTTGAACTCGTTGCAGTACGCTTCCGCTGCGCTACACAGGTCGATTGGTGAACGCGTTGCTTCGACCAACACTTTATTCAACTATTCACAGTTCAACGCGAAAAACAAAAGCAAATAAATAAGCCATGCACAATAACAAGAATTCATTAATGTAGCAGAAACTTGCCTTCATTCGCCAGCAGTGAAGTTATTTTACTTCTGTCAGAATACTTCATCCTTTAACGTAATGTCACACGTGATGCCACGCGTTCAGAGCCAATGAAATCGCAGAATAAAAGGCTTGAAAGTGTGACGTAAACTTTGGTTGCTAACGGCTACCGCCACTGCAAAACATTTCAAACACTTCAACAATTTTAGAAAACGTGTCGATTTGAGACCACAATGAAAACAAAACGCCGGCCAATTTAAAACGTGGTCTGCCACAGGCATCCCACGTTAAAAGAAACGGAGCCGGATCCTGGACTCGGTGCCTTACAGCCCGAGTAAATGTATGTATGTATGTATGTATGTATGTATGTATGTACGTACGTACGTACGTACGTATGTATGTATGTATAGGCAGAATAAGAAGGTTTACACAAACAGTGGACTCCCAGCAGAAGGATCCGAAGGATACTATGCCACCACGTGAATTTGTAGATAAATAAGAAATAAGGACAGTGGGGCGAACTTCTAGCTGATCTGACGAGTGTAATGACGTTTCGGCCGTTCAGCCTTTTTCAGATTAAAAGTTTAAAAACTAAGAACTAAAAACTATTTGCAATGGTTGTGCAAGTCTGAGGTCCTAGCTTATATAAGTCGGGTAATCAACAAATGCAGAAAAGGTGAGTGACAGAAGTTATGTAACCGATCCAACGTAACAAATTTTGCTTTCTGCATGTTTTGGATCTTACATTACATCTTAGGGATGGGATAATTGTTACCGACATTTACTCCAAACCCACTGATAGCCACCTTTACTTGCCATTCTCCAGTTCACTTCCGTCACATTGCAAAAGAGCAATCCCCTATGGTGTAGCTTTGAGAATTAAGCGCAATTGTTCCAACGATGATAGTAGTATAGTACTTGGGGGTCCTAGCGCATTTTCACAACAACGCATTTTCCAAGGTCAAATTTTCCACAACAACGCATTTTCCAATTTTGCGCCGTAAAATTTAACAGCGCATTTTTCCCAAGGTCAAGGTCAAATTTTCCAAATCTAAAATTAGCGTTTTCTCCCAGAATACTTCAATATTTTAGGCATCAGGATGATGAATGAAAGAATTGAGTAGTATTCATCGAGAAACGGCTGATTTCAATATTCTAAGCGGAATGAGCATATTTGAGTAGTATTCGTCGAGAAACAGCTAATTTCAACATTCTAAGCGATAATTAGTATATATGAGCAGTATTCAGGTAGAACGGCATTTTCCCATTTTCCAAGGTCAAGATTATCTATTTAAGTACTCTAGGATATAAAAAACACTTAAAGACATATCGCTATAAGTCAAATGGAGAATGACGAAAGAAAGAAATCTCCGGGCCTTGGAAAAGCCCTCTCAAATCAGGTCAGGTAGCCAGATGGTAAATGGCCTGAGTCAGAAAAATATTGGATCAGGTAGCCAGATGGTAAATGATCCGAGTCAAAAAATTATATATACTAATGGTATAGACATGGAAAATAGAAATAGTATTTTCAAAGAATTATTGAAAAGATTAGGCCGTATGGATGTTGGTGAGATGAGGCAATTAGTTAGTCTCGCTGATAACATCAAAAAGCAGAAGCCAATTCCAGCACCTCGCAAGAGTGTGAAGAAGATGGTTAAAGATTATGAAGACAACATAATTCTTCCACCACCACAATTTAGAGATAGACCAGTACCAGCACCAAGAACTAAAAAACTAGCCCCAATACCAGAACCAAGGACTAAGATAGAGCAAACAGATAAAGCTCTCAAAGGATACACCAAATCATTTCAAATAGATATCAAAAATTACAAAGACCCGCTATTACAACTGCAAAACACAAGAAAGGCTGTAGCGTACCGTCTTGTAAGTTTACTAAAATCAATGAAAGGACTGAAATTCGTTGAAACACTAAAGGTAACATTCAGAAAAATGTCTGATGGTGAAATAATACATAAAACAGCCTTTTTCAACAGTCCACCTCAAACAATTATAAATAATCTCCAGATCAGTGAATCACTTCAAGCGTCAAAACAAAATATATTAAATAAGATTGCAGTTTGGATTTCAGAAGGATCTGGCTGGGTTGCGGAATCAGTCGACAAGCATTTTCTAAATGTTGTAATATATCAGCCAATGAAAGGCTCATCATATATCAAACTACCCCCAGAATTAATGAATAAAATGAAGGGATTGATTAACATGAAGAATAAAGACAATGAATGCTTCAGATGGTGCCACATCAGACATTTGAATCCACAAGATAAAGACCCTCAGAGAATAAAAAAATCTGATAGACAACATATTAATACGTTAGATTATTCTGGCGTTGAATTCCCCGTCACAACTAAACAGTACAACAAGATAGAAAAACAAAATGAGATCAACATCAATGTATTTGGTTATGAAAACAAACAACCATATCCAATTTATGTTTCAAAAGAAAAGTATGAAGACTGTTTGAATCTTCTATTGATTACAGAAAATGAAAACAAACACTACGTTTTAATCAAAGATTTCAAAAGGTTCATGTATAATCAAACAAAGCACAAAGAAAGAAAACACTTTTGCATGCACTGTCTACAATGTTTCAGCTCAGAAAGAGTCTTGAATGATCATGTGGACAACTGCATACTGGTTAATGGCACACAAGCAATAAAGATGCCAAACAAAGACAATAATATTCTAAAATTCATCAACTTCCATAAACAACAGCAAGTACCATTTGTGATCTATGCTGATTTTGAGGCTTTAACTGAGAAAATACACGGTTGTCAACCCAACAATGATAAATCATATACTGAAGCCTATCAGAAGCATACTGATTGTGGATATGGTTACAAGGTTGTTTGTTGTTATGATGATAAATACAGCAAGCCAATACAAATATACAGGGGTGAAAAGGCTGTATACAAATTCATGGAAGCTATGTTAGAGGAAGTTAAATATTGCAAGAAGATTGTTAAAGAATTCAATAAACCATTGAAAATGACTGAGGATGATGAAGAGAAATTCCAAAAAGCCAAAGAATGTCACATTTGTGATAAAAAATACACTGAAAAGGATATCAGAGTACGAGATCACTGTCACATTACTGGCCAGTATAGAGGATCAGCTCATCAAGAATGTAACCTGAAACTTAGAGTCAATCCAGAAGAAGTGAAGATACCTGTTATATTTCACAATCTAAGAGGTTATGATAGTCATTTTATTATGCAGGAGATTGGAGCCATTGTCAAGAAATACACCTTCACAAATAAAAAAGGTGAAAACTGTCAAATGAACATCAATGCTATCCCAAATAACATGGAGAAGTATATGGCTTTCATGCTTGGCAATCACTTGACCTTTCTTGATAGTTTCCAGTTCATGAGCTCCAGTTTGGAAAAACTTGTAGGCAATCTACCAAAAGAAGCCTTAAAATTCACCTCACAAGAGTTCAAGGGAAAGGATCTTAATCTGATAGCACAGAAAGGTGTTTATCCATACGACTACATGGACAGTTTTGATAAATTCAATCAGAAGCTGCCCTCAAAAGAAGAATTCTATAGCATACTGAGTGATACGCATATATCAGATGAAGACTATACACATGCTCAGACAGTGTGGGAAACATTCTCTTTGAAAAACATGGGAGATTATCACGATCTGTACCTTAAAACAGATGTACTCCTGTTGGCTGATGTATTTGAGAACTTCAGAAAAACATGCCTCGAGTACTACAAACTAGATCCGTGTCACTATTTCACATCTCCTGGTTTATCATGGGATGCAATGTTAAAGATGACTGATATCAAACTGGAATTGATGACTGACATTGATATGTTTCAGTTCATTGAAAAGGGTATGAGAGGTGGTATCAGCTATATTGCAAATCGTTACGGTAAAGCTAATAATAAATACATGAAGAAGTATGATGAGAAGGTGCCCTCAAAGTACATCATGTATCTTGATGCAAACAATTTATACGGATGGGCAATGAGTCAATACCTCCCAACTGGTGGATTCAAATGGATGACTGAGAATAAAATAAATAATCTCAACCTGGCTAAATACAAAGAAGACAGCAATAAGGGTTTGATTCTGGAAGTTGATCTGGAATACCCCCAGGAGTTGCATGATCTGCATAATGATTACCCGCTTGGACCAGAGAAGGTGAAAGTAACTGGAGACATGCTTTCAGATTACTGTAAAGACATAGCAGAGAAATACAATATATCGACTGGTTTGGTACATAAACTGATGCCAACATTAAGCAACAAAGAGAAGTATGTTCTGCATTACAGGAACCTCCAATTATACACAGACTTAGGTTTAAAGGTAACAAAAATCCACAGAGCGCTAGAGTTCAAACAATCACCTTGGCTGAGACAGTACATTGATTTCAATACACAGAAAAGAACTAATGCCAAGAATGCTTTTGAGAAAGATTTCTTCAAGTTGATGAATAACTCAGTATTCGGCAAAACTATGGAAAATCTCAGAAAGAGAGTAGATGTCAGATTGGTGACTGATGAGAAGAAGCTATTGAAATTAGCCAGTAAACCCACTTATGTTAGCAGTAAGATATTCAATGAAAATCTAGTAGCAGTGCATAAGATAAAAGAAACACTAACTCTAAACAGGCCGGCATATGTAGGAATGTGTATTCTTGATCTCAGTAAGACGCTTATGTATGATTTCCATTACAACTACATTAAACAAAAGTACGGTAATAAGGCTAAGCTGCTCTTCACTGACACGGACAGTTTGACATATGAAATTGAAGCAGAAGATGTCTATAGGGATTTCTGGAATGATAAAGATAAATTCGATAACAGTGACTATCCTAAAAGCTCGCCATTCTCCGATAAGACCAATAAGAAAGTGATTGGTAAGATGAAAGATGAGGCTGCTGGAGTCCCAATATGTGAATTCGTAGGGCTGAGATCAAAGATGTATAGCTATATTAAAGATGATCAGAAAGGAGGAAAAACAGCAAAAGGAATCAAAAAGAACACAATCAAAAATGAAATCAAGCATGAAAATTATAAAGACACTCTATTCAATGACAAACAAATGTATCATAAAATGAAAACAATCAGAAGTGAAAACCATCAATTAGGAAGCTATAAAATCAACAAAGTATCACTCAGCTGCTTCGATGACAAAAGATATTTATCAAAAGACGGAATCAACAGTTATGCTTATGGCCATCACAAAATAAATAGCCAGGAATAAAAATATTCTTGGCTACCAAAATAGCAAATACAGTATAATACTGACCTCTATCACATATATAGGTTAGATAAAAGTTAGTCTTTTCTTATACGTGATAAATACAATTTGCTTTCTTCCATGTGTTTGGTTATTTCAAAAATTAAATCTTCAAAACAATTGCTCATAATGTATTTGCACTTGTTTTTCTCATACATTTGCTTCATACTTTTTTGTTTATCAGTCACTTGGTATACACCAGTGGGACTTTTGAATTCAAGACATAGAGCATTGTATTCTTTTGTTGGATTCATTAACATTAAATCACATTGTCCGGACATATATCCTTTGTTGTAACTTTTGATTCTCATGTTTGAGCTTATTTGATTCTCACCTAAGCCGGCTATCATTAATGCGTCTTCATATTTCTTTCTGATGAATGAAACAATCTTGCAGTGTAAATCATTTTCATTTTCAATCAATAGCATGTTATTGTTTCTGTCATTGAACTGTTTTTGATATATTCGTTTTCTGACTAATGGTAAGACCTTTTTAGTAACCCAATGTTTAATTTCTTTGGCTTCTTGTTTTTTGGATGAGAATAAAAGTGAATGAAATCCTGTTTCATTTATAAAAAAACATTTGAAAGTTTTTTCAATTGCATCAGCGAAAATTGACTTTGTTTTGGAATTTATGGACAGTTTGAAGTCCAATAAGATTTTATCTTCAGAATCAATATGATCTCTGATTGCTCTTTGCGGATTTTTATAGTTGAGAATAATGGCTATGTCTCTTCCTCTGAACCATATATCGTTTTTATCATCGAGATAACAATCTATTGAAACGTCTAATTCTTTATTATCGTAGGAATATTTTTGCATCTACATATATGTTAGATAATTTTCTTTAAATCCTTGAATGGTATCCAGCTGTTGAAGTCGTCACTGTAACCCTTCCACTTCACCAAAGCTTGTTTCTTCTTGTAATCTCTGCGAACGACTTTATCAATACGGAATACATCCTGTCTGGCTTTTAATAACTCAGGTTCATAAAAACTCCCTTCAATTTCTTCATCGTTGTGATCTTTTAGTTTGTATGTTATTGGATTAGTGTATTGGATTTTATCAACTATAAACACTTCTTCTGTCCAATTTGGTGTATAGCCCTTGTCGAACACAATCCGTTTATACTTGGATATTCGGACCTTATCACCTATTTTAAATTTTAGTTTCTGTTTTAATGGCTCCATATCACCATACAAATTGAAGTAAACAGTTCCTTCATTCCTCTTATCAGATGCTTCAACGGGTGTCATCTTTGTGCTTGAATGTTTGGTATTATTATACTGTTTCACTAATTTTGGTAACATGTCTAAATACTGTGTATTACCTCGAACAGTGAACTGCTTCCACATTTTGGATTTAATTGTCCTATTCCATCTTTCAACTACTGATGATTTCTCTTCATTCTCAGTTGAGTACATCTGTACACTATGTTTCTCTAGCAAGTCCTTCAAGTGTTTGTTGTAAAACTCTTTTCCCTTGTCGACCCATAAATACTGTGGTTTTCTACCTTCCTTGAATATTGATTTGAATGCTTCAGTGACAGATTCACCTTTCTTATCCTTCAATGGGACAATCCAACCATATTTGCTGAAGACATCAATAACCATAAGAAGATATCGATAACCTTTATTCCATTTACTAAACTGTTGCATTTCAACTAGATCACTTGCCCATATTTCATCAATTTTATTTACAATCACACGCCGCCGAGTGAAATTTCGTTTTATGGGTGCATGTAATTCATCAGCTAGTTTTTCTTGCCAGTTTTCTTCACTCGACGGCTTTTTCCGTTTTTTGAAACACCAAGACCAAGTTTCTGTTTTTTGTCAATTAAGAATCTAGCTGTTTGACCCCATTTTGGCATCTCACCATATGGTATTTGATCTAGTGACTCGACCATTGTTCTATCACATTCACCTTTATTTTTTCCCATATCATAACAAATATCATGATAAGCTGCTATTTCATCTACTTTATTGTAAGGTTGTACATTCCATTTCAAGACCTCACCAGTATTTGAATCATATTCCAACTGCTCATGCAATGGATTATAAGGGCCCATATATTTATATTTACTTGGTGTCCATCCACTTTTCGGTTTAGGAAGCTTGCCAATAACCTTATGAATGTCAATAGCACCGCCATAATCTAATCCTTTGATATCTGTTTTGTAACGAATATTTGGTCTCACTTTTGTTGAGAGTTGTTTCAAAGCTTCTGACCCAACCTTTGTGATTGCAGGTTTTGCGAGGGAAAGTCCTTTGTCAATTAATTTCTTTTGCAGCTTTGGATTTCTCATTGCTTCAGAAGCATAATATCTACCCATTTCAACACCCTTCTTCGCTAAATAAGGGACTCCATGTTCTAAGAATCCTGTTAGCGCCATATCTGCGGCTGAATCTAGTATGCCCGCCCCTTCAGACGGGCTATTCAGTTTCCCCGATTTCTGACAAATTTAGTCTTTGTGATTCCACATTCAGCACAAGTACATTTCATCACAGTTCGACCATTTTTAGTCTTTTGATATCTTTCACTTCCTGGCACACATTCAGTGACTTTCTTCTGTTTAACACAATATATGATTTCACCATTATACATATAAGTTGGATAAAATAGCTTTCTTGATCTTCTTTCTTTGTCTAGTAGTTAAATCGACATACATTTCCACTAAGTTTGTCATAGAATACTGTTATATTATCCAAAGTGCATTTGATTACAACTCGTAAACCAATCAATCTGTTGACAACTATTATAACAAATATATTAACATCATCAATTATTTCGAATTCTATCATACTTTTATGTTAGATAGAAATCTATTAAATCTTTTATCATCAAATAATATTGTTAATATCATAGTACCTTTCTGACGTTCTAAAAGGTAGTACAAACACCATTGTTTACTCAATAACGGATCTCTAATACTCATTAATTCATTGAAACAATTCTTTTTCTCCATTTGAGTAGGTATCTCCTGTCCTGATGGATCAAAGTATTCTTTCTCATTATAGCACGCGTAATATTTGCCGACTTTTATTATCCCACTGTTTTTGTTTAACTTAACAGACATACATATACATTACATATTTTTGAAATAATTGATTATGAATCTATGATTGACTCTTGTGTCTGTTGGATTGAATTTTGCATTATGAATGACTTTCAATATGGGGGTCCCTTTCTGTCTTTCCAATAAATAGTATAAACACCAATATCCACATAATACTGATTCCCTTTCTTGTATCTCATCACCAGAGTATTCAAGTTGTTTACCGCTTGCAGCCATGTATTTCTGTACTTCTGTTGGCATCATTAAACCAAACGAGTCAAAGTATTCACAGTATCTATCACCAATTCGATAACATACCCAGTGAGTACCAGGTCCAATTTTGGAATCAAGATTGACTATCCCACATTCATTCTTTTTTATTTGTCTAGGAAGATTGTCTCTTGAAAATACTCCTCTAAAATGTTTTATTCCAAGTTGTTTACCCAATTGATTAAATCAAAGTTGGATAAGGGTTTATTTACAAAATGGTTCCTAGTATGGGGATTGAATTGAATGGACTGTTTTTGCCCAGTAGAAGTCCTTTTCCTTTGTTTTTTTTTTTCATTCCATAACCGATTGGGTTATCCATGTACCAAAAACAGGAGGGGATTGCCATGGAATCATAGCATGTTTCCCACCACTTTTATTTTTTGCAATGGAATCTGGAACATGAACAGGTATTGACCGTCTTGGACGGCTGCTTTCAACATGCAAACCTTTTCCAGTTAATTTTCTGATTGCTTCTATAGCCAAAGGAATTCCAATGCTGGCGAGTATTGTTCCAATACCCTTTCCAGTCTGCGCTTTTGTTGGTTTTATAACAACGTCTCCACCATACTGCATTTTTTGGATAACATCAGCCATCTGTCTCGTATTCAATAAATTTCCTACATTAAATAATTGGGATAAATTGGCATTAGGAATAAGAAATCCTCCTTTTTGTTTCTTTCCAAATAGTTTATCAATGCCGAGACTTGCTAATGAAGAAAGAGCACCTGTAGCCAATGCTGGAGCCGCTTTAGCTACTGCTTTACCTGCATAAGGCAATAGTCTTGTTCCAAGTGAAAAAAGACTGGACCAAAGAGAACCTCCTTCTTGGACTGATTTTCTGATCTGTGCTTTGGATATCTTTACATCAGCACCTGTTCCATTTCTCTGTGATTTGGCTAATTTTTTTATCTGTGTTTTTGTCAACATCATTTGATCACCTCCAGTGAGATCTCCATGTGCGAGTCTCAATGTTACCGGTGAATTTGTTTGTATAGCTTTTGCAAGCCTTTGCTTCTGACTGTTTGAAAGTCTTACTCCATGAGGATGATAAGTAGTCATATAATATATGTTTATACTAAATTGTATTTAATACAAACAATCATTTAATTTATTTAATTTACATTGATCTCAGAATTAATTTTCCATCAGTCTTTCTCATCTCAATATCCTGCTCATAGAGGACCAGTGCATACACACTGTAATCAGCATTTGTTGCAGCACTTAAAGTGTATTTGAAAGTCAGTTTTGTCATTCCATCTTTAATATCCTGTTTCTGTTTTGTCAGATCGAAATAAACAAAAGGGAATATTGTACCGAAGTTTCCTCTTGTGAGAAGGGTACTTTCACTGAAATCATTCACAGCTTGAACATATTTCAAAACATCTCTAAATACTCTTGTTGGTTCTGTTGATGGTTTATAATGAAGCTCTGGATAATCATTTCCGTTGCCAACCTCAAGATAACAATCAGTCAAAGTTCGGTTATTTGCAACTGAGAATGTGTTATAGAGAAATTTATTGGCTGTCTGAGATGCATCACTTACATCATTGATGATGAATACAAAGACATGTCTGGGTTTGTTTATTCCTGTGGAAATACGGAAATTGGCTGTCTGCTGTCTTGTTGAATTCCTCTCTCAACCATTTCTCTCATGTAAGTCCACTTTCTGTTGTCAAGATACTTGCTCATGTATAAGGACTTTCCCACAGAATTGAAAATAATACGAGGAACAATTAGCTGGAATTTAGTTAGTATCACACGACATTCATCAGTAGCTTGCCATATCATATTGTCATCACTCTCAAGTGTCAATTTCACCTCTATTTTTGAGTTAGGCATGAGTTCATCCCAAAAGCTCTTGAAAAAACCGTATCTGTTCAATGCTATCTCTGCATTTACTTCACCACCATCATTAAGCAAAGATTTACGATCTGAGAATCCTTTGTTATAAGCAGCTTGTGCCACTCTGTTTTCAGCACCTCTGCTGGTGTCAAGATAGAAGAACTCATTGGTTCCCTGACTTACAACATAACCCTGTGAATACTCAAGCAATGACTTAATATTTGTGGCTTGGTTTGCATTACGGCATTCATAAACATCAAGACCATTCATTTTTACATTAATGGTGTTAATAAGAGCGTGAACTGAATTAACAATACCATTTCGATCTGCAGCAGCAATGTCAGCTCCATCTGCAAGCTTATTTTCTTTGAAAATAACATTAAAACGGGCATTATACCAGTCAAATGGTGTAGTCTCTCCACTGTTATCAACAACAAAACGGTAACCTGTTTTCCTCTGATGAGCATTATTTGCTACTACAGTATTAAGTGCTGTCTCTAGTTCGAACACTACATCTTCATATCTTTCGATATATTTTGAGTCACGATAGTTTGACATATATTATTGTGTTAGATAAAAGTTATTTTATTTTACGAGGTCGGCCTCTCTTTCTTTTGATTAAACCACCAGTCTGGCTCACACTCTCAGTTCCACTCTTTCTCTTTTTCAAAAGTTCTATGATTTTGTCGCCAGCTTTTTGCCAGCATGTTCACCAATTGTTGTTGCTGCTTTTTTTCCAGCTGTTTTGATCATATCAGTCACAATACCTTCACCATGTTGTTCATATTTTTTAAACTCAAACCGTTTCATATACTATTAGGTTTTATAATTCTGTCTCTCTCAAGAACAACTCAATATACCAATCTATCCCATTTAAATCGACTGGAGCTCTAGAAGAGTCTGTGACATAAAAGCGTATTGAGCTGATATTATGTGTTGAGACTGGATTCCATGAAAGAAAACGAGGTTTGTAAGTGAAAGGTAAACTTCTAACGAGATCTGTGACAGGAATAACAGCGATTGTATTTGTGCTATTTCCATCAACAATGCTATCTGTCACCAAATCACAATTGATATAAATTTCATCTACTCCTCTTGTAATATCAGGTAGATTTGTTCCATATTCTGTGGCTGGAACTAATTTTGAATCGAAACCGATAAGTTTTCTGAAATCAAGATTCCTCAGATCCACACGATAATTTTCATTGAGTTCAATCAAAATGCGATATGTTGACAAAACGAAATACATGTTAATACCATACTTGAATTTTGATTTGTCTGTTTCAGATGGATTCAGTACATGGCTGTTTTTTCTCATATACTCATGAATGTAACTATTGATATCGTCGTATGAATACATCCCGTTAACGAATGTTATTGTTTCCCAGTTTACACCTTTGTCATAGCTGTATTTCATTTGATTATTCCCAAAAATATCTCTGATATTGTACCAACTGTATGTCATATTGATGACATTCACAGCCATTTCATATTTTAAATCATTCGTTAATTTAAGAGGTGAATTGAATCTTTTTTCAAAATCATGACTCTTGCTGACACCAATTTTGTCTCTGTTTTTACTGTTGAATCGTAATGAAATTTCTGTCATATACTTTTACATTAGATATTTCATCATTATTTTATTCAACTCACCGGTTTTCAGGATTCCCAGTCTGTTCAATGTATGCAATATTTTTGTGAATTCATTTTGAACATTTTTGCTGTTGTTGCCGGCTGAAATAGATCCACCAAGTAACTGTAAACGTGAAAGCATGTCACCCAAAAATGCATCCCTTGAACCCATTCCTTTCCCTGTTTTGTATTTGTAAGAAGCTAATACATCTGAAATCGTTTCTCTGTATTTCCTCAAAGTTTGTATTTCTCTTTTATGAGATTCATTTTCTTCTGGAGTGAATGATTTTTTTTTTCTTCTTCCATATCCCTGGCTTTTTCTGCAGCTTTCTCCCTTTCTTCAAGAAGTTTTTGTGGGGCTACTTGAGTTAATTCGGATGGTTTCAAAAGATTGTGATTTCTTAATATGATTCTATCATCTCTATCGAAATTGTTATCGATCGCTAATATGTTGGGTGTCTGATCCTCTTTTTCAGGTGCTTCAATGGCTCTAGGAAGTTCCGTTCCCATTGTAATAGCTCTTCTATTAGCTTCAATAACATCATCAAGTCCTTGTGTTAAAGCCTGTTGATTTTTTTCCAACTGTTTAATGACTTCATCCTGTTTTTTGTCGACACTTTCTTTCACACTCTTCTGGACATCAATAGAGGGTTTCAGTAATTCTGATGTTGTATCATAAGCATCCTGTTTTCTGTATTCATAAGTCTTGATAACATCACGAACTTCTCTAGTTTTATTTCCGGCTTCAATTCCACTTTTAAGAAGACTTTTCATTCGTTCTATATCCATATACAATTGTGTTAGACTAATCTAAACTATTTACATATGGAAATCCCTAATTATGATATTCAGGGTTTAAAGAATTCATTCAGACAGTTGTATCCGTATATGCCAAAAGATACATTTAGAATGTTATTGGCTGGTAATTCTGGATCTGGAAAGACAACATTGTTCATGCATCTGATTATGGAGCCATTGGTTTATTATGATCAGATACATCTTTATGCAAAAAATTTAGATCAAGACAAATATCAATATCTTCGGAAAGTAATGGATGAAATAAGCAGTCACATTGGATATCCTGCCTTGGTTTGCAGTCAAGAAGAGATATTGCCAGTTGAACAAATAAAAAACACAGATTTGCAGCGATTGGTTGTTTTTGATGATTTCGTGACTGATAAAAAACAAGATCAAATCATAAGCTATTTCATTCAGGGGAGACACAAGAACTGTTCAGTCATATATCTCACACAGTCATTCTATGGATGCCCAAAATCAATCAGACTCAATTGCAGTCACTTCTGCCTTTATGATTTCCCATCCTCAAGAGAAAGGAACTTGATTGCACAAGAACTTGGAATAGACAAGAAGAAATACATTGAAGCCACCAAGAAACCTTATTCCTTCTGTTATGTTGACAAGCCGATGAAGACAATCAAGAGAAATTTTTATGGTGCTGTTTAATCTAATCTAATATTATATGGCAATCAACAATTGGAAGATTAATCTAACAAGATGATATAATGGGAGTTTTTAATGCTCAAATAAATCAAGATAAAACAGAAACTGGAACTGGTGAAAGAGGCCCAGCTGGTCCAATTGGTCCCAAAGGTGAAAAAGGTGATAGAGGTCCAAAAGGTAATACAGGTGCAATTGGTCCACAAGGAGCTACTGGAGCTGTTGGTCCCAAAGGTGATGGATTCAAATTAACACAAGATGGTAATTATGACATTGAAAATAAACGTTTGACAAATATTAGTGATCCAGTAAATCATTATGATTCTACTAACTTGGGATATGTTAATGATGCTGTTTTATCAATTGAAGGAACACGTGTTAATCCATTTAAATTTCTTCTTGAAGATGTATCAAAAACAACTATTCTTAGAAATGCGAATAATCTGCAATTGGAAGATTTTGACAAAAGCCCTTACTCATTGAATAAAATAGCCTTGTCTTTTGTTATTCCTACTGCTGGTCTTACAACTGTTCTTCGTTTTGATCTGACACAATTGGAAGTTTCAAAGTACACTTTAGTTGTTGAGTTTTATACTGATGGTAGCCCAAATAATGCAACAGTCGATGACGACAATCTGTCATCTAATTTAATTGAAAGAAAGGATTCAATAAAAAGAGCATTTCCAAAGACTCATCTTGTTGATGGTTATCTTAAGAGAATATTCTTCCTTGAAAAAACAAGTCATGGTTCCACATCAATGGAGTTATTGTTGATTTCACCATATTTACAAAATAATAAAAAACATTATGTTATAGTTTATGGTGTTTACGGATTTTCAAATATTATTTTATCACATATTCACGACCCAGTGTATGAAATTGAAAACGGCAATGTTGCTTTTGGTGGTAAAATTGACATGAAAAATAATAGAATCATGAACCTTAATGACATTCCATCAGACCCTCATGATGCTGTCAACAAATCTTACGTTGATAATAAAACAGCTGATTTCCTTAATATAAACACTGGTGGTGTAATTTATGCACCTGTCAGCATGAATAGAAATGATCTATTTGGCATACCAGATAACCCAAGATTTGGTTATTCAGCTGTAAATAGAAACTATGTGAACAATAATTTTTTGAAACTAAATGGAAGCGTTGCGATGACTTCTGATTTGAATCTTGGAGGTAACAAATTGACTAATGTATCAACACCAACTGCAAACAATGATACAGCCACAAAGGGGTATGTTGATACTGAAATTGCTGGAATTACTGGCATTGATGTTTCACCATTTCTTAAAAAAGATGGAAGTGTTGCAATGACTGGTGATCTTGACATGGGTGACAATAAAATAACAAATGTTGAGACTCCAAACTCTGATAAAGATTCTGCCAACAAAAAGTATGTTGATGACCTTGTTTTTTCAGCATCAGGAGCTCAACGCAACCCATTCGCTTTTCTGTTAAAAGACATATCCAAGTCTTCTGTAGTCAGTGGTGCGGAAAACCTTCAAATTGAGAATTTTGACAGATCACCTTATCACATAAACAAGTCGTCATTGTCTTTTTTCATCAAACGAAGAGGCAACTTTACATCCAAAATTCGTTTTAATGTTTCATCTTTGAGAAACAGTCAGTACACTTTTGTTGTTGAGTTTTACTCACCATCAGACCCAAGAAGTGCAACAGTCGATTTAACCCTTCCAACTGTAAATATACGAGATGCGGGACAGCCGTTTCAAAAACCTTTTCCCCAAACTCCACACGTTGATGGTTATATGAAGAAGCTTTTCCGAATCGAAAAAACCAGTGGTGGTCAAGCGGCAATACAGGTGGAACTTTCCAGCACAGCTCCTGCGTCTAACACCAAAACACATATCATCGTTTATGGGGCCTATGGCTATCATACCAATTTGTCTTACTTTGTTCATGACCCAGCTTATGAAATTGAAAACGGTCATGTTGCGTTTGGTAGTAATGTTGACATGAAATTAAACAAAATCCTCAACCTGCAGGATAACCCCTCAAACCCACAAGACGCTGTAAACAAAAGTTATGTGGACCAGAGGTTGCAAACCAAACTCGATACGATTGCACAACAAAATCTAAATATGAACAACAATGCCATTACTGATCTTGCTCCACCCGTCAACGCAGACGATGCGGTGACAAAACGTTATACTGACGAATATTTTCTCCGACGAGATGGTTCGACTGCAATGTATGGCGATTTGTCGATGGGGGAAATAAAGTGACGAATTTAGCGGATGTGGTGAATGAAACTGATGCTGTAAACTTTAGAGTTTTAAATCGAGCTTCACAAACTATCAGAGCAAACACTTTATTATTGAATGGAACAAATGCGATGGCAGCAGATATGAAACTTGGAGGGCATAAAATCATTAACTTAAAAGAAGGAACAAATAAAACCGATGCTGTAAATTTAGATCAATTAGAAAAAAGTCATATTTCATCTGCTTCTCATCCAAAGAATGCTTTCAAATATTTGATGAATGATATTGATGAAGTCAGTACTGAATATGGCTTGAAAGTCAATGGATATGTCAATTTACCTCGTTCACCACATTTGATTTCAAAAAAGGTCATTGATATAGACTTGAATAAAGAAGCTAATCATATTTACAGAGCTAGAATTGGATTTAATATGTACACAATAAAAGATGGAAAATACACTTTCATTCTTGAATGGCTATTTCCTGATTATGAAGGAATGAATCTTAGTAGTGTAACATTCAGTGCAACTGGTGGAATTACAATTCATAAAACTGTAGGGAGAAAATTTGATAACAGAAATGAAGATCATTCGAGATATTTATTATGGATTGAAAAACCATCAGCAAGTTCACCACCTGAATATTTATATTGTACGATTCATATTAATGCTAACCCAACTTATCCAAATAAGTACAAAGTTCATTGTGTTGCATATGGTATTGATTTTGAAGCTGTAGACGTTCCATCAAGTGTTTACGACTTCGCAGAAGCTTATAAAATCGTGAATGAAGAAATCCAATTACAAACTGATTTAGATTTGAATGGTTTTGATGTGAAAGAAAATGAAAATTGGTTGTTTGGTGGAGACAATGGTGAATTTACAATGCTAAATAATATTAATATGAACACTTATCTGATAAAAGAGGCCAAACTTGGTGGTGATTTAAATATGAATGGCTATAGAATTCATAATAATAGTTTGAATCTATTTCGTTCAAGCGTTACAGGTGTAATTATGGAAACGGCTTTCGATTTGGGTGGATTTGCTCTTTACAGGCCGAAATTAGGAGGTGATCTAGATTTGAATGGGAATAGAATAATTGGTCAAACAATTTATATAAATGCCTTCGTTGAAGTCAAACAAAACCATGACTCGAATGTGTTGAAAACTGTCTTAATTGATGGGGGAAAACAGATGGTTGTTTTAAACAATTATTATTTCAAACGTTTACACATTATTCAAAACGCTGGAACTGGAATACTTGTGTTCGTAAATAAAAGAGATGGACAAGCAAGTAGGTCAATAACAAAGCGCTATACAATTAGTAATACTCCTAATATCACAACTGTCGATATTAATCTACAATTATATAATGGCTTCTTTTACATTGACTATTCACACCCCAATTCAAATGCTTTTGATTTGTCCTTTTTGCTTGAATTTATTATTAACTAGTACAATAGTCTTCATGAATTAATCTAAAATAATATTATAATGGGTGTATTTAATCATTCACTAAATCAAGACAATAAAGGTGATAAAGGTGATAAAGGTGATGGATTTACATTAACACAAGATGGGTATTTTGATATTGGAGGAAATAAAATAACTAATGTTGATGAAGGAACATCAGATGATGATTGTGTAACAAAAAACAACTAGATTTGAAGTTAGATAGAGCAACTTTTGTTATTTCAAATTCACTGCCTGGTATACCTGTTCTTGATGGAATTTCAATTGCTTTGATACCATCTCTGTCTGTATTGACAACTGATGCTGATGATAGAGTTTCTAGTTGGCTGGATCCTGTTAATAATGTCACTTTTACACAAACTTCTAATTCGAAAAAACCATTGTTACTGAGAGATTTAGTCAAGAAAAAGTTTTTCATACGTTTCGATGGCAGTGATGACTACTTGGAGAACAGTTCATTTGATGTTTCTAAAGTTGCTGGACGGAGTGGAAATACTTGTACTGTTATAATCATTGCAAACACAAAACAAACAAAATATCAATCACAATTTCAATGGGGTAAGGGTGTTGTTAGATTTGGTGTTCATCTGCCTTGGATTGATGGAGTATGTTATATTGATTTCGGTTCTACATCAAATGGAAGACTCGCTGTTTCTTCTTTGGCCAATCTGACGGGAAATATTGAAGTTTTTACTGTTCGAGTTGATGGTCATAATATGGAATTTTTCAGAGGTATTTCATCAATGACACCAGTTGGAACAGGATCAATTTCAGCAACATTGACTGGTAGTGCACAAGAAATGTTTATTGGTTGTCAAGTTCATACAGATGGTTCTGCAATTAATTTTTGTGAAATGGATCTTTATGCTTTTGCTGTTTGGCAGAAATCACTAACTAACCAAGAACTGAGAAATATGTATCGTTTCATTGAAGATTATTTTGATCTTTAAATTTTTGTCTAAACAACTGATATATGAAAGACTTATTGAGATATGTATCTTATGTTTTCAAGATTTACAAAAAAGACTACCCCAATTTAGATGATTCTATATTAAAATCCTGTCTTGCATATAAATTTTTATACTACAAGCATTTCAAAGGATATATTACTATAGATGATATCATAAAATCTCACACAGACATAGGCCTTATTGGTCCCGGAAGCGGTTGTTTATCAAACTTCTTAGAACATACTCTTGGTTGGATTGATGTATTACAGACTCATGCTATCCTCCATGATGCATATGGAAGATTTTACAATGATTATTCATTGGGCCGTGGATATAGTTATGCCATATCTAAGCACCTCACAACAAAGCGAAGAAAAAGATCTCCATTATGCGGCCAGATGTCAGGAATACTGTATTGTATTTTTAATAGAATTATTGTATAAATGATATATATGAAAGAGCGAAAAAGCATATTCAACTGGAATCATATTTCAGATGAATTAACAGAAGATCAGGTAAATGAATTAAAATCCTATTACCGAACATATCACAGAAAGTGTTGGGCTCATAAACAGGCGGTTAAACGGTTCAAAAAATGGAAATTAGCTGGTAATTCAGCGTCTATTATATTTGCAACAGGTGGTCTTGCTGCAAGCGTGGCAACCGGTGGTGTTAGTTTGGTAGCCATCAGTACAGCATCACTTTTGATACAAGGGTGGATGAAGCATAAAAACCTAGATTTGAAAATCCAGAATTGCACATATGCTTATCAAAGCTATCAACATCTACTCAATTCAATAAAAGACAAGTTGAGAAGTGGTGATTTTGATGCTTCAAGTATACAAATCTCAATGAAGAATATTGATGATTATGTGACTGACAATAGTCCAATTATTGATAAGTACCTACTGAAA
Organism: Pachyseris speciosa; assembly: GCA_016490735.1. Classification (NCBI taxonomy): domain Eukaryota; kingdom Metazoa; phylum Cnidaria; class Anthozoa; order Scleractinia; family Pachyseridae; genus Pachyseris; species Pachyseris speciosa. The sequence continues at coordinate 626,748 of JAEMWC010000285.1, forward strand.
TATGATGAAAAATTTACTGTCTAATAATACGAATAATCTTATCAAATATTAACAATAGAATCTCAACCCAATATTGATTATAAAATTTCAGTGTTTTCTTTGAGTTGGTTAATATGATATACTCATAAGGCAGATCCATCATCATAAACAATTGTTTCAAAATGAATTTGGTGTTTATCATTCTTTTACGATTCTTATTCACCGAAGGGATGATAGTGTCTATCTCCTTGAATATTCTTAATATTTTACCCTTATCTTTTACTGAAATTTGAAATCTATTCTTGCAACATATACCATTTATCACATTTTCAATATGGTACTTCCGATGATATATAGATTTCCGCTTTATTTTATACATATTATTATGAAAGTCAACGTACTCCTTACAATAATCATAACCATGGACTGAACCACAATTTGTACAAACATTTTCACCATTGTCATTAATCATTTTCTGATTATCACAACATGGTTCATTTTTGACACTATGTTCTGCTATCTTCTGATCACATAAAGGACATATTAGATATTTTTCTACTTCAACAAAATATTCGTGAATATCTGGATTACAAAAATCATTTACCATCTGGCTACCTGATCCAATATTTTTCTGACTCAGGCCATTTACCATCTGGCTACCTGACCTGATTTGAGAGGGCTTTTCCAAGGCCCGGAGATTTCTTTCTTTCGTCATTCTCCATTTGACTTATAGCGATATGTCTTTAAGTGTTTTTTATATCCTAGAGTACTTAAATAGATAATCTTGACCTTGGAAAATGGGAAAATGCCGTTCTACCTGAATACTGCTCATATATACTAATTATCGCTTAGAATGTTGAAATTAGCTGTTTCTCGACGAATACTACTCAAATATGCTCATTCCGCTTAGAATATTGAAATCAGCCGTTTCTCGATGAATACTACTCAATTCTTTCATTCATCATCCTGATGCCTAAAATATTGAAGTATTCTGGGAGAAAACGCTAATTTTAGATTTGGAAAATTTGACCTTGACCTTGGGAAAAATGCGCTGTTAAATTTTACGGCGCAAAATTGGAAAATGCGTTGTTGTGGAAAATTTGACCTTGGAAAATGCGTTGTTGTGAAAATGCGCTAGGACCCCCAAGTACTATACTACTGATGATTTCTTGCAAAATAGGTGTGAAGAATACAAAGGATACTTGAAGTCGCAAAACTACCCTGGAGATTTGGTTGACAAACAGTTTGATAAGGCCCTCCAAATTCCCAGATCTGAATTGCTAAACAAAAAGGTTAAGGCTAACAAAAAAGTTTTTCCTCTAGAGTTTGATTATAATCCTATTCTGCCGGACATTCAAACCATCATTAGGAGGCATTTTCATTTATTACGCTCATCTCCTCGCGTCACGGACATTTTTCCAGCCAAATATGTTTTCCCTGCTTACCGCCGAACTAAAAACCTTAAAGAATTGTTAGCACCATCTAAAATTCGACCAAGCTCTGCTGCAAGTCCAAAATTTGAAGAGGGCGGATGTTTTCAGTGTGACAAAATAAGGTGTGACTTGTGTCATAATTTCTTACTTCAAGCTCCTAAATTCCAAAGCTTGGCCACAGCCAAACAATATCCCATCCGACAAAAAGTTTTTTTTGTTTGTCCAAAAATGTGATCTACTTAGCTACCTGCCGTAAATGTAACTTGCAATATGTTGGTTCGACATCAACTGAATTCAAAATTAGATTTCGCAACCACAAATCAAGTATGCTTAAGAATAGAAGAACATGTGAATTGGCGGTCCACTTTAATAGCTGCCAACATGAATTTTCTGATATAAATTTTATTGTCATCGAACAAATTAATTCTTTTCAAACCACTGCACATTTAGATCAATTACTGCTTACCAGAGAAACATATTGGATGACGCAATTATTCACGCTTAACCCGCCATTTCACATGTTCTTGCTAGGTAAATGAATTGCTTCTTGTCCAGTTCCTTTTGTATTCCTTATTTTGTTGTAAATAGTAATAATAATAATAATTTAGAACTTATATAGCGCATTTTCCATGTGTATATGTTCAAATGCGCTTTACAAGCAGATGGAATTGGAATTTGGAAATGTTGGTTTTTGTGGAGAGGGGAAAACCGGAGTACCCGGAGAAAAACCTCTCGGAGCAGAGAAGAGAACCAACAACAAACTCAACCCACATATGACGTGGAGTCCGGGAATCGAACCCGGGCCACATTGGTGGAAGGCGAGTGGTCTCACCACTACGCCATCCCTGCTCCTCCAGTTTCCCAAATAGTTTCAGAGGTTATGTGATTGCTTTTGCGTTCAAGGGCTCCGTTGGGGGATTCTGTTATTTTTGTTTGAATTTTGCCATTCAGGGGCCCTCAGTAGGGAACTTATTACATTGTTTAAGGGCCCTGCCTTGGAAATTTGTCATGACACTAATCACGATTGTTCGGAGGCCCCTTGCGTGGAATTTGTTACGTTGGATCGGTTACATAACTTCTGTCACTCACCTTTTCTGCATTTGTTAATTACCCGACTTATACTGCTGTTTCGGAAAAGGTTGTCCTAAAGAAGAGGAAAGCGTACGCGACAATATCTAAAGGCATGATGGGTAGGGCCAGGCCCGCGATGGAAGGAGATCGTGTGAATGCAAGTCTGCGTGTCCTAAAAGAACACAACAAAAGAAGGTTATACGTGGTCCGTATAAATTCTGCGCCAGAGGCTTCACTTCTGCTCTCGTACTGATAAGGCCGTATCCACAACAAAGCAGTAAACAAGAACAAAATATTCATAAATTAATGAAAACATCTGTTGAACTGATTTGCATTTTCAGTCGGGAAATTGTAATTGACGGGCTACCAATAAATCCTTTTCAAACCTTTTTCGGCGGAAACGATTTCGATTCAAATATAGCAAAACGCTAGAAATACTACACTCTGATCCTCTCTGTTCCTGAATTTCGTGTGATATCTCTGCAAGCTTTCCATCTGGACGTTGCAGTACTGCTTCCATGATTACGAATTCCACGTGCGGATGCATAATAAAACTATTTATTGGTCGTCGGAAATCAGATTTTGTGCGTTTACTTCTTCAGTCTCAAGGAATTTTAACACAGGGCTGGAACGTTTTGGGCGTCATGTACAGAGCAGCTGCTACTTCGTCTACACTGTATCCTAAAAAGTCTTTCATCCATATTGCACGCTATCGCAGGTCGCAGCCTCGCCAGTTCTGGACATTCAAAAGAATATTCAATGTCCCAGACTACGTTTCGGTATTGTCGCGTACGCTTTTTGACTTCCTTAGGACAACCTCTCCCGAAACAGCTGTATAAGCTAGGACCTCAGACTAGCACAACCATTGTAAACGTCATTACACTCGTCACATCTATCTATCTATCTATCTATCTATCTATCTATCTATCTATCTATCTATCTATCTATCTATCTATCTATCTATCTATCTATCTATCTATCTATCTATCTATCTATCTATCTATAATACATAGGAAAAGAATAGGTAAGAGAAAACAGATTTGTTGATATGTGTACAGTGACCAAAGTCCAGTGACCAGATAGGTCCATGGTTAACTGTACAGATTTGTTTATTTGATTTTCTGTGTTTTCAGTATGGGAAGATGGCTGTTGATTTTGCTGAATCGTTTGGAAGAAAGGTAAATTTTGAAGCGAAAGTAGCGTTGTGTTAGAGCCATTTAAATGGTTCCAACATCCTTGAATATTCTCACCAAAAATAATAATAGTAATAATGGCAAAAGAAGTGGGAACAAGCTACTAGTACCTTTTCAGAGCTTGTGTTTATCCAACAAATGTTTAACGACGTGATTACATCGCTTCAGCACTATTCAACATTTTCGAGGACAAAGGAACTGATGAAACTTTGCCTAATGAAGGTTTAAACCAATTTACATTTGTTTCAACACGCTTTCTGCATGTTACATATCACCGCCGTACTATCAAAATGCTGAAATACCTTTTTAAAGAGTTTCAACAGTTGAGTTTTCAAAATGTGAAAGGAAAGTTGAAGCAAATGTTGAAACCATTTAAACAGGCCTTAAAAGATTAGAAGTAAAACATTTTAGCCTCAGTCTTACCCTCTTTACTCTCTAGAGTACAGTAAAAACCCGCGTATAAGAACCTGGATTTTTTAACTTAGCCTAAACAGGTTCTTATATAAATGGTACTTAAAGCAAATTTAGGCTACCCAGGTTCTTAAAATAGGTTCTTATATTTTCATATGAATTTCATTTAAATATATTATAAATATCATCTCATAATACAAAAAAATAAAAATAATAAATCATTTATACCATAATGCCCAAAGGCAGTACAGTGCAGGTATGTCCTTAACAAAACATCTGCTCAAACAAACTCATAGTCAGTTCTCTGAAATGCCATTTCAAAATCTTGGGACACTTTTACAGAAACTCCACTGATAAGAACCTAACTTAAAATTTTAGCCTTAATAGGTTCTTATGTGGAGGGGGCTTAAAATGAAAATTTTAGCCTAACAGGTTCTTAAAACCCAGGTTCTTATATGCGGGTTTTTAATGTATCCGTACGCACTTGTCTTGCCCTCGAGCAACTTTTTTGCTCTTGTTTCAGGAAGTTGCGTCCTTTCTACAGTCAGTGATGAAACACAGGAGTACGACTGGCGTCGATTCTAAGCTGATTCATTCAGAGCAACCGGAACTCAGTCAAAGCTGACAACATGAATAAACGCCTCTAATATACCGTAAGACATATCTGGTTCTTACGTGTATTCTTCATTGCATTGAAGATATTTTTAAAGAGTTTCACTGTTAACCAAGTAGTTTGGACGAAGTGGCTACATTAAACGTCAAGGAGCTTTTGTTGCACCACAATTGTGTTGTTTGGTCTCTATTGAGCACGTGAAAAAGTATGATGCTGTGGTACACGACTGTAAAGTCCCGAAAATCGCATCAACTCCACAGTAACCGAAACACTGCCAACATTCTATGAAAAATTCATAGTTTTACGCCCCAAGTGCAATTTTTGGGCGGAATGCATTTCAGTTGCAGTCAAAATGCTTAAAACTTTATTTCTAGCTATGAATGCTAACTTTAGAAGTTTTTTTTTCGGGTATGTGGAGAATAGAGAATTTTTCGTCACAGGCCGCCTTTCCTAGCAAAATTGGTTCAATTGTACTAATTAGTATATTCCGAGCTCTTTCCCAGCAGCTGCGCTAACTGATTGATAAAAACACGTTGTCAAATCCAGTGGTTTCAGTGAGCATTTGTTTTCCTCCAGAAAAAAAAAAACAGAACCCATCAGTGCTATTTCCCTTATATAACAGCCGATAAAACACTTCTTTTCTCCCACATTTAACTTTCTATTTATTTTTTCTGGTTTTGAGTTCCAGTGATCTTCCCTCAGCTATCAGGCACCCCTGTAGGCATTAAGAGAATATGGTGAGCCGGACATTGTGTTATTTGTATATCACTTTGATCGGTCATGAAACTTTCTAGTTCTCTTTTAGAAGACAAGTCCTTTTGACACATTTTTGATGCATTTCAATGTAAATCTGCATGGCAAATTTAGTTGATATAGACGTCACATTTTAGTTGAGTTTTGAAAATTTCTAGTTCTCTTTTAGAAGACACTCCATTTGACATATTTTTGTTGCATTTCATTGTAAATCTGGCGAAATTAGTCGACGTAAACGTCGAATTTGAGTTGAGTTCTGGGAATTAACTAATTGGAGATTAACTAGTCTTGTTTAAAAAGAAGTTAATTGCCTCATACTGTTTCCTTCTAAAGTACTGAGCAAATTGCAGTGAAATGTTTACTAGACACCATGAATGATCAGTTTGATCTACCTTCTCAGCATTTGGCCCGAGTAAAGGACTCCTCGATAGCAGATTCCAGCTGAAAAGTGTTCTGACATGAGCCACAAGCCAAACTCGCCAAATTCGATAATTACTCAGACATGCGTATTTCATTAAAACGCTGAACTGAAATCTACTTGCCAAGTTTACTTGGCTGAATAATCACAAAGTAAGCTTCGTTCGTAAATGGCTGACTTTTACAAGTATAAAGATAGATAGTCAGCAACCATTCTTCAAGAAATGCCCCGCTCATGTTCTTGCGTGAATTAACAAGACGCCATAATAATAATATGAGCGTTTACTCTTGATACCTTGTAATGCTGTGGTCGGAAGCACGCTTTCTGATTCTCGAAAACTATCCGTTTGAAAATTGAAATTGGTTTGCTTTGCAAGCAATTTTTTTTTCGTATAAGGAAAGTGCATAAAACTGTTTTGAGAATTACTATCGAGAGTGATCGAAGTTTAAAACATTGCCAAACGCAAGAAGGTCTGTGGTAATATTCGTTTGTTTTGAAAGCTCTTACTATAAATATAGAACTGTCACGGCGAACTTTAGTATAAATCTACTAGCGTTCTATCACGAATGCCGTTCTCTGATTGGCTACGCTACTCGCTATCTATCCTGTGATAGATAGTGAGTAGCGATTGTCAACAAAATGCCGGCCGCTTCTTTGGGTTTTCAAAGTGTCTACGAGGAGGATTTAGATAATTGACTTGTTTAGTTTTGAGCGACTAGTAGATTTATACTAAAACAATTAGATTATTCACTCTCGATTTCTATCCGTGAAAGCTGATTCGGGCTGCGCCCTCATCAGCTATCACGCGGTAGAAATCTCGAGCTCATAATCTAATTGTTAAATATATGGGAGGCTTCCAACCGCTTCTTAAATTCGGTAAACCGTTTTACGAGGACAAACCCAACACAACTTTACAAAGATATATGCAGGAAAATCTTCTTTAAGTCTTTCGAAGAGGATTGTATTTAACCTTGATGACTCGTAGTCGTTCCAGGTTTAAGGTTATGCAAATTACATTCACAGGTCGATAGTATGTAAATGACGGCATGCGCTTTCCATTGTGCATTGACCAATGAAAACACCGCCACGTGCTTTCTATTGTACATTGACCAATTAAAATATTTTTCGCTGAAGTGTCACGGATACTTAGTAATTCAAAACATGTTCGAACACAGCAGAAAGAATGAAAAACAGCTACAGCTTGTCATCTACATAACTTTGATAACAAGACAAATTCTCTCATCATCGTCAGTAACAAGTTGTTAGAAATAAAGCGCATGATTTATGTTCTTACTTAATATGTAGCCATGTGCAATGAATGTAAGGTCATGTAAGGTTAAAAGAAACACCATAGCCCCTCTGCGACAGCACAGTACAGTACAGACTTTTTTAGCACTCCCCAAGGGGGAGAAAACAAGCGCAATTACCACACTTAAGCCTATAACATTTTTCCCTCGAGGTTATTTCTTTCGTATATAGAAATGGTAAAATAAACGGAACTGAAAATTAACTCAATATCGTTCATTTTTATTCTAAAGTGCTTTTCGAAACCTTTTATTATCAGCTTTTTGATCTTTTGTTAGTTTCGTTGTTGTCATATGACATCACAGCAAATTTTACAGTATTCTTGCATCATGAGCTGGAAATTTCATCATCCATTTTGTTATTATTCCTGGAAATCAAGGATATTGAGACTTTTTCCTCAAAGCCCTGTATATTTGAAATCATGCCAATCCGTCTCTGAAATCAGCTGAAACCAAATGATAACAGACGACTTTACTCCTCGGGGCTGCACTGAAGGTCACGCTTTCTGTAGGAACGAGGTTGCTGCCACGCAGGCTATTCGAATTCCCGAAGTGGCATACCACATTTGCGCCTATTACGCAAGCTAAAAGGAATTCCCACGTTGCACAGAGTAGGAAAACATTTTTTTTTAACTTAGACCCTTCCTTCTCTGCTCGCTAGGGCCTATGGTACTCAGGAATTAACCACATTTCCATGGGACAGTGGAAGAGACAGTGAAAAGAAGTTGCGAGTTCTAGTTAGCGGTGAGCGTAACGTCGTAAATATAATTAGCAATGTGAATGGTGAAGCGCCGAAAAGTCAGTCATAATTGGCGATTCAGAGGACAGTGACTGTAAGGAGCAGGAAGATGAGAATGCGAAAGACAACGGTTTCTCACACGTCGATGAACAGCCCACCAGCAGAATACGGTTTGAAGCTGGACACAGTAGATCTGGGAGAAGAGTGACCAGATATCTTTTATAAATACATATAAATTCGGGTTGATTAGAAATTTACACAGGTTTTTAGTCTTGGATTGAAATTTGTTAAACTTAAATTTTGCGCGATCCAGCCAAGCCAGTACCATCTTACTGCCCAAATTGAAAAAAGTAAAAACAAAAATCACAGAGAGCAGAAATGACTAAACACTTAGGATTCCTCGCAAGTTACCATTTTATTTCGGAGTTTCTGAGTATTATCGTTACCCTATTTCTAGAATTCTTAAGAACATTACAGTCAAAGAATACAAGGAATGTCATAGTTTTGAAATTTGTTCTGGCAACTCAAAATTCAAATAGTGAAAAGTCCTATTTTCTGTTTCATGAAAGCTATTTTATACAAAGCAGTCTTTATAATATTGCTACTTAAACATACGCGATAAATTTTGCTTCCTTCAACATGCTTATAAGTTTATAACCCTACGAAGACAATTCCGTCTTCTCCGTGAAGTATGAACGAACAAGATTAGTGTACAAATGACAGGTACAGCTTCAGGTACAGTGAGCACCCTTAACTTTAACTTGCAAATAGTCTCGACACTAACCAATTGCGTCATGGGATCAGAAAATTTTTGTGGGATCAGGGATCAGACTTTGCCTCGTTTTGGGGATCAGGGATCAAAATTTTGGGCCAAGAAATGGGATCAGCGATGGGAAAATATTCCTCGTTACGACCCTGATACAGGCTCTTCATTTTGGGCTATAAGATTGGAGCGAGTCTCTTTCGAGCCCCAATCCCTTACCTTTTGACCGTGCAATTCGAAAGCAAACTCGAGGCAAAAAAAAACTCTTTGAATCAGGAGCCCATGAATGTTTGAATTAATTACCCAAATGAAGAGCCTGTATGCAGGCTAATAGGGAGTTTAAGCAAAATGGTACGGCGGCCTTCGGTACGGCAACCGGAAGTAATTTTGTAAAAATATGGACTACTGCGCATGACATGGAGTCATCGAAACGTCGTTCACTCTTTATATCGCTCATTTTTATTCTAAAGTGCTTTTCGAAACCTTTTATTATCAGTTTTTTGATCTTTTGTTAGTTTCGTTGTTGTCATATGACATCACAGCAAATTTTACAGTATTCTTGCATCATGAGCTGGAAATTACATCATCCATTTTGTTATTATTCCTGGAAATCAAGGATATTGAGACTTTTTCCTCAAAGCCCTGTATATTTGAAATCATGCCAATCCGTCTCTGAAATCAGCTGAAACCAAACGATAACAGACGACTTTACTCCTCAGGGCTGCACTGAAGGTCACTTTACAACGCTTTCTGCAAAACCATTTTCCGTGGTCTAAAAATAGACTAGATTGTGTTTCTGAAAACCGGGTGGGTTAAAATTACAGACTGTGGTCTGAAATATTTGATTGGGGTCGGGATTTAAAGGACCGCTAATCTCATTCAGAGGAGCACCCCACCCCACCCCACCCCTATGGGTTAAAAACAATGCCTTGTCGTCACGTGAAAAGAAAATAGAGGATTATTCCTATTTTCCTTCTTGTATGCCAAAATGGGAAAAAAATACGAGATTAGAGCGAGAACGTCACAAGAGGACGCGATATAATATCTTATGCCTGCGTGCTCAATTGGCGGTGTGATGAGTCATCGTGCATTGTCTTCCAGTTCCTCTTTCGCTGAGGTTAAAATATACGAAAGGTAGCAATCCCGTAAAGTCTCGTGTAGTTCTCTGAAGTCACGTTTCCACGTCGTGTGTGGTGTTCTCTGAAGTCTGATTGGTTCTTAGCGGACCACTTCACATCTGATTGGACAAAACCTTGTCACATGGCTTCATAAGCTCTGCAAAGGAACTGTGAATCCAATATGGCGGGTGGATTTTAGCATTGCTAACGCGTACGTATATTTGACGAGTTTAAGGGCATCAAGGCTGTTTCAACGCTGGAGTCGATAACTCTACCTTTTACCATGGAGGACTCGGAGTACGAGAGCCTGCCAACCGAGAAAGTTACCGTGCACCTTGCTGCGGGCGCGCTAGCTGGAGTGATGGAGCATTGTGTAATGTACCCTGTTGACTGTGTTAAGGTACAATCAACTCAGTTTCTGGGCTTGTTTTGTTCATTTGACGGGGCTGGTACATAGAATTTACTCGAAAGGCCTCTCGTGCATAACTTGCGTTTGCTTTTGTTAACAGTGGGATGAAATTATTTCACTTAACTTCCTTTATGATGAGCCTGTCGCGTGAAATTCGATATTACATCATCTCTGGGTTGTGGTTCAGTTTATTTTTTTTCGCGATTTTAGCCTTTTTTGACCCTGTGAATGATAGACAGTATTCATTTATGGCAAAGTTTAATGATCAGAACGTAAACGAAAATATTTAAGTGTTTCGGTCAATTACGACTTAGCGATTTGTTGCTGCCGGTTGTTTGTTTGCAATCGTTGTCGTGAGGCTTAATTAAGAACTTGCACAATTCACACGACAAATAAAGTACTTTGTCAGCAGCTATAAATTAATGTAATTGCCGACAGGAGTACCTTTGAGAAATGCTATATTCTTAATTTTGTATTGTAGTTTGTTTACATGTCTAATATATTGAAGAGCATATAAGTCTTGATACGAAGAAGGACATTCTGAATCGGACCGAAGAGACGGGCAGACACCGTAGTGATAAACCTGCCCTTCTGGCGTTCTTTTCTTGTGCACCTCTGTGATAAGCTTATATATGGAAATTTTGCCCAATGAAAGAATTCTCAAAACACTTGTGTTCGTGCAGTAATTGTCCATGTGATGTTTGTTAGCAGTTGTCATTAAGCTCAATTAAGACTTTTATTACCACCCAGTGTGGATAATAATTATCAGCAGCTATAAATATCATTTCTGACAAGAATACCTTTGAAAATTATGGTTATATAATTTTTATATTGTAGTTTGCATACATGCCCAATTTATTATTTGGAGAACTTATCTGACAGTATGTGTGCAGTGGACAGACAAAAACACTGGCAACACCAAAAACAAACAAACAAAAACAAAAAGCAGCATAGTTTGGGGCTCTTTATTTGTGCACCCAGTAAACAAAAGGAATTTTTGTTCTTTAAAGGATTTTAATAAACATTATAAACAACAACAGTCATTATCGTTATCATTGGTTGTTTGTGTCAATAATCCTCTTCACTGTAATCAGGGTACAGCTTGAGGATAACAGAAATCAGACTTTGGATTGTTATCTTTGATTGACTGCCATATAGAGCCTTGCTCTTAGTATACAAGAAAATTGGGTTTGCTCTTGTAAAACAAAAACAATAACAAGAAATCTTTTAATGTGTATTTTATTTTTGATGTTCATGTGTGCTTTTTAAATTGACAGCATCCTACTGATCAATGAAATCTGGCTTTGCAAAACACACTAATGATGCTTAACTATAATTTTATGTCTGAACATTCTTCATATTTTCCATGATCCTAATTTTACGACGTAGCTCTTTTGATTCTCCTATGGCCCTCCTATGGTACCTATTTTTGTCTGTTATAGAAATTAAGTAGGGTTGAGCTTATGTATTTGCTAGCGTAGTAGAAAATGCCTCCCAGCAATGATCATTATCATCTCCACTGGAAATATTTAACACATTTTAATATATTTTAAGATATTTTAATATTTATTATGGTGTTACTGTTATTGGTAGATAATCATGTAGATGATGCATGGTGCTTTTTTCCTTCCAGACAAGAATGCAAAGTTTGCGTCCACACCCAAATGCTGTGTACAGAAATATGCGTCATGCACTCAGAAGTATGGTGAAAAGAGAAGGACTATTTACACCTCTCAGAGGAATGAACGTAGTGGCATTAGGAGCAGGGCCAGCGCATGCATTATACTTTAGCGCATACGAAGCAACTAAAAAGTTCATTAATGGAAATCAAACAGTATATAACCCTGTGTCACATGGTAGGTATTGTTCAATCATTCTAAATCCTTTTCCTCTAGAGATCACTGGCATTTAGATTTTTAAATAACTTTCTTGAAGTCATCACCATTTTATGAAAGATTGGAAAGTGAACATTGCCTAGGTAAGAGCTGCCCAGTAGCTTTCATTTGGGCCTGGGACTTTAGAGATGCAACTCTTAGAGTGGAAATCCATGACCGAAAGTTGAAGTTGAAACTGTAGTGCAGGACACGTGATTTCTCGAGGAAGAAAAACGGTTATGCCGTGATCCATTTCATGAAATAGTAGCTATTTTCATTTGAACTACAACTAAGCAACTCTGACATTGATTAAAAGTTTGGCTGGCTGGTACGTAAGCTATAGTAAGCTATTTTGTTGTGAAGGTTGACTCAGTTTGCTCTTTACTGATTACTTTGAATAATGATTGGACAGCTCTTTCAATTATGCCTTAACCCTTTCCTCCCTAAGAATGACTTAATAGATTTAGCTCTGTCTAACACCAGACAATTTTACTCGTCAGAGGGAGACCCCTTAGGGGTTAAAGGATTAAAAAACTATCTCCCTTAAGGTGATTTACAATAATGTGATTTGTACACTACGTGCAGTTTCTAAATTATCTATTCAGTAAGATTTTGTTTCTAGGATGTTGTCAATGAAAGACGATTTCTCCTACTTCTTGATCTGCAATGTAATTCACTAATCTTTAATGTTGTCTAGTTCAAGTTGTTTGTTGAAATTTGGCCAGTTTGTACTAGTACAACATAAATGCATTGTTTGACTAACAGCCTTAACACACAGGGAAGATGGCCATATGAAGCTGTTGTTAGGTATTGTACAGGACAGGTTCTTACATTTTCCCCAGATTTTCCTTTGACAAGGCATGTGCGAGATGGCTTGATTACCTAACATAGGAACTTGTGGTTATCTTTCACTTCTGTGACCCTGGAATATGCAGGCCTCTAATACAGATGAATTTTCCACAGTTTGTAAACTATGCAGGAATAACAAATCCTGTTATTGGAACCCAGAAAGAAAATTGGGGCTAACTAACTATATCTCACAGAACATTAAGCAAGGAAGAGACCTTAAAAAGGCGCAAACAGCCACAAAGTTTCTGTCACTGTTAGCAGACTGTATTGCCTGTAACCTAGTATTAATTTGCTCATGCCTTAACTTTTAGCATGCTAGGTGGGGGAAACTAACCCATTTATAGACTCTAACTGTTGTCTGACTATATTTTCATTCTACAGGACTGGCAGGTGTTTGTGCAACAGTATTCCATGATGGGGCTATGAATCCAATAGAAGGTGTATCCAGTTGTGGTTTCCTTTAGTAACTTATAGCGTGTATTCCAAATAATAAATAAGAATAATTATGGATTATTAGAGTAGAAACTCTCTAGCTGCCACACCACAGATAAGAAATCCACTGTAATGGTACACTCCTTTGTTAGTTTTCTGAATAGTAACTGTTTTGGCAAGATGTTTCACATTTATATTTAGATGATCAGGATATCTTACCAAGGTTTCTGCTCAGTGTTTTTGATATTTTGAGGGCTGCTAATGATCACATTGCTGTAAGGTACCAGGTATTTTATCTGAGACTACTACAAGACTTTTTTATTGTGTCTATAATGCTGCACTCAGTGCATAGATTACCAAACTTACTGGTTCTCGTCTCCGTTTTCTGGAGCATGAAGTTAAGTCTGATTTTTTACTAGCCTTATGTGGATGAATGTAAAGCCATCTCAGGGCTAACTCTTGCATCTTTCTGCCTATGATATCTCTCAAGATAAACTTTGGGGCCAGAACTATTGAAACGCTTTGTAGATATTAGGCAGGTAATCTTTTTTTTCAAAGGCACTAACATCATTCATTTTCCTTTCATGTTGTGGAACATAACAGTGGTCAAACAAAGGTTGCAAATGTATGGCAGCCCTTACAGAGGAGTTCTTCATTGTGTGCGGTGTATATTTCGAGATGAAGGAATCAGAGCCTTTTATCGGAGCTACACAACTCAGCTTTCCATGAACATACCTTTCCAGTGTTTGCATTTCACTGTATACGAGTTTGTGCGAGAGACGCTCAACCCAACTCGTGGTTATGATCCAAAGACTCATCTTGTTGCCGGTGCATCTGCCGGTGCAGTGGCTGCTGCTGTGACTACGCCGCTGGATGTGGCAAAGACATTACTTAACACCCAGGAAAAGGGCGCAGTTGCTTTAGTGGGTAAACATGAAGGACATGCTGTTTATGTGAGTGGTATGGTTACCGCATTCCGCTCTATCTACAGATTACGGGGCTTCTCTGGTTATTTCCAAGGACTTCGGGCCAGGGTGCTCTATCAAATGCCCTCTTGCGCCATTTGCTGGTCAGTTTATGAGTTCTTCAAGCATTTCTTGCATTTTTCTGAGACAGATGCTGATTATGAACTCTCAGCACTATGAATAGTGGCCATGTGAAGGAAACATATCGAGGAGGAATCTTAGAGGCAGATTGTTACAGCAATTTTGACCTCACCAACACACCATTTGCAGCTCAAAGATCCTTTGCATGTCTGTCTGCCATGGAATGTTTTAGTGGATATGAAGAGTGAATTCTCGGCTGCAGGGTGCTCTGCCAGTTTTCAAGTCTTCACAGCAGTCTTGAAGTACTGTAATCCGCTAAGGGATAAAGGAATCTCGGCTTCAGAGTTAAAATGCCAGTTCCCTAACCTCACATAGGTGTCAAAATTAGGTGTAGATTGAAAGTAATTTCCAAGGACTTCAGGCCAGGGAGCTCTATCAAATGCCCTCTTGCGCCATTTGCTGGTCAGTTTACGAGTTCTTCAAGCATTTCTTGCATTTTTTCTGAGGCAGATGCTGATTATGAACTCTCAGCACTATGAATAGTGGCCATGTGAAGGAAACATATCGAGGAGGAATCTTAGAGGCAGATTGTTACAGCAATTTTGACCTCACCAACACACCATTTGCAGCTCAAAGGTCCTTTGCATGTCTGTCTGCCATGGAATGTTTTAGTGGATATGAAGAGTGAATTCTCGGCTGCAGGGTGCTCTGCCAGTTTTCAAGTCTTCACAGCAGTCTTGAAGTACTGTAATCTACTAAGGGATAAAGGAATCTCGGCTTCAGAGTTAAAATGCCAGTTCCCTAACCTCACATAGGTGTCAAAATTAGGTGTAGATTGAAAGTCAGATGTGATTCAAGAAGGGCAAAAGGAGATTGTCTGCATAGTTCATATGCCTGGAGAATTGTAATCTTTTTATCTCTTTAAGTGTTATATTGGAGGTAAAAAATGATTCAGTTAGGACTTTTGGCTGAGGGTCTTCCATCCACATTATTTCCTGTTTAACATTATTTGTTGCTGTGGTGTACTATTTGACATTTAATGTAATGGGAAATTTAGGCTGCAGAGTTTTCACGCCAGTTCCTGTCCAACTGCAGTGGTTAATGTGACTATCCTGTCAAGAGAATGTGATAAATGTTGCAGAAATCATAGTAACAGTACTTAACTTCAGGTTGCGCCTCTTGAAAAAGAATTTCTTGAATTTCCTGTTACATTGTCGGAACTTTTTCTTGTTCACTTTGAAGCACAGTGCCTGTTGCAGAGGTAAAGATAGGATTATAAACGTCTGGTTTGGCTGCAAACAGTTAGATTTCTTTCAAATAATATGTTTACTCTGAGGTCAGGTTTTATTCTTTTGTTTGTTTGGTAGTCTATGTTCTGAGATTTGAATCACACTGAATGCTGCAAAACTTGGACTGATACAAATGGATGTATTTAAATGTTTCTTCAGTAAACCCGTCAGTTTACTTTCAGAAGAAAATGAAATGTAAGTTACCTAGTTTTAAGAATAAAATGATCAAATCATAAAACAGTTGTGTTTTTTTATTTAATGATATTATGTTATGTTATTATTATGTTATGTTGTTATGTTATGTTATGTTAATTGTTTAATGATGTTTTGTTATGTTTAATGGCTTTTTATTCTTATGTAGGTTTTTTAATATTTTACACAACGCATGATGTCATTCGTATTTTATCATTTAGTTATTTTATTTCATCCACCGTAATGTTGACCATCTCGTCATGGAAACTGCGCAATATAAATTCATAATTTATTATTATTATTATTATTATTATTATTATTATTATTATTATTAATCAAGCTAAGGGCATCTGCATTTGAAGTAGAATGGTCATGAAATTTAATCAGCATCATAAAGCCTTGGTGCAATGTTAACTAGAAAGTTTGTCTTGGAAAAGTATGGTTGAGATTGTAGAGAAAGTCGATCATTCATGTCATGAGGATTGCCACAGTCGGGAAAAACTGAATAAGTCATGAAACACGGTGAGGAAAAATCTACCTTCTACCTCAGAATCAATGAAAGTCAAGGGGTTTGTTGGCAAACTACGAAATACAACAATCGTTTGATAGTAAACTGTCAAGGGAAGGCCTTTGTAGCCAGTACTTGCTAAGTCGGAAAGTTTTGAAGATGAATATGTAAGAATCATATATTTGCACTGCAGATTAAAGAATGAATGTGAAAAATTCTGGTTTGTACGGGAATTGAACCCACAACCCCTGCGATGCCAATGTAGTGCTCTACCAACTGAGCTAACAAACCATCTAGGAGCCGGGCATTTTGTTCGTGATATACCTGCGAGTGATGAATATTTGAGAAAAATCACAATTAACTTGAACTGCGGATTAAAGAATGAATATGTGAATGATCATCGCAGTTATGAACACTACTTCAGCAGTAGTGAAAATAACGCCCGAAAATATTCAGGGTTGTACGGGAGTCGAACCCACGATTTTTCAGGGAGTTTTCTTTCTCATTTTCATTTTGTTTTGTTTTTCCTTTGTTAATTTTTTCACTTTGTATTGCAGGGGCGTAGCCAGTAGTTTTCAAGGGGGGAGGGGGGGGGGGGTGGGTGTCACATTGGTTTTTCAACTTTTACTACGGTTTTTCACCCTTATCCAAGAAGACTAGAAAGTCTAACCGTTTGCAGATGTAATTACAAAGGCAGCACTTTCTCCTCGATTATTTTAAGTATTTAAAGACCCTGAGTGTTGTTCCGACCGGGGTTTGAACGCGCGACCTTCCGCACGGTGGTCCGGTGCTCTACCAACTGAGCTAACCGGTCGGCAGTTAGCTCATTGTGTCAAAGTGGACTTTTGAACAATGGTTTATCGTCATGGCGACTTCGCCACCTGACTATTGTAGGTTGGTTGCAAAAGGCTTACAAAGGGGGGATCACGGGACCCCAGGACCCCCTAGCTACGCCCCTGTATTGTGCTATCCACATGCAAACCTAATTAAGACCGTTTTCCCCAATAGAGTGACATTTTCGACACTTGCCATGCATTCCGAACCTGGAAAACAAGATTATCAAAACATCTGCATGGATAATTACTCGAGTTAAACTCCGGCACGCCGCCATCCACACGGGGCACCAGATCGTATAATTTTGAACTGCCTAAATCTGCCAAGCGTACTCCACCCTTTCCGTGCTGCAAGTAATGGCTTGGTCTTTTTGTTCTTCTGCAGAAACTCAACTACTTTTTGTTTCAAGCATACCTCACAAATTAATGTGTCTAGGTAAGCTGAAAGCCACTCATTGGGCACTAAAGCCAGGCACGCGGTAGCGGGCATTCACCACTAACTTTAAAAATTTCTCCGAGTCTCATTGGCTCCAACTGGGCCGTAGCCACGTAAGGCCATGGCTGCTAATGCTCAGGTTCAAACTTTATTTGGTAGATTTAAGGGGTAACGCCCGCTACTACGTGGCCTTAGTGCCCAATGAGTGGCTTCAGCTTACCAAGACACATTAATTTGTGAGGTATTCTTGTCACTCCAAGCCACATCCCACAAGCTTACATTTTCATTAATTTCAATTCAGGCTTTCACGGGAGTCTACTGACCCACGACCTCTGCGATACCGGTGCAGTACTCTACCAACTGAGCTAACAAGCCAACTGGGAGCTACATACATACACATACATATTTTATTGCTACTTCCCCAAGGTAATAACATGTACAATTTATGCAACATAGTCGAAGACGTCAACATCAGATCTGAAATAAAGAGCAATTTCATTTGTCATCCAGGGCCCAATTGTTCTTCAGTTCGGTCAAACAGGAAACGTTTCGGAAAATAAGATCCATCTTTGGAGTTGGACCACTCCAATTTTCGGAAATTCCGTCCTGAAATGTTGGTTGAACTGATGCATCGCGCCCAATATTGATTCCATCTTTCGTCGTGCTCTGGAGTTAATTCACATTTGATTCTACCTGTATCTGATGACTTACAGGACATTAAAGTTGTTCCGCTCGCACTTGGACTAACCTAAGAGCAAGCTCTCGCTTACGATACGTCGATCCATATTACAGAAATTAGACTGGAAAAAAACTTAAGCATTTTGGAAAAGTGGTCGCTTACTGCAAAGGGATGTTTGACTGTAGTCGGCAGAAGTATTCTCGAACTTTGTTGCCTTTTAACCTTTATAGAGAGCTTCGAAAATGCCTTGTTTGATACTGTGCTACCATGACAGGATACACGGTCCGAAAAAATGCTGGCGAATTATTGAATATTCAGACAAAATAAGACGATTTTCTGATTTTATTTTGTACACGTGAGTAAGTTTAAACGATCATGTATTTCGATTAGTTTATAGAGTCTTCATCGAGTCTTCATATATCGGTATGTTTTTGTACTTAGTGTTAAGCATTATGACATCTATTTACCATCCATTCAATTTAGATTGAGTAGATACTTGCCTGAATATACATCCATTCACACCAGGTTCATCAATTCAAGCTTACTAAAACAACACAAGAGTTGACTACGGAGCGTGAGTTTGAGTCTCCAGTCAAGCAATGCTCTGCACTGTTCCGGGTATTGGAAACACTGACAACAATTATTGTTAAAGATGAAGGTAGTAGAAAGCAAACAAGAAAAAATAGAATTACGAACTTTGATCCTCAAAAACAAGAAAAAAACTATTGTTTTCCTTCTATAAGCATAGCGAGAACTCCTGACACCATCTTTCACAAGCTAGTATAACGTCTATCAATTACTGACATTAATGCAATTTTCAATACCACTGACTCTAATAAGTAAGTAAGTAAAGTTCCACTCAAACCTGTACGCGCGTATTTAAACTGTATTTAAACGATGTCTGTAAACTGTGGGTTTAGTTTCACAAAACAATTCACATAAGTAAAATTCTATATTGGAGGCCAATTTCAGTTTCCAACTACTGTACAATAATTATTTGGAACTAAAACAGCGTTAGCATCCGAATGATTTAAAAATCAGTAATAAATTGCATTTTATTCATCTGGGAGAACAGTGATAATCATTCCATATCTCGGCCAACGATATTCTCTGGGCAGCTTGATCTGAAGACGAAAAAAATCATTCTTCAGTCATTCAATCAGGTTTACAACATAACTAAAGAAAAGCGCGCGCTCTAATTGATCAATTAACCATTTACTATTTGCCCATGGGTGAACGCTGATGATGATAGCTGACGTGTGCGCTGTTTATAAACTCAAATTTCGCTTTTTTGGGCGAGATTTTGCAAAATTTGTTTCGTTTCAATCGTCATAGCGTCTACCAAAGTATTAAGCCGTTACAATTTTTGTGAATGAAGTGTGCCTGTTTTTCTTGGTCATGTTTTTCTTGGTCATGTAAGTTAGTGCAATAAAATGGGACTTTGCTTTCTCAACGATGTTTATGTTATGTTATAAAACAAATGGTAAACGAATCGGTGTGCACGCGGGAGGTATGCTAAGCATTCAAGTCTCGGCCACGCCTCGAGCGACTCTTACGCTTCTCTCGTGCTTAGCAACCTCCCGCGTGCATCCATAACTCAATAGTGCACGCCGATCCGTTTACCATTTGTTAACTGGTATTGTAAGTCAAACCTTAATATTGACACCTGCAAGTTTGAATGAGAGGCTACCGTAACAAGTGCCTTTTATGATTACCTCACTGGGTCTTGTTAACTCGTCCAGATCTCGGTCAAGCCTCTGCAAGAAGTCATCTGTTATCAACACCTGATTAATATAGGAAAAAGTTAAAGCAGTAAGTGACACGTATCATGCGATCAGAAGCCGTTTATAGTGTTATCAGTATAATAACCGAGTTGACAAGATTTACTGCAGTGGAGGCTTTTCAAATGCACAGCACAAAGACGAAGTTACACGTTACAGGCCGGGGCTGAATTACAGGTCACATTCCACAGGTCACAGGAACAAGTCACAGTTTTATTGATTGGTAACTAAGCCAAACAGTTTCTCATCAATCTAAAATAAAATTTTGGATAGTGAAAAGGGTGGACTAGGGCTAGGAGACACTTTTGGGCTTCTTTATCTATCTGTAGCATGGTGACCTGTACGTTGAGCTGTGGAATGTGACCTGTACTTTAGCCCTGCCGTTCAAACAACAGTAAGAACAAACCTGCAGCCACGTCCCTGAGGCAGCAAATTTGTGGTCACTGTCAGTTATGGAGCCTTTGACTTTTGGAGTGAGAAAGGTGATGGCCATATCATTGATTGAACTACAGTGGAATGTAAAGTGTCGTCCATGATGAAGACGTCCCCTAGAAAATAACAAAATTATTAATGTAAATTTAATGCTAATTCTCATGAAACCTTAACAGTTCAGATAATTGTACCAGACATACAATAAACTACCAACTCAATGAGATCATGGCAACATTAATTTTTCTCCAGTGATTTTAGAATGAAATTTTCCCTGCTAATTGTGACCAATTATCTCTGGGTTGCTAACAGTTTTGATGCTATGCTTAATGTAGCCAAGCTGATATAAATTGACCAGATTAATGTTGATGGCAGCCTGACACATAAGGGAATTAGAGCACAAGACAAATTTAAGATCTTTTTAGTTGCACGAGGATACAACACATTAGTGAATAATTTAAGTGTGTGAATGTTCACCTTAGAGCAAGTGGCAACAGCAATGCTGCCTCCAAACCAAACCTAAGGTGTACCCCACGTAGAGTCCGTGTCCGGGATATCTCACTCGCGACACTGCTACATGCTGATCTTCTTTCTGATGACATCCCATCACTCCATTCCTTTTTTGGCATAAGTGAAGACCCTGAACAAATAGGTGGCAGTACAGGAAAACGTGTGCCAACATCTTTCCCTGTCAGTGCATCATGGGAGGATCCAGGTGGGAAGCCAGCATGCTGACTGACTGAATTGTTGATATAGTTTTCCTCCCACCAGCATTTTGCGCTAACGCCACTCAAATTAGAACCTTCTTCTCTGATTCCTACTTGTACTATTTCCTGATTTAAAAAAGCAATAATATTATAATGGATTAAGAATAGATACAATGCCATGCTATACACAGCTGCAGCCCTTTCAATAGTTAACTTAGTTTTTAAGTAGGGGGACGTAACTCAAAAAGTTGACCGCAGCCAAGGCTTTGTTTCGGAAACAACAAAGAAGAGGAGAGTAGTGAATTTGGATTCATAGAGTCTTTGTTCAAGTGCTCCACTTCCATTGCTGAAGAAGCTGACGGTTTTGGTCGGCTGTTGGTGCTTACTGAGAAGGTTCAATACCTTAGGATAAATTGTCTCAAGTCAACCTTCCTGTTCTTACATTATTATACCAGTTCCCTAACAACCTAAATAAGATACTTCTCCTTTAAGACTGATCAATCGATCAATTGAAGGGCTCGGGCAAGAACGTCCTCTCGGTTTTTGGTCGATTTTCGATGTGCTCAAAAGTAACTGAAATTCTGTATGTGGACTTCATTCCAGTTAAAAAACATTGCTCTGTATTTGTTTTCGCTGATTTCCTCTTCGTTTTCGAGAATTAACGTATGCAAAAAACCCAAGTTTCTCCCGTCGGCGACTTGTGTTTATGGAGAAACAAAAGAAATCTGACACACCTGACACAATGAAATCACCGAACCAAAGACAAAGACTGAATGAAATCCAACTGTGAAGAGCTCTTAGGTGGTGGTGTTTATGATGTTTTAACCATCTATCCCCCTCCCCCCTCCCCTTAAATCCATTGTGATAAACAGAGCACTTATATCATAAACTAGAAATAGTTCTCACTAAAGCTGCCCCCGTATTTTAAGTTTTGAGTAGTTGTGTGGTTGTAAATATTAAAATACTGAAGACATTGTTGCTCATTTCTGCATTGTTGTTAGTGAAATAAAGCAGTTCTGTAA
The DNA here is from genome assembly GCA_016490735.1 of Pachyseris speciosa. Lineage (NCBI taxonomy): Eukaryota > Metazoa > Cnidaria > Anthozoa > Scleractinia > Pachyseridae > Pachyseris > Pachyseris speciosa. The sequence goes on from JAEMWC010000285.1 coordinate 649,029, forward strand.
TTTCATGTGTAAGAAGCATATTTCTCCAGTACATCAATGGCAGAAGCAATATTTCATTTAGTTCAACAATTGAGATTTAGATGGCTGTTTTGTCTTGTTTGCGCGGATTTCGTCGGGTTTATTTACGTATGGATCAAGTAATACGAAATTCCGTGAATTGAGATACACAGAAAAACAGACAATTAGCTTGCCTGAATAAAAAAAATATTTAGATGAGCCTGAGTTTATGCCTGAAAAGTAAACGCGTTGCATATAATTTTTTCCTCGAGTTAATCTTCGCGAAGACGAAGCAAGCGAATACGAGGACAATTTACTTGAATGGAACTGAGCATGTTTTTCGCAAATTTCGCCGGTAGTTGCTTGGAATACAAAAAATCGGTGAATTTAATATAAAGTACGGTATAAATCCACATTCAAACTTGTACTTTTTTGAAAGATAGACTCCCAGAAGCGCTCAAACATTTCGGAAAAGGTCTCAGATTATTCTTGTGATGATTCGCAGTGAAAGCACATGTCTCTTCGCCACCATTTGCCCTCGAAGAGGGATTACTTCGCTATGAACCAACCGATTTCCATTGTTTAACCTGTCGAGTGTTCCGTGGATCTTGTAATTTTGATTTACAGTTTTAAAAAGCTGTCTTTTCCTTCTGAGAACGGCATACTCGGCTGCTAGCAGCCATTTTGATGTGAAAGCAAGAATGTTACCCGGCACAACCTTGCGCGCCTAGTTTCATCAAATCGGGAAGCTTCCCATACTACAAACACATTTCTTACATTTCTTACATTTTTGACATTCCTTGTATATATTTACGTGGGGACTACTAGAGTGCCTCCTCGGGTTTTGGCCTCTGGGCCAAAACCCTGCGGGGGCAATGAGAGGTTGGGGACTAGCAGCTGAAGATGGCGGTCACGATTTTCAGTGATCCGCCTTCCCGCGCGTAAATCGTAATTTTTTAACGGAGGCAAATACGTTATAAGCCGTAAATGTCAAGCAAAAACGAGGAAAAAGAGCAAACGCCGCAATCTCCAGTCGAAGAGGAGATAAAAGTCCGTGGAAATCGACGCAGGAAGCGAACACGACAAACTAGTTCGCAAACGAACGACGACGAACTGGCGCACGCGCAACATCAACAAAGCGGCTGTGCAATGTGCAACAACAAGCTGGACAGTATTCAAGAGAAGCTGGACAAAGTACTGTCAATAATGCCTGAAATCGAGAGTTTACGTGTAAGAATAAACCAGCTCGAGGAAGACAAACAAACCATGAAGGAAAGCTTGGAGTTTACACAAGCAGAGGCAGAAGATTTGAAACAGCAAGCTTGCTTCTGTAAACATGGAGGTAAAGAAAATAGATGAGCTGCATCGGCGAACAGTTAAGCAAGAGTGTTTTAATCGCCGTAACAACATGGAGTTTTTCGGCATCTTTGACAGTGAATCTCCAAGCGACACGGAGAAAAAACTGAAAGGTTTTTTGTCGAAAGAGATGCAATTAGCTAAAGAAGAGCTCAAACATATCCAATTTGAGAGAGTCCACAGGATTCCCACAAGTTATAATTCCGAGAAGAAAGCGTCGCCAAGGCCTATTATTGCGAAGGTATCTTTCTATCAAGATAAGGAATTTATAAAATCAAACATAAAATATCTACCAAAAGGTGTCAAATACGGAGTTGCGGATGACTTCCCTAGAGAAGTGGACGTTATAAGAAAGGCTTTGAACCCTGTGCTAAGAAAAGCTAAACAAGAAAAGAAAAAGGCCTTCTTCAATGTAGAGAAGCTGATCATTGATGGCACGCTCTATCGGGGACCAGAAACTAAAGAATTCTCGCTCTATGGTCGCATTATGGAAAGTGGCTAACTTATATAACTCGAAGTAAATAAAGCTGTAGCCTCTGTGAAAACCTCCAGGGACTGCATGTTTAGTCTTGGACAGAAATGCCGACATTTGGAATACAGGTAATGTTAAGCGTTAAATGTAGGAAATTTGTTTGTTTTTGTGGTTTGTGTGTCTCCTTAGTGCTCCGCATTCATGCTAACGAAACCAACTGCAGCAAGCAAACCAAAGTGCTGCATCACTGGCTCATTTGTTTATTTACTTCAGTAACTAAAACGTACATCAAATGGAGCTTAAGTTCTTATCTTTGAATGTTAGAGGGTTGAACAAGACTACCAAACAACGCCAACTTTTTAGATGGTTACATCAACAAACTTCTGATGTAATATTTCTTCAAGAAACATATTCGTCTATACAGACTGTCAATTTGTGGGAAGCTGAATGGGGAGGTAAAATGCTCGCATGCCACGGCTCAACTCACAGCCGTGGTGTCATGATTCTGTTCAAACCTAAAATCAACGTCTCGATTATTAATGTCCTTCGGGACAAAAACGGCAGATACATTTTAGTTGAAGCAGTAATAGATGATGTAAAGCGTATTTTAGTAAATATTTATGCACCAAACGATCAAACGCAACAAATGAAATTCCTTAGAGATCTGTCTAAGTCCGTTCTCAATAGTTATGCAAATGAAACTTTGGTGATAGGTGGTGACTTTACCTGTCCGTTAAATGACTGGGATAAACGAGGAGTTGAACATAAGAAAAACATTATCCAGGAAATGAACAACTTAATGGAAACCTATGATCTTCTTGTTGATACATGGCAAGTTAAAAATCCCAGTGGGCAGGGCTACACTTGGAGCAATCCGTCGATGAAAATTCAATGCAGACTAGATTACTTCTTGCTGTCTAAGGATACTCGATCGTCCTTGAAGGCTATTAAAATAGTCCCTAATGTATTTTCAGACCATTCTGCGTTAAGCTTAGCCTTAAATCACTGCGAGAAAGAAGTTAATCGAGGTCCAGGCTTTTGGAAATTTAATAATTCACTTTTGATTGATAAAGAATACGTAGACTTAATTACAGCAAAAGTACCTGAATTCGCTTTAAAGTATCACGATGTAACTGATAAAGGGCTTCTCTGGGAATTAATCAAAATGGAAATTAGAGCAGCGACTATTGCCTTTTCGAAAAGAAAAGCATTGCAACAACGCGACGAAGAAAAAATGTTTACACAAATATTCAATGAATTACAAGAGAAAATCAGATCACACTTTAGGGAAGAGACAAAGGCAGAAATGGATCGTGTAAAAAACAAGCTGGCAAGAATAATTGCACCAAAAACCCAGGGCACAATGGTGCGAAGCAGAGCACGCTGGTATGAATTCGGTGAAAAGAACAGTAAATATTTTTTAAACTTGGAGAAAAGAAATCAAATCAAAACACATAACGTCATTGACAAAAGATGACGGCTCTGTTCTGTGCGATCCAAAAGGAACACTGGATGAAGAAGAAAGATTCTACAGAGAAATATATCTTTCGAAAAATACAAATTCCGAATCAAACGATTTCAAACATTTTTTCGAGTCTCCCCATTTGAAAAAGTTAGATAACGAAGAAGCTGAAAGTTGCGAAGGCT
>JAEMWC010000285.1:657500-680000 GCA_016490735.1 Pachyseris speciosa
GAACCCTGTCCCTATCTCCTCTTGACCCTGCAGACTGTGAAGTTCACAAGCAGCATCTTATAGACAACTGAAGGAGTTAACACTTACGGAGGTACTTTCTGCAAGAGATCCAACACTGCAGGGCCATTCCAATGTTGAGCTGCCTGGAGTTCCTCAGTGCATATCCCAACTGCCTGTCATGAGAAATTTATTTAACAACAACAACATATCAACCTTGCCCCAAAGGAATCTAAGAAACATTGTATTCAATCAGTCTGAAAAGCTTAAAACACTATTCCCTTGTTCATAAAAAAACATAAACTTATTTTGCAGTGAAATTAATTTTGTCCATGGACAAAATTAATTTCATTCTTTACTACTTGGGCCAAGTATAACGTCCATATAAAGGGCTAACCCGCATACGACCACTCTCATGTGGCTTTGATAGCTCAGTTGGGAGAGCACTGCACCGGCATCGCAGAGGTCGTGGGTTCGAATCCCGCTCAGAGCCTGAATTTTTTTTCAGGTCTCTGTTCTAGTAGTGTTGCGGCCGCACTTGCATTAATGACCGTCATTATTTTGCAGTGTCAAATGTTCTTCTTGAATACATCTAACTTTCAAATGTGCCTCTTTATACAGTTATTTCAATTGGGAGTAATATACATGTACCGGTACTTACCTGGATGAAGCGAACTGACCCCAAGGGGCTGGTAACTAGTGGTAACTGAGGGTCATTGACCATCAACATGTGCTGTATGTGCGATGGATTGCAGTTGTACTGACCAGCAGTTGAAGGTGTCTGGTCCAATGGCAGGTGCCAGGAAACATGGTCTCCACTATATAATGAGTTATCTGTCAGTAAAACAAAATTTTTCAAAATTTTCAACTTTTTCTTCAGCTAAAGGCTTAAGCCAGAGAAATATGTGAACTCACTGCATGTAGATGCTCACTTAAATTAACTACCATACCAGTATGAATGAAATACCCGCCTAACCTTTATAGAGGTCCACTGTAATAGCATTCAGGACACATGTATTTTTTTTCAACAGCCATAATTTTTTCAGATAAGAGCAGCCTATAATTTATTATTTGGTACATACATACTTTATTTTATTCCAGAAGCAGACTCTAAAAAAACTATAAAGAAAAAATGCTTCTAGAAAAGGAAGGCAAGAGGTTAACCCTACATGTATGTGAAAATTCCCTTTAAAAAAAGAGAAATATAAACCAAGATCTTTACAGTCAAAATGCAATAGTAACAACAGCCACAATGAATTGTTCATCACAATTTACAGTACTGTAGTCCTATTGTCAAGTAATAACTTATGTGTGGAGAGGGGTTTCATTAGAAGCCGGCAACCGGTGAAAATCACCTCTTACCGCCACCTACTTTGTCTGTATTTTCAGTCAAATGAAATTAATCAGGTCGCCCGCCTACTTTAGTCAGCTCAGATGGCTATTTCAAAACTTATTGAAACCCCTTCGGGGATGTCCATGACACTGAGTTATAAACTGCTGGTAAGAGAAGGAGGAGAGAAAACCTTTAATGAATGGGCTTAAGTGCGCCCAAAATTGCACAGAGTACATATGTACATACTTACTCTCCAGTAACTGTTACACTCAAACATGATAATTAATACTTTTCCATGCAGTATGATGCAGTTAGTAATAATCTTTTAGAAGCTCTTAAAAGCTATAAATCCACTCTAATCATTCCTAAACCTTGCTGCTAAAACCTGACAAATTAAGTAAGGGTTACATTTGCCACTTGTTGAGAAGAGGCTCTTTCCAAGTAGGTAATTACAGCTTCTACATGTAACGGTAGGATGGTGAAGTGAACGGTACATGCACACACCTGTTTGGAAAACATATCTGGCAAGAGACTGTAGCAATTCAGCTGGCCAGCTCGGTGGTGAGGTCTCACCAGCCTGCTTTTTCAGACGAAATGTGAGCTCAAACCCAAACCCACTGGGACTGTCTCGCCTGGTGACCCTGAGTAAATGATGAACAAACTAACTCACTATTTTTATAATATACAGATAAATACATTGGTATCCTACTGTCAGTCAAAACCAATATATATAGGAGCAAGTGAGACAAGGTTTGTAGGCAACAAATTTACTTTATTAAAAAATTTACATGAATGTATAGATAACAGTGAGACTTCACAAGAACTGCACCTACATACAGTGTATATATGACAACTTACTCATGGACTCGCCCATCACCATGTAAATCAGACAGTCCTGATGACACGTAGTGCCAGTGAGATGGAATACCATCCATTGGGCTTCCTGGATTGTTGAACATACTGATAAAATCCAGTGGATCCGGACCACCAAGCCTGATAAAGTTATACAATCTATCAGATTTCTTATCACAGGCATTTATTCTCATAGGACACCCTAAATATTTGACTCAATTGAAACCCCTTTTAAATTCATCCAGTCCTCGATGTCAGCATTTGGATCTGGTCAGATCTCCCCACTTCGGGTGAAATGCATGGGTTACTTTCTAACGAGATTGGAAGATCAATCGACCTTCTGTAAGAAATGTCAAGGAAGGAAAATTGGCTAGTCAACTACTGGCAACCTACTGCTTTGAAATTCACCGAGCTTATAGCTTTTTAGTCAATCTACTGGTCAATGTGACATACTTTAAGGAGCAAAAAGTCAGAAACAACAAAAGCAAATCTTCGCGTAGGCGAGCTGTTATGCAGAAGATGTGACATCTGAAAACCGGAAATGCGACAAAGGGAATCTTTGATGATTTACGCACCACATTTCTTGTCGACCCAGTTACGGTATTAACTCACCAGTATTTCACCAGTGCAGTGACTTGTAAAGGATTTGGTTGGTCAGGGTATATTTGTCTCAAAGTGGAGTATATCGCTTCCAATCCGCGAGGTGTAGGCACAGTTGGTGTTGGCATAGGAATTCCACAGTATCCTGACATGTTGGTTGCTTCGAGCCACCTGAGTCCTCCTGCTAGCGTCTCGTAACGTCGAACAGCTTATCTGTCTACCAAAAGAAAATCGACCTCTGGCTATCAAATCTTGCTTTCCAAAACTTCAATCGCACAGATGAAAAAGTTAAGCTTGGGTCTCACGGAAATCAGAACTGGAGTGGATCGACAGCGTTTCCGAAGTCAGCATTCGCAAACGATGGTTGTCAAGATCTTAAGCATGCGCTTGGTTCACAAATGTGAACGGAAAGAAGACGCGTAAATATTAATACTTATAAAGATCCCATGAGCAGTTTTCTCCAGCGAAGAGGCCGTACAAACAGAGTATTTCTGTTTGGCAAAAATGAATATTTGTGAAGTTTGATGAGTGAAAGAGACTGGGTCGAGATCCATTCTTTTTGACAAACAAGGAATTCTGGGATTTTTTTCTCTACTTCCAAGATGGCGACCGAACCATCAGCGAAACGTGGTTCGAGACTTTTAGTGAGCCAGATAGTTGAACATGTGAAGTCACAGGGTATTTTTGACCAGTTTAGACGTGACTGTATTGAAGAACTTGAAGAAAAGGTTAGTTCATAATTATTTTTCATTTATTCTGTTGTCTCGCTGCTCGATTGATGATTGATAATGGACTGAAATTAATTCCCTTGAAAATGACATACTATCCAGATTTTTTTCAAACTTGGCACAAGTTTTTTTATATTGATAGCCATGCATAGGACATTGGAAAAATGCAAGAAAAAGATGGGGTCACCGTGCTTTTTTTCGCCCTGCATGTTCATTATTCTAAGTGTTTTTTACTGAATGAATATGTGAATGATCATCGCACTACTACATAAACAGTAGTTAAAATAAAGCCAGAAAAAAATTCAAGCTTGTACCTGATACCTTGTTTATTCAATACTGCCTGAATATTTTTCAGGCTTTATTTTCACTACTGCTTAAGTAATGTTCATAACTGCGATGATCATTCACATATTCATTCTTTAATCCGCAGTTTAAATAATAATAATTTTCATATAATTTTTTATTCATTCTCATATGTTTTTACTGAGTTACGTGATAAATGTTCAAAACTTGAACAGCCCCCCCCACCCCCCCAAAAAATGTTATTATATAGCAAGAACTATGAATAGTTATGAAACCCAGAGCCTAAGTTTTTCTCTGGGCTACAATCTTCCAGTATAGTGATTCCAAATTGCCCGATCTTGCAAATAATGTAAGGAAATTGGACCACTATCTCATCATCCTCCCTGGCTCCAAATGCATTTCCTGTCATCTGTATACAAGTGATCCACTTTCTACTATTAAACTTTTTTTCTAATGTATCTAATGTGTGTGCACATGAGCGTGCTCTAAATGATTTCAAAAATTATGCGCAATAAGGATGCACCATGCAATTGTAAGGAATCACCTTAAGTCAGTCTATTTCTACTTTATTACTCTTCAACGTTTGTGCATGAAAAAAGAAATAAATAGAATAAATTTTTGCATCGTCCTTACAACAGAAGGTCTATATTTACTGAAATTATAAGAAATTTACAAGAAATAAATTAAATTAATAATTAAATGAATATAATAGATAAATAAATAAACTGATTGAAAAGATATATTAATTTAAAGGCTGGTTTTGTTTAAATAATTACAGAAACTAGGTTAGCTCTGAGCCCTTATTTCATCAGTATACTGTTCCGGTATACATTTCAGTGTTAAGTGGTAAAACAGTGTAGCAGGGACAGTGTTGATTGAAAACTGAAAACCATAGGTTACTGCTATGAATCTCAGCTTAAGTAGCCAAGTACTTAAACTGAACCCTGGGTAGGGCCTTTTGCATCCAGCCTTTCATATTCTGGACTTGTGACATTACCACTGATATTGGATTGGTGTGAACAGGAGTCTTATCGACAGTTGAAGCAAAGAGTTGAGAGTCATGTGGCAACATTTTTGTCAAAGCAAACATGGTCAGATGTCTTGCCAAAGAACCAAGTTAGAGACAGCCTACGAAAACACATAAACCAGTAAGTGATAAAGCCCTGCTGTCATGGTACATGTCCAAGATGCTTATACATGGTAAATTATATTTATACCTCTTACTAACCGAGTTTGAGGTCCGTATTGTAAGTTACGGACCCAGTTTTATCCTGTTGATTTATGGCACAAGGGTGAAGCACGCTGGCCATAAATTAATGGGAAAAAAACGAGGATCTGTAACTTACAGCACGGACTGAGAAAACAAGGTTAGTAAGATATTTATTATATCTCTGAAGTTAATCCGGCATGTGGGAAAGAAAACTAGTTGAAGTCAAATGGACCATACTGTAGAATATGGTCTGCAAAATTGACCAATCACAGCGTACATACTAGGTGACCAACAGCATAGTGATGGTAATGCATGGCCGCTCATTTTGAAAAAGGCCAATGATCTTAAAATCCAGTCAGACACTTCATAGTGAAACTTCAAGAGTGTAACCTACTCAAGTCCCACAACTTGTAGGCTAAATTAGAAAAAAATCTGTAAGAGCATTTTCAAGTTAATTGCAAATAAAGTTTTGAAGGCCAGTTTTGTCCATTCCTGAATTTTTCTTCAAGCTTAATACTGGGAAATATTAAACTTTTGCACTTTTTTTTTCTCTGTTCAAGGAATTAGCAGCAAAACATTTTAAATTCACATTGAGCCTCCTAGGTAGCTGTGATTGTAAAATATTTGAAAGCAGGGACATAAATTTAGCGGTTTTTGAAATTAAATATCTTACAATCACAGCCACCTACCGGTAGGAGGTTCAATGTAAATTGGAAATGCTTAATTGCTACCTAGATAATTCCTTAAACAGAGCCAAAAAGTTTAAAAAGTTTAACATTTTTTTAATTTTTTACATATTAACCATTGTTTGCCCCAAAAGCACCTAGGCTTATCAAGGGGGCTCACAATAATACAAATTTAAATCAGGCTCACACACAAAACAGACAGACACAAACAAAACTCATAGTTACAACTAAATTTACATAACTAGAGATATATTAATTTAACAAACAGACAGTGGCCATTGAAAAGCAATTTGTACTAATTAGAAATTACATTTCCTTGTAAAGGTTGAAGAAAGTGCAGGAATGAACAAAACCACCTTTAAAAGTCTATTTTACAATTTACTTGAAAAGACTCTTACAGATTGTTTTGTATTTTGGCCTACAAGTTGTGGGACTTGAGTAGTCTACACCCTTGATATTATGAAAGGTGTTCATCATCGTGGTTTCAAATGATAGCTGAGTTAATCTTTTGTCTCATGATTGAGTCACAAAGAAAAAAAACCCTTGATGTTTCGTATATGAAGTGTCTGAATGGATTTCGAGTTAATTGACCTTTTTCAAAATAAGTGGTTATGCATTACTGTTGTTATGGTAACAGCTACCGGTATTGCTTGGAAACCAATAAGAAAATAAACTTTGATCATACGTCAAAAAGAAGTTACAGTGTCAAGGGTACAGTCCCAATCTGTTTCTTTAGTGTAGTCTGCTCATATCCTGTTAGTTTTTTATTATTAAGTAATATTAATAAATGTATTTTTTTCTGTTATGTAATCTATGTATCATTTATATAGCCTATTGCACTTTTACCTTCTTGGTTCTTTAAATATTTATGTACGGTTCATGCCAATTAATTGTCCGTGGCAGTGACCAACTCGAAAGCCTAAGCTATTTTGGTCACTGTACACATTTGCTTTTTATCACTTGTGTAATTTAGTTTGCTGACTTATCTCTCTACACATGTAATGTACTTTAATGTAGAAATGTTTGTAAATAGTGGAAAAAACAATAAACTAAACTAAACTAAACTGAACAAGGATATCAAAGCTTGTCTTCAATAGGAAATTTTGATTTCAACAGGTACACCGCCAAGCCAAAAAAACTGATGCGAGCCTCCTTAAGGAAAAAAAGAAATTACTGCCTGCTGGCTGTAAGAAAATTTGGAAATTCATTAGTATAATAAATGGTTGCTGATGCAGTGATTTGCTGTTTATAGGTCAGAGGTTTTGGATCGTGGTGTTAACCAACTTATTTCACAAGCTCTTGAAAGTAAGGCCAAGGCATTCCACACACGTATTGAGGGAGTTGTACAGAACTACATATACATGCACAATCATCCTCAGAGACAAGACAGGCAGCCTCGCAAGCACAAGACTGTGGAAACCAAAGAGGAGGCGAAACCATCAGCATCTGAAGCCATATGTGACATTAGTCAGTTAATTCCTGTGCCAAGTTCATCAGGTAAAATAGCAACAGCTAAAGTAGAAGTTTGATCAGACACGCAAATCAATGCAAGATTACCACTGATACTTTATTTCAAAATAACTTGTATGGTTATTAAGAAAAAGGAAACCCAAAGGTTAACCCTACATCAAGGATCTCCTAGCAATAAACAAAAGTATACATCACTACAGTAATAAATAAAAAATATACATCAATGTAAAAACTAGTTATTATAAAAATATATAAAAATCACAGAAATATCATTAAAAAGTATAGAATGTCCATTCAATAAATATTCATGTGATTCTTCATACTCTTTGCATAGGTTTGTCACCTTGTTTAGTTCTAAGGTGGTAAAATGATTACTATATGCATTGTTACTGGCTTAGCTTGGCTACGGAATGAAATACAAAATGCGGGTTTTAACTTTAAGCCTGAAATCTAGGCAAATGCTCATCTCTTGACAGTTTAAAGTTGACTGGTCATGCTTAAGGATTTAATTCATAGACTGTCTTTTTATTTAGGTTCAAAGACATCAGAGAGCTCTAATGTGGACAGAGGGAAGGCGGGCACTCAGGAAGGCTCTAAGGGGGGTTCATCAACCAAGTCTATGCAACAAATAAAAAAATCTCACTTGACACAAGGCAAAACAGGTAAAGGAGATGAGCCAAAAACTGGAGGCCCAAGTCTTCGTGACAAAGATCAGGCGGAGGATAACAGTAGAGCTAAAGACGGGAAAATTAAGACAGCTAGAGTAAAGGCAGAAAGTTTGATTCGAGACGACCATGGCCGCTCTTCTCCTAAACCAGATGAGAATCTTCACAAAACGAGGGACGAAAAGACAAAGATATCCAGAGTGAAAGTGGAAAAGAATCATCCAAGTGGAGGCCATTTTTCTTCCGTGGCAGGAGACAGTGGCACATTGAATTATCAAGAGGAAAAGACCAGCACGCTTAAAGGAACTCGGGAAAGCTTGGTTCAAAACCAATTTTCTTCCAGCAGTGAAAGCGATTTCTTCCAAGGTGATGTCGCTAGGCTGTCGTATGTGAAGGCTGAGAAAGCAAATGAAAGTCCCAGCTCCGTTTGTTGTTCCTCAGAGTATAAAGTGAAAGTAAAAGATGAAAATGCTGTTCCTTTTAGAGAAAAAGTGAAAGCAGAAAGCAGTAAGTGTGACAGTCTTGTTCATTTGCAACAGGAAGAGGTGATTGAATCGAAGTTAAAGTGTTATGACTCAGAAAAAGAACATAACAGAAAGCTCTGCGATGAAGGAATCTCAGAAATTGCAACTGGTATGCAAAGAAGTGACAACTTTATTAAAAATGAGGCAGCATTGCTGGGAGAAAATGTCGAAAAAATAATGGAATGGCGTGACGTTGATGCCTCGCCTAATGTAAGTGAAAGTCAGAGGAAGGAACTTGAGAACAGCGAGAGGCTGGCAATCCTCAAGCAAACTGAAGTTATTGGGATATTGGAGAACAAAGTGGATAACAAACCTGAAGGGAGAAGGGAAGAAGAAAGCAGTGGAAGAATGAGAACTGCTCCAGCTTCACATCCAAGCATTGAGCTTCCAGTTGCCCAAGAAGATGAAGAGCTGCCGTCAGATAAAGAGGAAAGAGCAACTGAGATGATCGGACCGGTTGAATCTCAGAGGCAGACGATGTCTGATGAAAAAGGACTTCTACCCAGACATGAGGAAGATGAGTTGGAGACGAGTCAGTTTATGAAATGACTGGTTCAGAGGTATCTTCCGTGTTAAGAGATACAACTGGCGAGGTATGCTCCACTGGTGAATATTCAGACAGAGAATCGGACATCTCTGAGGTATCATCAGTTCACACGAGTGACTTGTCATCATTTGATGATGAGCTCAGTTCCTCAAGCGAGTCGTATGAAGAGCGTGCAAATGAGACGCAAGGAAATGAAGGGAACGCAAGGAATGAAGATCAAGAAAAGTCCAGTGCACAGTCGCAGAGTGAACAAGACTCTGATGTTGCACCCAGACGGCGCTCCACAAGGATTAGCTCAAGAAGGAGTACTAAAGAAGGTGAGAGTGAATTGTCAGAGGGTGAAGGCAGTAGAATCCGGACAGATTCTCCTCGCAAACGCAGGCATGGAGAGAAAAGGGAGAGAAAGCCACGCCCTGAGTCTGCCCAAAGACAGACTGAGTCTGGTAGAGAGAAGCGGGGTAGGGGACGCCCCCGTAAAGATAACAGACCGCCTTCAGATAGCTCGAGAGGTCAGATGAGGCGGTCAAGAATACATGATAAAGATTGCAGCGGCACAGCAGTAGAGAGAGGTGGAAACGGTGCAAGAGAAGACAGGACGAAACGATCACAAAGGACGATCAAACGAACACGTTGCTACTCGCCGAGCAGTGAAGGCACGCGAGAGGTGTTTTTACCTCGTAAACGCAGCCGTGACGGTCCAAGCTAGGATGCAGAGGCCTCAGTTTTGCTTACTTGTTCTTACTTTCAGACCGGTTACATCTACCGTAAAAGCTCTATTAAGCCCCCCGTCTCTATCAACCTCCCCCCCTCTAATAAGCCCCCGTTTGGAAGTCGGTTTATGAAATAATCTCCCCATCTCTAATAAGCCCCCCCCCCCCCCCTTAGGACACGAGATTTTGTTATTAGTCCCTCCTATTCCCTCTTACGTTCACTGCAGTTGTTTAAGCTTTGTACAAAAACTATTTGAAAACGAAAATGGCGTGTTTGAGATTTGAAATAAGCCCCCCTTCTCTATTAAGCCACCCATCTCTAATAAGCCCCGCGATAATGAGGCCTGAAATTAAATAAGACCCCCCCCCCCAGGGGGCTTAATAGAGCTTTTACGGTATATCGCATGACAGTTTCAATTATAAAAAAAATAACAATAAAATATATAAGTAAATAAAACTATGCCAGAGGTTGCTACATGGAGTTCAAAGCTAACTTAAATGACTTAATGGATCTGACGTGACTGTATCAGCAGGTAAATTGTTCCAATCAATGATCATCCTCGGTCAGAGACTAAACTTGTGCGCATCACATGAAGCTACTGGACTAGTTTAATGTCTTGTTTATATGGAGCCAACAGTTTTTGCAACTGGTTTGAGGCTTTCTCTGTTGACGACACAGCTGATAGTTAAGGGGGGACTAACTTAACTACAGACTTAGCGTTGTTTCCAAGGGATTTTTACGGATTGTGTTTGTAAAACACGGTTTTTCGGTGTTTTTGCCACTATATTGGTGAAACGTACGAAGAGGTGAACATGTTAAATTTATAAATTGTTATTGCGCATGCGCAACTTGCCTCAGGCCCCAACCGCGCTTTAGAGAGAAAAAGCCCTGAAACTTGGAGAAAATTATATGTAGTTCCGATTTTTTTTGCCAGTCGGAGATATTCCAGCCTTCTTTACAAGCCTACGTAAGCAATTGTTGTTAACGTACATAACTGCAATGATAATGACGAAATGGTATGAATTTGCGTGCTTATGACGTCAAAAATTCTCACAAAAACTCGAATTTCCAAAAATCGATTCGTAGAGATTTGCACCTTGGAGATCGTTAACCATTGGCACCTTTTCCGATATCCAGAAGTGTACGCCACTCGAGTTTTAGGCCTTTTTCTGTTCTGGTCACGTGACTTACCAAATATGGTTGTGACTCGAAAATCTTAAAAACCTTTTTGATTGTAAAAACATAGCCAGACAGCTTACCTGTGCAAGTTAGGGTTTCCAAGATATGAGGGTTGGGAACTTTCCATAGCAACAATGTTAGCTAATCATACATACATACTTCATTCGTCCCAAAAGGGCTTTTCAGAATAAAGGTACAACTAATTCAAAAAGTCTAACACAAACAGAAACTATGTACAAGTGATATAAAACAAGTAAAAATAATAAAGGGGATTAGTTTCTAAAGAAACTGTGGTGCTGCGTCGGTGGGGAAGTGAAACACGAAAATTTGGTTTATCAACGGAGTTGATAATGTAAATTGACCACCGTACGATTAGCTGACGTTTCGAGCGTTAGCCCTTCGTCGGAGCGAATCGAGGAATTGTGGGTTGTGTGTGGTTTATATACAGAAAATGGAGCTACGCTATTGGTGGTAACATGGTAACGTGAAAAACAGGAATAAATTAATTGAATGAAAAGCGCTCGTTGATACCGTGGGGATTAAGAGTGCCAATTTGAAAGATCAGTTTTTGCTCGAGATTTTTACGGCTTTCCGTGGTACCTTGATGTAGGGAAAGGCCGGAGATCGACATGTGTTGTTTGGAATAATGTTAGGTTTGTTTTCATGGAGCCATGAAATAATCTCTTGAGTAAAACTATTTTCTGAAATAAAGCAAGCTGACACAGAAAGCCGAGAACAAAGAGGCTAGTGGAAAACCCTCCTAAGTGACTATTTAAGTCAAAAAATTTTTTCGTCAAAAGTGCCTGATTTTTTGCATATGACCTTCAATTTACTTATTTATTTATATTTATATTTTACTTATTAAAATTGGCAAAAAACAGCAAGGCATTGTTAAGTAAGTAAATTAAAGGCCATATGCAAAAAATCGGGCACTTTTGACGAAAAATTTTTTGACCTAAATAGTCACTTATGATTTCTTGCTCTAATTATTAGAGCAAGAAATCATCTTCCCAATTAGAACTCGTAATCCCCACGGAATCAACGAACCATGCTTTCACCAACGCTGACAAAATATCGGGCCACGTGTGCCCCCGCAAATGTTATCTATTACATAATCTGTACGTTATGCAAAAAGTATACATCGGCGAAACAGGAAAACGACTAAGCGACCGATTCCGATAAAGATGACAAAGACGCATCTAAACCAGTCGCCCGGCATTTTAATCTCCCTAACCATTTCAAACATCATGTCGGTCTGCGGCCTTTCCTTACATGAAAGTAGCACGGAAAGCCGTAAACTGCATCTTCTGCCGGTATGATAGAGACCATACACTACCCACAATTCCTCGATTCGCTCCGACGAAGGGCTAACGCTCGGAACGTCAGCTTTTTTGAATCCCTGTACGGTGGTCAATTTACATCATCAACTCCATTGATAAACTATAGCGCCATTACATATGGGTTATTGGCCAAGCGTGAGGTCAAGATGGCGGGATATTGGCCAAGTTCTTTTTTTGCGTGTTTATGGACCGAGACGAAGTCGAGGTCCATAAACATGCAAAAAAAGAACGAGACCAATATCCCGCCATCTTTACCGAACAAGCTTGGTCACTGAATAAAGGATTTATTTTATGATTCAAAGGACGCTATTAAAGACACTAAAACGCGGGACGAGCGGGCTATCCCGAGCGGTCAAAATGGCCCCATCTTGACCTCACGGGTAGCCAATCACAGCAGATTCATCTTGACCGCTGAAAGAGCCAGTCATATAATAACACTACATAAACCACACAATTATTCGATTGGTTTTGATGAAGGGCTAACGCTCGAAACTTATTACGCATTCTAGAGTGGTTTTCAATTGAGTTTCGAAAGTAATTATGGTTTTGCTTTGGTTTTGCATCACTTCGCGCTGTGATTGGCCAGGAAAACTCGCGCCACTTTCTCAACCAATGAGAAGCAAAACCAAAACCAATTGTGACTTGCGAGCGCGTATTTTCCCGCGCTTTACGCCGGCTACATGCAATTGCTTCGTATTCTAATTGGCTCATTGCACTGCTTACTTCTGTTGTGATTGGCTGGAGTAATTGCTTTGGTTTTGGTTTTACGACACTCAATTGAAAACCGCTCTATATTGTAATTAGAGTTTAGGTGTAACTGAGCCCCCTTGATGAACTCATGGACGGCGAACACGATGTAAATATGAAAATTTGGTTTATCAACGGAGTTGATAATGTAAATTGACCACCGTACAGGGATTCGATTAGCTGACGTTTCGAGCGTTAGCCCTTCGTCGGAGCGAATCGAGGAATTGTGGGTTGTGTATGGTTTATATACAGAAAATGGAGCTACGCTATTGGTGGTAACATGGTAACGTGAAAAACAGGAATAAATTAATTAAATGAAAAGCGCTCGTTGATACCGTGGGGATTAAGAGTGCCAATTTGAAAGATCACTTTTTGCTCGAGATTTTTACGGCTTTCCGTGGTACCTTGATGTAGGGAAAGGCCGGAGATTGACATGTGTTGTTTGGAATGGTTAGGGAGATTAAAATGCCGAGCGACAGGTTTGGATGCGTCTTTGTCATCTTTCTCAACATCACGAAGATGTTCTCGGAATCGGTCACCTAGTCGTCTTCCTGTTTCGCCAATGTATAACTTTTTGCATAATGTGCAGGTTATGCAATAGATAACATTTGCGGAGGTACACGTGAAACGATCAGTGATCTTAACAGATCGCTTAGGGCCCGATATTTTGTCAGTGTTTTGAATGAAAGGACAAGTTTTGCATCGCGAGCGCGCGCATTTAAAAGTGCCAGGTTGTTCAATTGTTATTCCAAAAGGTTTTCGCTCTAACTTTCATGCGTCCACGTTCTCTCGCTCCAATCAATATCTCTACCAAATTCAATGCGCTCAAGATTCTTTTTCACGCAACATCATGAGGATCACAATCAGAGCTATGTGCCAAAAGCGTCATGACCTAGACAAAACAAATTCTCCAGTGCCGCTCCGAACTGTTCAAAATCTTCCCCACCGACGCAGCACCACAGTTTTCTTTAGAAACTAATCCCCTTTATTCACGATGTAAATATGTTCATTGTTTTTTATCACCTCTGTTGGTAAAACCAAATTTATTTTCTCAAATGAATGGCAAGACGAGAGAACTTGGTTGTCGTGAGGTTATTAAAAACAAGTAGGGGGCGCTTACCATTTGAATTTTCGTTAACTCATCAAGGAGCATAGAACTAGGGACGCCGCAGATGGTACATGCAGGATTTTCCGATCATTCCGGTAAAAACGAGAAAAGAGGAATACCTCCGAAGGTATTCTTTTTTTTTTTTGAAAAATGTCCAGTAAAAAAGTCTGTTCCATTTGATTTACCATGCACTAACCCGAAATACCGGGTTGTCGATTCAAAAGGAAGGCGCCCAGGGACTTACAATAACTTGATCGGCTTTGCAGCTATTGTCAGGAAGCAAATGAAGCAGAAAATCCTCAAACTCAAACCCAGGCTCTCTCTCTTTTTCTCTCTCTATTGACGACAAGGGAGGAAAAGAGAGAGCCTGGGTTCGAGGTTGGAAAATCCTTTGTGACAACTATTACACGTCATCAAATCCAAAATGGCCGTGCCCGGTAAAAGCTAAAATAGGCGATGATGATATGCATTTTTTTTACACTTAAATGTTATATCCACGTTTTAAAACAAAATTTGAAATCTAGTAATTATTACCAGGCTCCTGTTATTACCTACAATTTAGCGTCAATTTGTTGCAAGAGTGGAGGTTCCCTTTAAGCAACTAGAAATCGTATTGGGTACAAAAGCGCATGATGGTGAATTTCTCTTTCATTTTCACATGAAATGAATAGTTTGCCCACAATGTAATACTCTCGCACCCGCTTAATACAGGCCCTGTGGCGGACAGACCAGACAGCTCTCTTTTCCATTACAAATAACAAATTCTATGGATATCTTCTCGAACAAGATAGCGGCTCGACGCCTCATCTTTGCGGGTCCGTAACCCACAATCAACAAGTTGAATGAGTTGGAATAAAAAGTAGAGTAGTCAATAAAGAGAATTACATTTTGAAATGACGTTCTCGTTGCCATCACCTTTGCTTGAGCGCCCACCCCCCCCCCCCCTTCCCCCCTGTGTTGTGTGTACTCTGAGGACAACAAGAGCAATTACAAAATTACTAACACATTTTTTTTTTATTTACATTTCATCAACTAAAATTAATACAATTTGTAAGATCAAGCTGCTCTGAGTAAACTATGATATATCGAGGTTTGTGGATTTACGGGGAAAAAAGTCCCTTGCATTTTGCAATCTGTACTGAAAAATGGCTTCTGATTTGTGTACCGGACAGAAGTGATTTGCTATTATTATTTTCAATTTAAGGTATTGTCTATTGCTTTTTCTTTACTGTTTGTTTTGTTTTACGTCACTTATGTTTTGGAACACCAACAAAGTAAAGTAAAGTAACATGGCCGCCATGACATCATGTGAAAATGCTCTTTACATGTACATTGAAAAGGGCAGCAGTTATCATTTAAGGTGATTCCTCACAATTGCATGGCGCATCCCAACTGCGCATAATTTATGGCGTCATTTAGCGCGCGCTCGTGCGCACACTAGAAACATTGCGTATTTGCCTTCACATTTAGCTTTTTCAGCTGAGATTTTCCCTTTGTCGTCGTGTTGTAAAGAAACGAGCACGGTGACCCCTCTTTTTTATTGGTGTAGTGTAACCGTAATAGGCACACAATAAGCATATTTTAAGGAGAAAAAAGTTTAATAGTAGAAGTTGGATTATTTATATATAAATGAGGTGAAACTCTGCGTTTGGAGCCAGGAAGGAGTTTGAGATGATGACGTAGTGGTCCAATTTCCTTACATTATTTGCAAGATCAGGCAATTTGAAATCACAATACTAAAAGAATATAGCCCAGAAAAACAATTAGGCTCTAGCTTTCACCATTATTCATAGTTTTTGCTACATAATAACAGTTTATTCGGTTGTTCAAGCTTCGAACATTTCTCGTGTAACTCCGTAAAAACACTTAGAACAACGAGTATGATGGACGAAAACAAGCATGGTGACCCCATCTTTTTATTGCATTTTTTCAATGTCCTATACATGACTATTAATTGTGCCAAGTCTGAAAAAAATCTTAATAGTACATCCTTTTCAGGGGAATTACCTTAAAGGGGTAGTATCGTGAATTGTTAGTGAAAATCTGGAAAGCAAAGGAGACCTGTTTACCGATGGCAAACGACACATAATGGCCAAATTGTCTTCAAAATGGCTATTTTAGCTCACATAATCCATTCTTAAATGTTTCTGGTTACGCTTGGCATTTTCAAGTTCTCCCCTTGCGTTTTAGATGAAATTGGTAATACCTTACTGTGGCTCATTTTTTCTTGTAAAATGTGCTCGATTTTATGAATGAAAAAGGCACTGGTAATTTTTGGTCAAAATATCAGAGATACTTCCCATGGCACTACCCCTTTAAACACCAAGCAGATGTGCTATGCCACCAATAACGAATCATACAAGATTCATCACAGTGGGACTGCCATTGGACTACAAGAGTCTTGAAAGAAGTAACATTGAAACTGTTGTTCAGACTGAAAAAAATATGGCTGTAACAACACAAAGGTTACCATTCACCAAGATAAAATAAAATCAACAACTGTTCCCTGACTTTTCACCAACTGACCACAAACTGCTTTTCACTGATCACCCAAGATAAATCCTTTGGTGATAATAAAGGCCAGTAACGAATTCCTTCATAAGCAGCTTTTGAAACAACATGTTCTGAACTACTGTAACAAGGAGACTCTTAACTCATGGTTTGGAAATACCAGTACATGGAACTTATTTCCTTGTCTTGGTGAAGAAGTGCCTTTGACTTCTTCTTAACCTTAGACCCAACAAAGAAAAATTGAATATTTACCAGACTGTGGCAGCCCTGTCCCACCAGATTTGATTGTTTTCTGTTTTTTTTTTAAAGATTTCCACTACAAATGATTCAAAGCCCAAGCTCAGCTGAAAAGTTACACAAATGAAAATGTTTTAAGAGCATCTGCTGCCTGGGAAAGTAACCTTTGAGAGAATCTAACCTCTGTAACATGCTCACCCAACAGCCTTCAGTGAGATTTGAGGAGGTGGGTGGCTTCTCAATTTCATCCAGTAGTGATTTAATGCCATTCAAATGTAATATTTAAGTACAACTGGGACCTGGATAATTGTCACAATCTTCATTAATAAATAGTGTAAAAGCAATATACGAAATTAATAAAAGACCTCTATGCTATCTACTGCAATGAACAGAAGGAACTCTTAGTTTGAGAAGGTGTGGCTCTTGATGGCATTTCATGGTTGCTGTATTGAATGATGTCAGCCTTGATGACTCTCTATTTTGTGACAAAATGTCAAGGAAAAAGGCAATAATTATGGATGAAGGGCAACACGGCCAATCTGGCCTTGAATTAATTACCTTTAATTTGGAAAATTTTAAAATTAGTTTACGGTACATTTTAATCTAGTCACACATCACACAAGAAGGTAAAGAACCTGATCCTTGGTTGATATTATTATTAGTGGTTAAATTGTGTCAGCAACAAGTTCACCCAGAAAAGATTCATTATCAAAGGATACAGATTGCTGTTCCATTTCATTCTTTGTTAATCTGATTCCCAATATTTCTGCTGCTATTTTTTGAAAACAAAGACTGATCTAAAACAGATAGGAAAATCATATTTAAAAAGTTACTTCTCAAGCATAAATTAAATGAAAATATACTTTTTAAAGAAGTATGTACAGCATCCAAAATGGCATTCCGTTATCCAACAAGTACAATTTACACCTTCTAGTCTGACAAAAATAAACAGATATTTTTATGTATTTCATCAATGGTACAATATTCTGAAGCTAAATAACAATGAGCCCTAGCCAGCAAGGATGAAATTTGATAGTTCTTTTCCAATTCCCAATTCTGAAAAGTGTCTTCCTTTTCAAGCAAACTGCCACCACTTTAAATAATATTTAGAAAAAAGGTCTCTGCCAGCTTACCTGATCTGCAGTTTTAGCAGACACATAATAACTGAAAAGTGAAATGACAAAATGAATTGCTTGTACATAACTAAAGACACTGACAGTACCATGAGAGGATGCCAACATGTTTATTTGTAAACAGTAGTGTTGCATGATTATTTGACTTCAACTCACAATAATCATTCCTGAATAGTGCAAGTACATGTAATAATGATAAAGACATTCATATACTTATAATAACAATAGATTGATTTTTTTAACATGCTGGCGAGCCTCTGTCTTAATTACATATGATAAAGCAATTGCAAAGCAAATACAAAAAATATGGAAAAAGCAAGATTCATAAAGAAAGCAAACAAAAAAACTCACCTAGACATCCCATGCTCTTGCGCAAATTTTCCATGTCTGTCTGACCTAACAACCCGCTGGTGCTCCAAGTCAACTTTAAAAAGAAATAAAAACAGTTCAGGAGAAAAATAATTGAGTCACTATCCACATTTCATTCCAGATCACGAACACTATGAACATTATGTTAAAAGAGTATTAACATGAAACTAACAAACTTATGTCTTGAAATAAGTCATAAACATTCCCTTTTGTGGAGAACTGACAAGTACAACAGACTCCAAATAGACTTCACTTGGCTGTGGGTTTGTACTCTGATAACAGTTACAGATAATGTCAAAACATAAATCAGCTGTGCTACTCATCCGTGGCATGTAGCATACTTCTTTGTTCTTGCTGGTCAGAGTTTGACATCATCAATTTATTTGCTATCAGATGATCAATAAATGGCCAAATGAATGTAGTTGTTAACTGAGAATTATATAAAAATTTGGGCTTTATAAAAACACCATTAAGTTATAAGTACTAGGACTTACCTTTATTTGCTACAAGAGCAATATGAGGTAACCGAGAACCATCTTTTTCGCACAGTTTCTTCACTGTATCATACCAGTCTTCCAGGTTATCAAAACTGCTCTGGTTTGTCACATCGTAAACAAGTAAAACAGCCTGCAAAACAGTATCAACGTCAAACATGCTATTACAGCACCACCCACTGGAACCCAATTTTATGTAGAAAGAGGTCTTTTAAAAGGGTTGTTAAGGCCTGGGCAAACAGCTTTGACATCTGCTTCAACATCTGCTCGATTTTGTTGAACAATGTTGAACTATGGTAAACGCCGGGGATGGCAAACAGTTTCAACACATCATCAACATTTGATTCAACAAAGCTTCATGAGAGGCCTGGTATTCAGTCCCGCAGTCATTACTATGGATACATCTTTGGGAGACCGATTACTGTGTATGTGCATACCTAACAATGTTGAAAGTGGGTGGCAAACGGCTTCAACATCGTTCAACATTGCGATAACAAAAGAAATGTTAAATGGATGTTGAAACAAAGTTTGAACAACTTTAAACTAATTCAACATTGATTCAACTTCCATTCAGCATGTTTCAGCACGGTTGAAAAGGGGTGGCAAACAGTTTTGACACTGCTGTTCAACAAAATCGAATGGATGTTGAAGCCATTTGCTTTGACCTTTGCACACAGTTCAAATTAAGAATGGCTTCTGATTAACTAGATTCTTGTGAATATAGTTACATGTAAGTTATACTGAAGACCTTACGTGTGCTCCATAGATATATTTGTCCAGCATTTTGCCACCCAGAGTCTGTCCTCCTATGTCCCATACTTGTAGAGTGACGTGAACGTTGCCTGGAACAAAATTAATACCCAAGGGGATGATGTTTGAGATCTAAAGGGACAAATTACACCTGGCAATATTCAACTTTATCATAATGTAGACAACAATCAGTTTCATCGATCTGAATACCAACCTGGTAAAACTATCCTTGCTAGAAAGAAATCAAGTCCAAGCGTTTGCTTGTAGGCTCTGTCAAAATTCTCTTGAGAATACCTCACACATATGGATGTCTTATGGGAAACAAATAGATCAGTTAGTACCAATACAACCGGGTAAAATGTTGTATTGATAAGAATGATAAAGACACTTCTTGCGTGAGAAATCAGAAATTCTCTACAAAGAGGCTTCAGTTACAACACAAGCAGTTAATTTACCTTGCCCGATGCACCATCTCCTAATAGAACAAACTTTAGCTGATGGTCTGTCGCTATTTCTTCGTCCGAGTCGGACATTTTCTGCAGTCGCTAAGCAGCCAAAGCTCAAAATAAATTCATCCAAATTTCACGGCCATGTTGATTCTGAAAGAGCTCTGAAAGTGAACTTGTTTGTCGTGACGTCACGGTAACAAGTTGCTGTTCAGAAGAGTCGTGGGCTCAGTTGAGCTTTGCGTGGGGTAAGATGGCGGCATGCCATCTCTGTCGTGAAACGATTTCTACACGCCACATATTCATTTTATATGCACTTGATTTACTATACCACAGTTTTATAACGTGAAAAGAAATATAATTTATAGGATTTGATGAGGTAAGCATATTTGGGAAAAATAAGAATTGATCAGATGTGGGTGGTCCATTTGGGAGAGGGGCTCTGTGTTTGGGTGGCCGGTGGCCGGGGGGGAGTGGAAGGAGGGGGGTGGGTTTCAAACCAGTAGATAGATCACAAGAATGATTAATGTAATATTTCCTTCCCTATCTGGATGGGATAGCAGTTGCAGGTTACCTAGTAGTATTTTGCAAGGCTGTGCCCCTCATAATTGATTCTGTGGGACGTAAAAGAACTCTGTTCGAAAAGTGTAGGGGACGTAGTTCCCGGTGTGATGGTCTATCTCTCATCTTTGTTCTTAGTGGGCCATGTGTTAGAAAACTCTTTACTGGGTTAATCATGTATTTACCCTCTCAAAATAAAGAATATTGTATTGTATTGTATTGTATTGTAGAGGGTGAGGGGGGTATTCCCCTATATGGCCTATACAGGGACATGCCGCTGGATAGGGTATGGTTTTTGGCTCCTCCACCCTAAACCAGGTATATGATTTCAAGCAAGTTATCCTGAAAAGGGTCTGGACCCATCCTAGACAGGGTATGGTTTCAAGACTGTCGTTGACTATTTATCCTGCAAACAGCTCTCCAGTTTTTTGTTGCGGTATGGCTGCATGACTCGTGCTGCAACAAAAAACTGGAAAGCCTGCTTGCAAGCTATCAACTATTTAGCAATCCAAACAGAATGTGAAATTGGGGATGTTTATCTGTATTTATTTAGCAGGTCATTAGTCAACATTACACCAGTTTCAGAGTTGACAATGACAATGGGACAAAAAATTTGACGAAAAAAAATTTTTCACCTAAATAGTCACTTAGGTGGGTTTTCCACTAGCCTCTTCAATTGATCTTTAAATGCGATCACAATTGCCACTAAAACACTTGTGTGAAACAAGAGAGTGTGGATATATGATGTTTACCTTTAGAGGGTGCCGCCCTTCTCAGGGTAGGTATTTAAGGTTATTTTTGTCCTAAACAGGGCCAGGGTTTCAAACCCCCAGTGGCACCCCTTTCCCCCCCCTTAAAGAGTTCAGCCAGACTGAACATCAGATTGAAATAATTGTGGTGTACATACAACCTGGTTTTTGTGTACCCAAAGCCACCAGTTAATGGCTCAAATGGTAAACATGTAAACTGGTCAATCCTAAATTAACATGCTATGTTTGTTCCTTTTTGATGTTGCAGGTTTGCCAAGTTCTAAGAGACAGGATAAAGAGTACTAAAGAGCATGGCATATGTGAGAACCAGAATGTTTCCCTTACTAAGCTGCACATTTGCTCATTGCCACATGTTACTACAGCAAAGAACTGCAACTAGTGAATCTTCATATTTTCAAGCCAAATGCAAAAAGATTGGTGCTGTGGTCACAAGATCAGGAATAGACACTTCAAGCCCAATTGTGGTTATTCTTGGCTGGAACAGTGCTCAAGATAAGCATCTGGCAAAGTACAGTGAAATATTTGAAAAGAAAGGCTTTGATACCATCAGGATATCTGCAAACCCATTCAACACTTTCATGTTACTAGGCAGAGTAAAGGATGTGAGCCTCAAGTTGCTGGATGTACTTGTAGAAATGAAAGCAGATCAGAATCGTCCATTCATTATTTACTCATTTAGCATGGGGGGATTCAATGTATATCACTTTTTACATCAAGCTATATCAACACAAGGGCATTGGTACTATAAATCCATCCATGTTATGGGCTGTATTTTTGACAGCTGCCCTCATTTTCCAGGTCTACAAAGCATAAAAGGGGTGCAGTCAACAATCATAGAAACTGTACCAAATCCATTGCTCAAAGGTATGCTGTGGGTCAGTTTGGGGGTTGCCTGCCCTGTGGCAATGCTCTTGAGTTCACATATAAAGCGGCTTATACCAGATAATATGGCATCACCTATGGGTTGCCCTGAACTTTTTCTGTACAGTAATGTAGATCACCTAGTCCCTGAAAATAATGTTGTCGCATTTATGGATGCCCATAAGAGAAAAGGTATCAAAGTGTTTTCAAAGCTTTGGGAGGGCTCAGGTCATGTTCAGCATTATAAGAATTATCCCCAAGAATACCTAAATGAGGTCAATATGTTCACTGACTACTGTTGGAAGCAGCACAAGTGAATGGTTTCCTCGCTCAGTCACAGAAAGGGATGGAATGGATCCCCAAAATAA
>JAEMWC010000285.1:690000-855000 GCA_016490735.1 Pachyseris speciosa
ATGGAAATAATTATCAGATAAATGGGAAATGTCCTTCAGTACAGTGACTGTGATGTCTTTGCAAATTTAAGCGCAGACTCGCCCACCGCGTTTATGTAACCGATCCTGTCTGTAGAGCTTGTAGCCGTCGATGCTAACCTCAGAGTTGGTTACGGTGGTATTCAGCCAAGTTTCAGAGACGGTAATCACTTCGGTTTTATTCGCCGCAGCCCAATCCCTGAGCTCAATTAAGTGCGATGGACTACGGAGGGAACGAATATTCAAGTGGACAATCTTGAGCTTTGATGTTGTATAAATACGCTGGGCAAAACTACTAGAAGGTTGACCTCGAGACGTAGAAGATAGGTTTATGGTAGTAGACTCAAACGTTGACCTGTCGCGTGATGAAGTAGAAGGATAAGGCGAAACAGTATTAGGAATTGTTTCCATGATGGCATCATAGGTGTGATCTTGAATATTTGATGAGACAAAGGAGGTTATATGCAAATCGACTCCATTTACTGGAACTTCAAATTTCGATGAAGAAAAAGACGTAAGAAAACGGGAAAAACTTCTCAGTTGTCCGCCTCGTTGTCCACGCAATCGACGTAGTATTCCGACGGTTTTTAATGCTTCAAAGACCGGCGAAGAAAGCGGTTTTAAAGTTCCCTCCCTGGAACGCGTGAGTTGACTTCCACATCGCACAGGAACTTTCCACCAAAAGCGGCGCAATGATGGGAGAAAATTTCTTGAATATAATGACATTATTCAAATTTTCTGGCTCTTGCGAGAATCTGGTAGATCTTGGAATTGACAATGACAGCTAGACCAGTAATAAAACGAAATTTAAAAGGACCTAAGAAACTAGCAGCCGGTGAGTGCACCGGCGCATGTGCCTTCGCCAATATCTTCCAATACCCAGCTAAACGAAAAACAAATGATAAATTTTGTGTTTTTCCGCAGCGGCACTGTCGTTGTTTGGATCGTTCCCTATTAGCCTGTCGAATCCGGCTTTTGTTTCACGCCGATTCTTTCCGGTTTTTTTCGTGTTTGGGCCTTAAATAGGGTATCGATTTTCGTTTGCTTCACCCTTAAATAGGGTCAGGGTTTCAGACCCTTCGCGGCACACACCTACCAGAAATTTATGGGAGTACCCCCCCTCCCCTCCCTCCTTTCCCCGCCCCGCCGGGAACTCCAGCAACTTTGCCATCTCAGAATAAATTAAATCACGCCACTGTGTAAACTAATTACGCCGATAAAGAAAAAAACATCTTTGATATGGAAATAAACCGGAAAGGAATGTTAATATCGCAAACAATTCAAATTGGAAGTCTTTGTTTAGTATTTGTTTAAGAGTGAGAAGTACTATTTCCAAGAAGAGGGTGAGTATTACGTTTCATCGGGGTAGCCAAACACCTCGAAACAATAAAAGCACGAGGCAGTAGTACATGAAGGAGATCAATATACTGCTTGAAACAGCCTGGCAAGTAGAGGATGATATAAGTAAGTAAGTAAGTAAGTAAGTAAGGTTACAGGTTAACAGTGGTTGCTCTCCGATGCCTATAGTCTCTTCAAATGATAAAGACCTTGGCTTTCGCTCACTGTTCTTTCCTTGCCTTAGTTTCGGCCCTAAAATCAGTTATCCGTATATCTGGCTGGTAAAACAGAAAATTTCTAGGGCGAAACAGATAATTTTTCCGTATAATTGTATGAGACGTCAGGTGAAAATTCGTTTCTTTCAATGAAATAAGAAATAATATAAGAACCTCCAAAAATGTTATATGACTGAATTGAATTGAACAAGCGTTATCATCGGACGTTTTAATCTGTTGATGACCAGGCATGTGAATAAACAGAAGAAAGCAAACCGAAACTCCAAATTGGTCAAATTGCAGCTAATGCAAACAGCACCTGCAGACTGTTTAGTTTTCCATTTTCCGTGAATCAATGTTTGCTGGTCGATACAATGTAACTAATGTTAAACTAGAGCGCAAAAACAGGATGCTCTCGCAGGGTACTAGTTGGAGTAAGCTGAATTCTTGGATTTATAGTACACACTTTTCACAAAAGATCCAAACGTTTGAAAATGGAGCAAATTTGGAACTAAACTGGACCAAAAAATCAGAATAGGAATGCAAACATGAATAAGTTACGACAATTAGACTTCCAAGAAAAGTCAGGTAAATCTCTAACTTGTGAGATCAGGTAAATATACCTCAGTTTTCCGGCAAAAGTCGACGGTTTATACGAGATACACAGGAGGTGCAAAACGAGTAATCACTGTTTGAATCTGTAAAGAGATGTTCGCAAACTGTTCCCACAATTCAGCAGACCTTGGAAAAATTCAGAACGTCCCTAAACACTGTTATCTGGCAGACCAAGTACATCTCTTGTCGTTACTCTATAGTTTATACGCGACGAAATCGCTTCAATTCGTATTTCAGTGGATTGTGTTGGTTTCTAGAAAGGTCGCTCTATCCAGTCCAACGAAAACGCGCTTATTCCTTTACGGTTCGTATGACGGCCCCTATTGAAAAATATCAGTCGAGGGACCTAAACTTATTACAAATATGAAGGGAGACCTACATCGAGTCTACATTTTTTAATCTTCACTTAGTTTATTAATTTCCAAAACACTAACTCATCGCCACGAGTAATGGATTGATAAATCCCTGTAAATCCACTGCAGGATTCGCAACTCGGATATAGGGCTTTTACACTGTGTAATTACGAAAGACTGTACACAAACAAGATGGCCGACCATCATTTACGACCCCAGTACGACCCCAATACGACCCCAGTGTTGCAGTATGAAATCCAAAGAGGACCAACCAGGCATGCAAACTACTACAATACCGCTGACCGGTACTAGCGCATAGGGAGTCCGTGTGAATGGTCTTGACTAGAATGGATAAACCAAACTAAGGTCACACGGTTTTGTATAAATAAAGTGCCAACGTTTAGAATATTTGAAAAGAGTACACAAAGAAGAGTCGAACCCGGGTTACTGGTGTCACATCCATATCCACTACACTAACGATTGGTAGCTGCCGAGGAAGGCAATTTTTAACAAAAATTTATATGGTGTCACCATAACAATATATAGCTCTATCACTAGAGATCAATGCCTAACCCAGCTGTTTTTCTCTCTAAACAGAGTGTTGTTTATCTGCCAAAGCGGTTTAACACTGAGGTTGTCAGGTGTTACAATATAAAGTCACCAAATGTCCTGCCTTACTTTAAGATATGTTATATTGTATATGTGTCACCAAGTGTCTCACCTCATTTTGGAGTATCCATTCCAATGTTACGCTGTGGTGAATGTGATGATTATTAGGGAACCAATCAGAATGCTTCTTTTTAGGGAATAGGTCACTATCCACTCGCCGGATGTCACTTGTCGAATAATAAATCAAACTGATTACGCAGCTGGAATTGTGACAAAAGGGTGGTGTTAAAAAAATCAGGGACATTATTTAAACTAAAGCCACGGTGCCAGCCTTGCCATCAGTTTTATCTCCTGGCTTCCTTTTTCCTTCACGGTCTTGAACAACGGATATTTGTTGGAAACGTTGCTTTCTTGCTGCTCAAAACAGCGAATTCAGCCATTTGCAGAGCTTTTTTTCAGGCTTTATTTTCAAGTAGTGTTCATGACTGCGATTATCATTCACAAATTCATTGGTTACTCATTACGTAAGAATGGTAATTGCAGGCAATTTAACATTTGCCTTTGGCAAAGATTTCTTTCCACGTTTAACAATATATACACAGGCATGGGTATGTTTTTAACACGTCGTCATTCCATTATTTATGGTTAAAAATGTGAGCTACACTGCACGAAAAAAAGGACTTTTTAAATTTAGGAATAAGAATCTCGCCGGACATGATGTAAGTTGAAGATAAAATCAATGTAAAAGAAATTTCGAGTTGTACTTAGAAATCAGGCGAGGGATTTCAGACAAATGAATAAGGCAATTGATAATTGACGAGATTGATATAACAATTTTAAATAAACATAATTATCAAAAGATAACATTAGTGACGAAAGCTAAGGGATAACGTCTTGGGAAGCAGCTTGCAACTACATCAATGATTAATTATAAAAGATGGGCATGAATGTTGTGTGTTTGGAAGGAGGCTAGACATTCAACAACATACATAAACGCAAGCAAGATTCCATGCAAAGAAACACGGAAACAGGCAAACAGCACTCGAAACAAACCGTTTGATGTTTTTAGCATGCTGGACTTCTGCGCAGGCGCTTGCTCTTGCTTCGTAGGTGAAGACCACTGTCCTTACCCTATAAAGAATTTTGCCGCTGAAAAGTTTGCATGAGAAACAACAAATTAAAACAAAAGAAACAAAGCAAAAGCTAACAAAACGTGATTAGTTTCACCCTGATCACAAATTTAGTTCTCAGGAACAGTTAAGCACGTACCATATTTAACTCCAGCCAAAATAACGTATTGAAAGCCATGAAAACGTTTGTTAAAACTGTGACACGTAGAAATTATGCGAAAAATTCTACCTCCATTTCTCATAAAATAGAATTCATTATATTGGTTTCTTGTGAAAGCGAAGCGATTCATTTGTTGAAACCACAAAAGAACTGACATCCCTTCTCTTTTCAAACTTGAAATTTAGAGGCTCATGGAATGCATAGAAATAAATTATACTCCTCATCGTCGGTGAATAACGCTTCGTATTCAATTAAAAAATCAGTACTTGTAAGTTGCGGCGGGGGTAACAATATCCTACTGGCGGTATTTTACCGCAGTTTCGATGAATAAGTAAAGGATTATTTCCCGTGGTCAAAAGTTGTCTTCCATTGTCGTCTGGAACCGTCTGGTTCTTCGCGATCTCTGAAGAAAATTTTTTTGCTTTCCAGTGAAGTCAAGATTAACATCGGAAACGTTTCTTTGGATAAAAATCACTGATTAAATAAATGCATTCAAACTGAAACAATACAGATAAAAAAAAAAAAAACAATTCACTCGCATTGACTGAAACCACACTCGTTATGACTTTCCGTTGCAATTTATGTACAAAGAGAGACAAACAAGTTGACGTTTCATATTCTCTAACTCTTGTACTGCTTCTGTACGCCTATTACAGTATTTCTTTTTGCCGTTTTTTATCCATGTTTAACGTTGGCTTCACGCCGCGGAAAACCCAACCGGTTCGCGTGCACAGCATGGTTTCCCACTCAAGATCTGGAAACGGAATTTGACTTAATTTCTTTTAACCCAATGTTATGCTTTTCTGAAAACCATTCAGCAGGATGTCCTCAAAACTCGACTTCCAGCTTAGGGTTAAATAGCTTTTAGTTTCCATTAACGAAACAGAAATGTTGTCAACGATAGACAAACTAGATTTTTCGTGAGTCAAGGCTCGTAGCTTTTGATTATCAACATGTTACCTACTATCTAAGACCGACATGCATGTGTCCTATTTTTAATTAAAGATAGCGATTTGACTGGAAAAAGAATCGATGAAAAGAAAGACATACAGTGCTACGGGCTGAATGTGTTTTCTGTAACAGGTGATGTTCGGCGGAGTTGCAATGGTTGTCCGGAGTCGGTACAGACTAGATTTATTGCGGTTTAGTTCGCTTAATGTATCACTCATGTTTTCAGTTCTTATGTGCATGGTCGGAAGAAAAGTTGTATAAGCGGAAAATAAATAGCATATAGATAAATAAGTGACAAATGTACGTTAGTCCAATTTAAGTGAAATGAATTGAGAATCTTATTCAGTACTTACTGGAGCCAGCTTTACTAATAAATTTTCAATGATCCTGCGGTTTACGGTTGCGGGGCATTTAACCCTACGGGAGGTAGCGCTATAAATACAGCTTAGAACAGACAAGGTCTCACAACATACACAACCTTAACTTTATCGTTCAAGCCGCAGGTAACGGATGGTTTCTCTTGAGTTGCCTTAACACTCAAAAACTTAACAGTGACTGCCTTTTGCGGGTTTTGTGCCACAGTCAAAGAGAGAGAAAGGTAACTACAAATCTTTTATCAAATTGATAGTCGTAGAAACAATACAACTTTCTTTAATTTTCCAGACATGTTTCGACGGTGCATCCGTCATCATCAGTGTACAGTTTTGAAATCGCCGTTGAATTTATAACTCGCGTGAAATTACAAGGTTCGTTACATTGCGTTTACAATATTACGTGCTAAATAGTTTAAACAATAGATGTAGAGCGACTTACAGGGAGAGTGTCAGGTTTATGTGTTTCACCTGCTGATTGAGAGTGGGTTTCTGCCATTTGATATGCATGGATTCCTTAAGCCTCACTTGATATTTAGTAGCTGCATAGTCCAGAATCTGGAGGCAATCAGTTGAACAGGATGCTCGACAAGACTCTGAACTCAAATTATCAAATTGTGGGGAATGCCGACATTTATTTTGTTTTAGCTTCACTTTTACTCTAGTGTCCTACACAAACGTTGTTGTCTTCCTTCACTACCATAATCTAAATGATAATCATGTTGTTAGAAACAGAATATCTTGAACAAAGAAATTTTCGCTGCTGTTGAACCACAAGGCAGGACAAACTGAAATGGTCTACAGAGAACTGCATATGTGCAATAAAAGTAAATTCAGTTCCCTGGAAAAACATAAAACTGCAAACATTTCTACCATGAAGAAAGGCGGAAGAAATTTCAGTTGTTGATCTCTTGCTTAGAATTTCAACTACGACTGAGCAAAGGAGAGATTTCAAATTCAATGCTTCATTCCTTGATTGACAACATAAAAGGAAACTAGAATACATAGCTATTGTGAGTTATAAAAGAGAAACGAAAACAGACATTACATTAATCAACCACATCTTAATTCTTGTGTTCATTCTGTCAGTTTTGATCCAGATGGAGGAAGACCGTTAAGCCCTGGCCAAACTATCGAACAAAGTTGAATTGAACGTTCCAACTTTGCTCGATCCAACATTGTTTGACCGTTTGGCCGCCCTTGTTGGATGATGTTCGTCCAACAACTTTTGCTCGATCAAATGAATGTTGGATAGAGTTTGCTTTTGATCAAACATTACGACGGTCGGTTCAACAATTCTGCTCGATGAAAAAATGTCGCAATGTTTTGCCGCTCGTCCAACAAAGTTGTATCCTGAAGCGAGTCACGTTCGCCCTGCCAGCCAATCTCTAATCGCTATCTGGTGCTCTGTTTGCAGATGTCCGGTTCAGTAGCGTTTAAAATTTCTGAGAACTCATCCGGGCTCATTCTCATCATCTCCTTAATCATCGCGGGTGTATCTTGCAATGATAACTGTAGAGCGGTATGGAACATGCCCTTTTCAGCTCGTTCACTTAAAGGAGCACTGTCACCGGGATTTTTGCTGTTTTTGGTTCAATTCTGCCAAAATTACTGCCTTTACCTGTTATCGTGCAAAAAATGCTCCTACAGAATCAGCAAGATGAATTCCACTGAAATTTTAGCAGGAAGAGATAACCATAATATTTTTTTCGTGATTTTTCAATGCATAGCTTGAAATTTTGAAAAAACTGGCAAGTTTTTTCAAATTTCAATTAATTTCCATCCTCATCATCTTAGATGGAATACAGAAGTTTATAGTGTCAATGCAGTACTACAGTCTTGGGCAACAAAACTTGACCATTATTTTAAGGTTTCCACTGATGCATTGGTAGTTTTAAGCTTTTTAAAGTGATGGTACAATAGCATGACACTGCCCCTTTAACAATTCCAAGGTTTTTACTCGCTTAACACCGCTATTTCATTTACGTTCTCGAACAGCTCTGTACCATAAACATTACATCTAATGCTACATAAGCGCCATGTTTTGATTTAAATTTTGCGCCAACTTGTACTGTTAACTTGTTTTGTCTAGCAATGTTGGATAGTGCTTTGCCACTATATGAAATACCACTTATATGAAATAAATTGCGTTCACAACTGCGAGGATCATTTCTTCATTTCATTTCCGCAGTTCCTATATGATTTATTTCATATATCATTCACACTCATTTCTTTCACGGGAACATATGAACCCATAATTGACCTGCTCCCAACGTCAGTGGCTTTTAAGCTCAGTTGGTAGAGCATCGCACCGGTATTGAGAGGTCACGGGTTCAAACCCTGTTGAGGCCCTGACTATTTTTTTTCAGGCTTCTTTACGCAATTGCATAAATTGCATTCACAACTGCGAGGATCATTTCTTCATTTAATTTCATTTCCGCAGTTCATAAATGATTTATTTCAGGAGCTAGGCTCCTGTTTATTTCATATATCATTGTCATCATTCACTTTCAAGTCTCTGTAAGAAATTCACTACGCATCATTCAAAATGAATGCAAACTAAAGCGAATCAATTCGCTTCTGATCATTGACAGATGAGCAGGACCCTTCCTGTTGTGTTGTTAATTACTCTATGTATGAAAACCTAAAGTGACATTCAAATGAAACTAGGCTCCTGATGAAACCTATTAAAATTTGCCTTCCTGTTCAAGAGGCAAATCTTCAGCTATTTAACGCCATTTCCTGAGTGTTCTATCCACTATTTAAATAAATTTAAAACGTTTGCCAAAAAGTCTGCTGTGTGAATGGCGTGGCGTGTGGCATTTGATTACAAGTGTCTACGCAGTGGCATTAATTTCCCATTAACAGCTGCTCTTACGCGGCGGGCTGTTCCGCGCTCAGTGTGGAACGTGAATCTGCTTTTTCCGGGAGTTTTATCAATTGATGTTCAGTTGAATTGGTTTGCAGGGCATAAAGCGACCTGACATCTATGCGAGCGGATTGAGTTCCTTCCAAGTGTTTGGCCAACGAAAAAACCTGTAAGTCTATAACATTTCTGTTGATGACAACCTAATGCCCTACATGAGCGGACGTGTTGCTCTTATTTTGGAACTCCTTTTAAAAAGTGATCACCATAGCGAGAGTGTAGCTACATAATATTAGGCATCGATACGCAAGTGTAGACCTGATATTTTACGGGTTTCAGTTTCCACAGCCCATGCAAATTCTTTGCCAAGAATGGAGATTCAATACAATGTCGCTCTACACAGAAAATCTCACTGGTTTGCCGTTCCCCAGCATTGTCACGAGTTGATTATCACAGTCGACGATAGCACCGTAGTATTTGAATTAGTTGTTACCAGCCACAGAAACCCACATTGTGCTAACCTGCACATATCAATCCGTGTTTTTTTCCTAGGTTGTCTTTTTTATTACCTCTCGTACGCCTCAAAGTATTTACCGTTTTTTAGCAACTTTAGGTGTGGAAATGATCTCTTGTTAGAATGAATAATTGGGCATATTGATTTGCGTCTATCACAAAGTGCATCTGCGAGATGTTTTCAACCAGCATTTTCTTCAAGATCTCCACTATTCATAATGATTTCTTATCGGTTTATTTTTGAAAGCTTGCCATCGTGTTGAGATTTAAGAGATTTGCTAAATGAAACACACAATATCCTAAAAGATAATTGGTGATAAATCCGCCAGTTTTGAGAACTGTCTTGGTAATTTCTGAAGCAGCGAAAATGGTCTCGTCAGTCCTCGGGTCTGGACATAAAGAGATCAAACGCCAAAGGCCTAATGCACATTACCTTGTGAAAAACAGGAAAATTTAGATTTTATTATTATTAAACAGTGTTTTGAGGTCGTCCTAGCCGCATCCGAAGCTCAAGCCGTATATTGAAAATAACATGTCAGATAAGATACTTCACAGCAGTAGTCGACTTCTTTCCACATCACCTGGTTGTATGGTTTATAATTTGTTCCTCAAAAGTTTATAGTTTCGAATGATTGCTAGCGAGGGCTCTATTCATGTATTTAATTAACGGATTCATTTCCCGTCGCTCTTTACGGGAACTTCATACATTGTCTTGTTTCTAGTTAAACACAGACACCATAACAGATAAATAGCTAAATCGGTCATGTTATGAAACTGCGATCCCCTTCGGCCAGGGAAGATTTCACTAATTTTCTTTATTGCTCTGCGGCTCACGAATTTGAAATATTATTGTGTACACTCTTTCCAATTTCACTATTTTTTCCAATAATTTGCCAGCTGATTGCCTCCTTATGGGGACGAGGAGATAAATTTTCTGACATAAACTGTATGAGAGTCACTTGCACAGTGCGGATTCTATCCAACGTGAGCAAACTGAGGCGATATGACTTACGGATCGCAATCTTCTAAAAAAACTGTAACTGATCAGATTTTATTACTTGTAGCAATCATTTTAATTCTTCTAACGAAAGGTGTGAAAACCTTAGTTACCATGCATGACCGGGTTTTACAGTCCGAACAGTGACAACAACTTGAAAAAATTCCAAACCTTTTCTACTTGTCCGTGAGAGAGAGCAAAAAAGTGAGTAAACTTTTACTTGAAAGGTCACACTTAAGCTTTTGAGCCACAGAGAACTAAGTTTCACTTTTGCTCAGTGACCCAAATAATTATGTTTTGACTCAGTTTAAGCGAAGGGCTCTGCCGAAATTTCCTCCAAGTGAGAGGGTGCATTTTTTTCAGAGCTTCGAACTTAAAGCTAAAGCAGAGCGGCTCTTTGAAGCTGAGATATCCGGAATACGTGCTGGCAAAGAAGAAATAGGTTTCTGCAGACCGCGCATGGCAAATTTCAATTTACCGGATGATAATTTTATTTGCTCTCTTTATCGCTTCCGAATAAATGTAGTAGTTGTACAGAAGTAAGCAGAGTAAGGTTTTATGATAAAAGCGCGGAGTGCTATAACTGTGAGCATAAGTCTTGACTCTTTTATCGCCCACTTTATCATGGCTAAACATTCGTTTCAGAAGTCATAGCTGATAAATCTGGATCAAACAAAGTGATTGAGATGATCAAAATACGTGTCATGTCAGAATTGTTGTTCGATGGTTCTTTCTTTTTAATTGGACTTTTAATCATGCAGAAAAAAGTGGAAATTTCAATGTATGCTTGTCTCTCGCAAATTTAATGAAAAGCGACTAATTACAAAAGCCTTCCTATCAACATGCCGTTGAGACTTTATTTAGTCTTCTCTGTATTTTTTCCTGGCAACTCAAGATCACAAGTTCTTAACCGGTAACAAATTGCTGATTGAAAAAATTCACACGAATTCTTGATGAAATATTGTGAAAACTTTTGCGTAGTTATAATCATTACAGGGCATTATTCTATGGGCACAAGAAACATGAATAAAATAGCCTCGGGCGCAATGCTTTATGTTGTCTGATACCTTACGCCAAGCAAGAATAGTGCACATGTCACAAATGATTGATATATAAACAGTATACCCAATCGGAGACTGATCAACTTCACCATACAATAAAAACTTGCTGAACGATAATGATATGTTATTTTGTTTAAATTTTTCATTAAGATATATCGTTGCTCATGTGCTCAAATCTGCCCTAAAAGACGAAGAAGCAATGAAATTGACGGGGAGAACGCCGCTGGTTATTTTTGGACAGCGTATTTGCGTTTTTTCAGACTTACTGTTGAGTGTTAGAAATCGTGTTTGCTTACTGAAGAATATTGAAACGGTTTGTCTGTTTGTCTCGAGATATGTTAGTGCGAGAGTGTCAGATGGCAGTTATTCTTAAGAGCGTATGCCTAATTATAATAATAATAAAGTTCTCGAGGTCTTGATGACTGACTGTCTCGGCCATACATACTGGGTCCGCGCGAAGCCAAATTAAGGGCGAAATCGTTTGCTTTAAGGCGCCACTGTCTTTGCTGTTTATCTCGTTTAATTAGTCAGTTTACAAGCATATTCTTCGGCTGTATGGGCCTTTGTGACCACTGTTTTTTTTGTGCACGTTCACTGAAAGCGTTTTGATTACTCTTTGGAATGCACGATGTACCCAAGGGACTTGGTTTGTTGTTCCTGCGGATTACAAAGATTAACCAGCTTCGAAACCTTTTGTCCAGATTTGGCTTGCTGTTTATTCCACTCATTAAGGAAAAATAGCCACATATTAAACCAAGCGTACATTCGACGAATGAGTACATTTGTTGGCGTGCCTCACCAATTTCTCGGCCAGTTTCCAACGGGAAAAAGGATAGCCAAGGAATCATTAGACAGCCGAGGACAGCTCTGAATTGTCGGCAAAACTGTGACGAGGCAGCTGGTATTTGACACTGGAGTAATCAGCTTTAAGCGACACTGATTGTTATCCATAATCACAAAAAAAGAAATTTGCATAGAACTCTCGTGCACGTTCTGGTTTAATATGTCAACAACGAGTCAGGAATTAGGTTAAATTTCTAAGCTCTGAACAGGTAGGTTTGATTATAGAGCAAAAACTTGTCCGTGATTTTTCATCATCAATGAGTAGCTTTTGACGCGCCTTTTGATCCGGTTTTGTTCAGTGCTTCTTTGCCGGTTTTGTTGGAAGACTGGTAAAACATAAACAAGACGTGAAATGGATGCCGTATTGACACAGCGGGTGAACAGACACCAAAGAAATCTATATTGCAAAAGCTTTGTTCCTGGGGATGCATTTTTCAAAAAGGCATTTCTTTCAAGATAGGGCGTCAGGAGTGATGAATGATCATTTGAAAAGCACCTGTGCTCGATCAGCGCTCTTTTTGCAAGCTGTAAAATTGTTATTGATTCTCGTCATCAATTGTCAGCCATATTAAAACAAAATGAAACAAAATTAAAATTTTCGCCTCTTAAACATGAATTTGCTTTTTAAAACATGAATTTGTTATCTTTTGTTATCCAGTTGGTTAAAAAGCTTTTCATTTTCTTTTAGAAATACAGAGCCACATATTATACTATCTGTGATGAAATGTTTTGTAGGTACGTGCCCGTGGAAATTGATCGGTGACGTTTCCATTTCCAATTTCAAGCTTTCAAATTTCTATTTACTATTGTTTTGAGTTCAATATTTGAGGGAGCTCAATTTGTCTACAGTTTTTCCGCCAATCACGCGTACCGACCAGTGATGGGTTGCTAAGAGAGATCGGTAACCTAAGAATCTATGTTTGGCCGGTGAGAAAGCTCAGTAGTCTTTAAACGAGGCGAAAGAACGCTGAAAGTTTGCGCAAATTGACACTGACTAATTCCTGATATTTTTGCCTTTAGCTTGTTACGGCAGAAACAGGAAAAGCAATTACATACCGGACATACACTCCATATTGCATCCTTTGACTGCAATAAGACTAATAAGGACAGAATCTCGACTGAACGAGCCTCTGCAAGTCTCATGGAAAGTGGATGGGATCGTTTTTAAAGGAATGGTGCATTAACATCCACTCAGTAATAAATCTTGCCTTGAAGAAGTCTTCTTTACTTTAGTGAAGAGAGAAACGAAGCGAATAACAGCATTTTACACTGGCAACTGCTCTGCAATTTGCTTTTCATCGCTTATCTTCCTCAGTGATGAAAACCTTTTTAAGCTCTGGACAAGGTAGACAGGGATTTTCAGCTTAACAAAAGGTAAAAGTCAGCACGTGAGACCACTTATTATCTCAATACTGGATCAACTGATTGAGGAGTACGAGGACTTAACCTGTGACATTAATTTTATACCAGCGAACATTAAAAGCCCTGGGTGACCATATTTGAAGGAATAACTTGAGGTAACAACCTCTTATTTGAGCTGTTAAACTGATTAGATATTACACACAATAGAGTGGCTAAAGAGGACTGTAAAATGCCATTACCTTCGCCAAACGACACTGAATCACTAGATACTGTGGAGCAATCCATTCTTGACACTCCGCAAGGTAAAGCTCAGCTTTGTGTGTACATACTGACATTTATTTTGGGATCCGTCGGCAATATCCTCGTTTTATTGGTAGTTCGTGCGAAGAAACACCGAACTATGAATGATCTGTTCATTGTGAACCTGGCCATTTCAGACCTTCTCATGATCGGCTTTCTCCCTGTGTATTTTGTGAAGATGTTCATTAAATTCCACCACTCGACAGCTTTGTGTAAAACCATTTCACCCTTGGCCACCATGACGTTTTTCGTGAGTGTGTTCACACTGACTTCAATGGCGATTCATAGGTGCTATGTCATCACGAATCCGTTCAAGCCTGAAATGAAGAGGTGGAAGATTGTTGTTTGGCTGATTGGCTTGTGGGTTGCATCTTTCCTGGCGGTTCTTCCTCTTTTACTAGTCGCTCAAGGAGGTTTTGGAACTGAATGCGCAGAAGCATGGCCTTCCAACACAGGGGCGAAAGTCTACACCGCCTGTCTGTTTGTGCTGCAGTATTCCCTTCCTTTGACCATCGTTACAGCAGCATACATTCGAATCGCAGTGGACTTGCTAAAATCGAGCACAGAGAGGTTTGGTCCAGGAAAGAGTCTGAATAATAATCACCGGCGTGACCGCCTGATACGCCATATGAGTCACGAAGATATCCAGATTTTGAAAACTGTGGCCGTAATTGTACTAGTATTTGCTATCTGTTTGTTACCTGTCCAGCTTACTTGGATGTTGTCACAGTTTGGAGGTGAAAGAGAGCGCCGTATTGCAGAAAACGTGTTTATCAAATTTGATGTCCTTCTTTCCATTTTTCATAGCTGTCTTAACCCGCTTGTATACGGTACGCTCACTAAACGTTTCAGAAGAGGCTACATACGGTATCTGGTGTCCCTGTGCCCTTGCCTCAAGAAGCGACTGGCAAATGTTTTGAATGCTCAGAGTCTGGCCTCTCCGGCATCAAATTGTCACGATAATTCCACAACACGCAAGCCGAATGGAACGACTCCTGGCGAAAGACACGGTGACAAGGTTTGTTTGGCGTTAAATAGCAGTCCAGAAAATGAAACCAAAAGCACAGAGGTTTGAACAATACTAGACAATCTGAAAAGAAACTGTTTTCAATGTCGTTCGTATAATGTCAGAAGACAAATTCGGAAATGTGGACAGGTTGGCCATGAAAGCGCTGATGATCACGTTTAGCCTTAAGTGTCCTCTGGCCGGCGGAGCTCTGTGGCCTAGACAGAACAATTAACCCAAAATTGTGTGACATGTTGCGTCACAGATGAACCTGCCTATAATAGTGATTGAAACTGAAAACGCATGGAATGGATGTACAATTTTAAACTTTCGCTCTATGGGTGAAAGTTTGAACATTAACAAGATTCTTTTATTTTAGAATTAAATCGCGTTCTGGCAAATCGAGACCGACAACCGCGGGGTCTCAGTTTAGTCTATCAATGAATGCCCTCTGGCGAACATTGTCGTACAAGACAGTGGGTAACAAAGGTAGTTATTCAGCCTGTAGCCTTACAATCAGTTTTTCGGCTAATATTCCCACCAGAAGACAAACCTGGAGTATTTTCATAACACTAATCGAGACTTTAGGTCTCATTTATTAACATATCAAACGCATTTCATTTCAG
Organism: Pachyseris speciosa; assembly: GCA_016490735.1. Lineage (NCBI taxonomy): Eukaryota > Metazoa > Cnidaria > Anthozoa > Scleractinia > Pachyseridae > Pachyseris > Pachyseris speciosa. The sequence continues at coordinate 705,335 of JAEMWC010000285.1, forward strand.
TAACTGAGATATTCAGTGGAATTTGGCAAAATACTCTCAAGCATTGCGAGTTGTGGGGAGAAGGCTAGAAGTAGTCTGACGATATAATAACCTCCCCTGGGATCCACGGGCAGATAGTTGGGAAGAAAGTCTGACATGGAAGGGTGGGTAAAAAAAATGAATTAGGAGAAAACTCCCTTTGTCTCTACCATCTGCCTCTTTATATATTACATATTCCCATTTCGCGCGTTGTGGTACCATGTGGTTATGGTCTGATTTCGTCAAGGCCCGGTAGGCTTTCACCGCTGTTACTACGCAAGCCTAGCTAAGCAGAGTAGTGTTTTCTAATAAGTATTCCAAGCTAGTTTTGCAGTCACTAGTTGACGCTACTGAATTACATTTGGTGCAGTTCTCAAACACATCCGTGAGCAGCTAAAAAGGTAATACTGATCCACTTTTAAAAAGTAACTGATTTATTTTAATTTAACCATATGTCCTTATTTGTTGTCAAGACTTGTGATTATCTTTTATTTCTAGATCAAAATGAATCTTAATTAAAGAAATTTGTGAATGGGTACACTTTGCTTGGTTGTGCGCAACTTCTCCTATGGACTTGCGATAAAGAAAACGAATTTTTTCAGTTGTTTAATATGGAGCGTAATTAGTGACAAAATTCGCTTTTAGTATTATGAAGTAGTTATGGGATTAGGAAGTGATTCGTGATTATTGTGAATTGGCATTATGATGTAGTTTTGGCATTCTGATGTAGTTTTGGTATTATGATCTAGTTTTGACATTACGTTCCAGTTTTGGCATTCTGATGTAGTTATGGTATTATGACCTATTTTGACATTACTATCCAGTTTTGGCATTATCATCTAGTTTTGGCATTGTGATGTAGTTTTGGTATTATGATCCAGTTTTGGCGTTATAATCCAGTTTTGGCATTGTGGTCTAGTTTTGGCATTCTGATCCAGTTTTGGCACTGTGATGTGGTTTTGGCATTCTGATGGTACCAGGATTCTTTGCGAGCATGCAATCAGGTACGAAGGGGATCATGGGATAACAAGGAAAGTCAAAATGGCGGCTTTGGAAGACATAACTGCAGAGTTGTCAAGGCTAACTAATGATATTTTCTCTGCTGAACTTAGCCATGGTGAGGTAGACGTTTAAGTCTATAAACTGGACCTGTTGTGGAAAAGCATTTTCCAACTTCACTACGATTGTAATGTTGACAGTAACAGCTTCAATGGTACTTTTATTTTGTCCTCCATCAAGGAAGCCATTCTCTGTTTGAAGGAATGCAATCGCATTCTAGATTCCGCTTATCGATGCCCTGTACAACACACTGGAAACGTAGGACGACCACGGCTTTCAGTATAACAAAAGACCAGCTTGAGTATTTCATCGATTACGACTTCAGTGCTACCCCTGAGAAATAGCGCACATGTTGAATATTTCAGTACGAACCATTCAATGTCGTTTGCAAGACTTTGATCTTTCAATCAGAGCAACTTACTCCCCAATTAACGATTCAGAACTTGATGATGTGGTAACAGAAATCATTAAAGAATTTCCTAACATTGGATATCGTAGAGTGCATGGGGAACTTGAAAGGAGAAAATGTGGCCATGAGATGGATGAATTCTATTCCTAGACGTTCCTATAACGTAACCAAGCCTCTAGCTTTATGGCACATCGATGGCCACCACAAGCTGAAAAGGTAAATAAACAAATCGAATGTTATTGACAACGATATTCGTCATCACAGTGGTCAAAATGATGTGCGCCTCACGAGTCCAGAACAAATTTTGACCACTGTGATGACGAATATTATTGTCGATAAGAGTACAGACCAACTCTTATCGACAACAATATTCGTTATCACAGTGATCACGATTTGTTCTGGACTCGTGAGGCGCAGCTGAGTGAGTCCACAACATTTTGACCACTGTGATGACGAATATCGTTGTCGATAACATTCGATTTGTTAATTTGCCTTATCAGCTCGTGGTGGCCATCGATGTGCCATAAAGCTAAGGGCTTGGTCACATTATAGGAACGCCTAGGAATCGAATTCATCCATCTCATGGCCACACCGCTAGGATCAACGCGATGCATTGCATCTCGAAGTCTGTGTTGAGTGACCTTAATTTTTCTCCTTCCAAGTTCCCCATGCATTCTACGATATCCAGTGTTAGGAAATTCTTTAATGATTTCTGTTACCACATCATCAAGTTCTGAATCGTTAATTAAGGAGTAAGGTGCTCTGATTGAAAGATCAAAGTCTTGCAAACGACATTGAATGGTTCGTACTGAAATATTCAACATGTGAATATTTTTCAGGGGTAGCACTGAAGTCGTAATCGATGAAATACTCAAGCTGGTCTTTTGTTACTGAAAGCCGTGGTCGTCCTACGTTTCCAGTGTGTTGTACAGGGCATCGATAAGAAGAATCTAGAAAGCGATTGTATTACTTCAAACATAGAATGGCTTCCTTGATGGACAAAATTAAAGTACCATTGAAGCTGTTACTGCGGTCAACATTGGAATCGTAGAGAAGTTGGAAAATGCTTTTTCACAACAGGTCCAGTTTATAGACGTAAACGTCTACCTCACCATGGCTAAGTTCAGCAGAGAAAATATCATTAGTTAGCCTTGAGAACTCTGCAGTTATATCTTCCAAAGCCGCCATTTTGACCTTCCTTGTTATCCCATGATCCCCTTCGCACCAGATTGCACGCTCGCCAAGAATTCTGGTACCATCAGAATGCCAAAACCACATCACAATGCCAAAACTAGATGACAATGCCAAAACTGGATCGTAATGTCAAAACTAGATCATAATACCAAAACTACATCTGGATCGTCATGTCAACACTAGATCATAAGACCAAAAACTACATCATAATGCCAAAACATCATAATGCCAATTCACAATAATCACGAATGACTTCCTAACCCCATAACTACTTCATAATACTAAAAGTGAATTTTGTCACTAATGGCGCTCCATAGTTTAATACTTTCATTGTCGAGTGAAAACTCGAGTCAGCCATTGATGTATAGACAGGTCATTGTTTCTTGTATTATACAAAGGAATCTAACCAAACAATATTTTCTTGTGGTGCTTTTTGTTTCATAACGATTTGAGCCGAGTTCGACATTTAAGCTTCGAGTTTTTCTTCTTCTTTCAAAGAAGACTGTCCAACACAGGCGGCTCAATAATTTGTTTGAAAAATACGATGCACCAAATGGTTAGAATCGTTTTCACTTAATAATAGCCTGGCAATGTTTTTCCTTTTTACAAGGCTGTTAAAAGAGCAAATTAAGCACCCTAATTTGAATATCAATACTGTATTGTGGCTCTCTGCAAACTGTTTATCCTTTCGCTTTTTAAAGCTTTTTGTTCTTTAAGCTCACTCACACCATACATCATGAAAACAGATCTTTTGGCCTCTTTCTTAAATTGGTTACCTTAAAAGGGGGAAGAAACATGACAGTTGACATGAGATCAGTACTGAATGGGAAGTGAAAAGCTTCAAAGAGAAGCAGTGGTGTTGAGTGGTCACACTATGGCATTTCATCTCTGCCGACGCTTTAATTTGAACTTAACTTCCAACGTTCCCAAGTATGTTGTTGAATATCTTGTGGTGCGCGTACTTTATGAAACACAACGGGAAAAGTACATGACAGCTGTCTCACAATAAACGGTGAGTTTCAGCAGGACCGGGCTTTTCTTTAAAGGGACAAACTTCAGGGTCTACTTCCAGATTCAAACTTCAGTTGACTGATAACATGATTTTTAGGCGGATGAAAAAGAACTGCTCAGAGATTTCATTTTTAATCAGTGTTTCATTCAGAGGCAAAAGATGGAGCATCTTGAACGGCAAACTAAGCGACACCAGGTAAACAGACCTCGTCGCGGTTGTAAAATAATCATGGGTATATCTGGGATACCAACATGCCGGGTGAAAAATATACCAAAAAAATGGTCGAAGCTCTAATTAAGTTCAAATGTTACTATTAGAATGGATAGACGTTGGCAAGAATATGCATTCGAGTATAGGAGTTTTGTTTTTCACTCATTCGGTGTCCCATGCAACGATGCCCATCAAACTGAGGGCTCACTGACCCGAGAATGGGTCGGGTTTGCCATATCATTATATTCGATGATGTAAGACTAGAAACTTTGATGGTAACTTCCACAACACGGACCAAGCTACAAGCCTAACAAGCCCCGTACCACATGCGGCTTTGCTCTTCTGGTGAGTTCCCAGGTAATGATCATCTGGAAAGCACGTGGAAAATATCTCTAGTTATGTAAATTTCGTTGTAACTATGTGTTTTGTTTGTGTCTGTCTGTTTTGTATGTGAGCCTGATTTAAATTTGTATTATTGTGAGCCCCCTTGATAAGCCTAGGTGCTTTTGGGGCAAACAATGGATAATATGTTTAAATAAAAAATCAGCTGGTGCATACAGGCACCACTGTTACGGTTAGACTATGCTGTTAACTGTGTCCAAAATGGCGGACTGTTTATGGCATTATGACTGAATTTAATTCTTATTGTGGACGAAATGAAAACCGTTCTAATTGAAATTTTCTCTTTTCATTCTCAAAAGGGGCACTGTCGCGTAATTTGGGTCTGAACCCAAACAGTTTTACTACGAAGTACAGTTAATATGCGCATTCAAGTGCAACTATCTACGGTTGCCATGACAACGGATGACGAGTAGGAAATGGATTGCAACTTGAAAAAGTTGGGTTAACTTTTTTCAAATGTCCTCACTGTGTCCCGGAAAAATCACCATAAAATAATACCACTTCGTTTTCTGCCCAAGAAATAATTAGAAATCTACTTCTTCGTCTTAGGCGGGCCGATCGCTTAGTGAAAAAGTACTTCCTCACGATTTTAACAACTTAATGCAAGAATTGTCTTGATAGTGCCCCTTAAATGCATCAAAAACTGATCCCTTGTTTTGGGGTATGAAACAAAACTTAACGCTATGTAGCTGTCAGTTCAGCAACATCGTAAATCAGACCTGAGAAGAGAAGGTCTTTTCAGTTCAAACGGTATCTGAACGAAGAAACACTTTGGCAGTCCTAATCAGTATTCATAAAAAGCCCGACTATTCAGTTTTCTCGGTCATATCAAAGAGCTTCCTTTAGTTGTAATATAACTTCAGTGCCAACTGATGTCCTCGAGCTAGGCTTTTAAGCAGAAGTAAACTAAGATAACTAAGAAGATAAAGTCATTGTAAAGTATGTTTTGCGTTATGAGATTTGCTCCATCCCGCTGGTTTTCCCCCAATCATAAAAAAAACCAATAATTAACTCTCGAGCTCGAACAACATGGCATCGCATAATCGGATATCGATCGACTTCAAAAAATCGAAGTGTGATGGGCATATTTTCACAAGTTGTAATTTAGCAACAATGTACTCCTTACAGTTCCTTTCTGGATAATCCAGAGTGCAAGCCATCAACAACGCTGCGAAACTGGAGACATGAGAAAAAACAAAACGAGTCCAGTCGTCCACTTCACGTTTCTGAATTTTCTTGCGTCCGCAGGGACTGCTAGGAGACGAAGGATTTTTTTATGTGTTTATGCCTGTGTCTGTTTTTCTGTGTGTGTTAGTGTATGTTCTTCGTGCGTATTTTGCTCTACTTCTTGAGTGCATTGTACCTCTGATCCATTTCACTAATTTATTTTTATATCCTGCAATTACTGACCTTCAGGCATTTTTAACTCTTAATAGTTATTTTTGAAGGTCCTTACCTTTTCTTATGTATTAACTTATATCTTATATCTTATACTCACACGCAGCCAGTCGACACCATCGCCTGATGAAGACCAGCAGTATAGCGGTCGAAACGTCGCGATCCACTTCTTTGTGACTCAATCGTGAGACAAAAAATTAACTCAGCTATCAACTTATATAATTTTGTATCAAAGAAAATTCAAGGTACAATAAAGATGTTGTTGTTGTTTTTGTTGGTGTAATCACGTATTAGGGAGCTTAAACAAAGACGACAACGGCAACGAAAACGTTATTTTGAAATATAACTTCTGGTTTTTGGCATCTCTTTCGTGAACGATTATTCAAAATTGCCTAACTTAAAAATGCTGGTGAACTGTCCAGGGATTAAATTGCTATGAACGACGTAAAAGTAAGAAAATAGAAAGAAAAAATTGCGCTCACGTTCTCGAGAAAACATAAAATTTGGTCATTTCACGTTGTTGTTTTGCAGAGGACGGCAAAGAAATGTACCAAAATGTAAAACGCACGTGCAGGGTCATTTACTCATTAATCTTATTGTTTTGTGACGTTCTCGTTGCCGTCGTCGTCCTCGTTGCTTAAGCTCCCTATTATTTCGGTACAGAACGTATAGCATTATGGAATCTTCAAAACTTCTTTTTATCAGAACGAGGAAAACGTATGGGCCATTATCCTTGTCCATGTCATATGTCAGTGATTTTACTCTGATTTTGAAAATTCAAGTCAGACCACTATCTTGTGAAAATAATACATTAGTAGTAAGTTTAAAAGTCGTCACTAGCTAGAAGTTTCAGTCATTCTCTGATGTTCTCCGAATTCTCGAAGCTTACGTATCATGCAGCAGATTGGTTTTCAATTTTGTTTGCCATTTTAGAGCCGTAGCTTGCGCAAAAAAATGTTCATCAAAAGTGCATGTCATCTGAATTAAACATAACTTTAACGAATTTACAGGGGTACATCTTACCAGATTTTAATTACATTATGAGAAAAAAGAGTCATTGTGTTTGAAACTCTGTCGGGGTCATACAGACGCTGGCGATTAATTTTCAGAAAAATGATCTGTGTTGATGGTGTATACGATGAGTTGGCAGTCTCATGCGGTGAGGAACTTGGCAACCTTGTTTCCAGCACCCTGGCTCCAGAGGTCCGTTCTCAAAATACCTAGGATAAAATAATATGGTTTGAAAAAGCTCCCAATTTCCCTAAACCAAACGAAAAAAATAACCTCTGGCACCCAGGGTATGTTTCCAGGCGTGCGTTTCTCAAAACTCCGGAAACCATTTCGGGTCCAAAAAGTATTTTTCAAGTCGGTGTTATATCGCTTGGTACTATGTTGTTGAGCAAACTAGCCCAATGTATTGCTCAATTTTATAGCGTGCTTTCTAAAAGATTATTAAAAATATTACAAACTAATTTCTGGTAATGAAAGTAGTGCATGTAAAATAGTTTTTCGGGCCCCAAATGTTTTCCGGAGTTTTAAGAAACGCACGCCAGGGCTCTTGCTTTAAAATCGAGGAAGAGTCCTGGAAACGAAATTCCAAATTTTGTTTGAGGCCAGCAAAATATCCAAAACATTAATTTTTTTCTTTTTGCATCGTGCCATAAGTTGAGGTAGCTAGTTATTAGGTCTAAAGGGCCATGATATGTTATTTAGTGTAGTATGAGCGCGGCCTTGTAACGAGTCGGGACGCCTGATGCGCCAGGCGCGTAAGATGGCGTGCCTGTTGTAAGCGGTTAGCACTCGTTCACAGGGATGGAAAGGACATCATTAATTATGCTAACCCTAACCCTAACCCTAACCCTAACCCTAACCCCAACACTAACCCCCAACCCCAACCCTAATCCTAACCCTAACCTAATCCTAACCCTATCGCTAACCCTAACCCTAACCCTAACCCTAACCCTGACCCTAACCCCAACCAGGACCCTAAAGGTCCTTTCCATCACTGTGAACAAGTGCTAACCGTTGTAAGCTTGCTGGAGTCGTCTTGTCTTCGCTCTTACTGACAGCAATTCCGGAGTCCTTCACGAGATTTAGTTTTATTCTTGCTTATAGCCGTCGCTCTTACAAGTGTTCAGTTTAAGACCGCGTCCACACTAATGCGTTATCGTTTTAGTGTGGACAGTCGAAAACGTATCGAAATGAAAACGCTTACGTCATCCGCACCACGTGAGTTGTTCCCAGGCGTGCGCATATCGTTTAACCTACGCCAGACCATGTCAATCAGCGTTTCGATCGTCATTAGTGTGGACAGTTGAAAACGCTGCAAAAACGGTAGTGTGGACGCGGATCGATCGATGCGTTTTCAGTGAAACCGAAAGCGAATACTTTTGAAAATGCATCAGTGCCGGTGAACGGGGCCTAAAATCCTCAACACGCTGTATTTTGTATGGTGCAGTTTTTGTTTTAGATATTAATTCAGTTATTCTTCAAAATAATAGACGGATTATTGAAATAAAATTTAGCTTCAGGGAATGCTTTTTTGTCATACCGTTCTTATCTGTGTTATTTATCTTAGCTGTACCCTTAGAAAATCCAAGACCTTTTTTCATAGTGGTTTAGAACCATTCTAGTGGTTTATAACGTCTTGAGATAAGAGGCCATCTACAGACATTTTGGTATTTCGTGCTGTGCATCAGGAATCAGGAGCCCAGCAGGTTAGGTTCTCCTTGAACTATTGAGTACTTTGCCATATCATTAAGTCTACGCTATACGTTTTTCGTTTGTGGGCTAATGCCAGCAACAAGAAAACGAATAACATGGTTTGATCCGTCAGTTCAGCTCGAACGCGCGACCTAGCTCAACTTTGCTTTTGCTAAAATGAATTCAGTTTCGTTGAATCTTTTCGTTCGGAAATGTTTTTTTTTTTAAACCTTTACGATTCCTCACTGAGACTGATGAATTTATCTCAAGATTGTCATTAATGTTTCTGATGACCAGATCATAGCTGTCATTTTTCACTCGTATATTTCCTTCTCCCTTGTTTTATGTATGTATTTATATATGACGAATGGAGTCATGGAGCCTGCAGAGACGAATGGTCATATATTTTTTGTTTCTGAAGGTAAGGTTTTCCGATGTTGTCCTGAGTTTATATTTTTGCATCGTAAACACAGCTAATGTATATAGCAATCTGGTTATGGCATAAATACTCGTCTCCATGCCGCTATATCAAGACCATACGCATTTAGCGACAAAAGTAATTGAGATCACTATAAATTTCTTTGCCGTCCTCTGCCCAAAACAACAACGTGAAATGACCAAATTTTAAGTTTTGGCGAGAACGTGAGCAGATGATGGCAGCACCGTTCATAGAAATTTAGTTCCTGGATAGTTCGCCGACATTTTACAAGTTGAAGAAATTGGAATAATCGCGAAAGTGCTACAATAACGAGAAGTTATATTTTGAAATAACGTTTTCGTTGCCGTCGCCATCCTTGTTTCTTGAACTCCCTATTAGTATTTTCTGTGCGACACAACTGGTTCACCCTGAGGATCAGACCGCGGGCTCTCTTGAGTCTCTTTCTCCATTCGGAGCCGACACTTTTATTGACTCCAATTTAAATAGAGAGCGGCAGATGATCTTTAAATGGAAATTGGCCCTTGTAGAGTAGTCGCGCAGAGAAATTCAAATGCCTCGTTTGTGCTTCTGGACAAATTTATTTGGCTTTTCAGTTTTCAAAGTGCTTACTTTCGGTGGTCAAGTAACAACGCAAAACCTCTGAGAGCGTGTTTTTTTTCATGTACTCGGACTGGCAAAATAACAGCTGCGAGTTTTAAGCTCACTATTGACAGGTAGTACGGGAAGGATGTCAATTCAATTAATGTTATACAATGAATTAACTGACATTTCAATGCAAAAAAAGACTATTTTGGCACCGTTTGGCACGGTTCATGTCACTAACTAATGGATACAATCAGATTTGTTTGGTCGTTTCAGCACAGGTGGATGGAATCATTTCTACCGTACGTGCACGGTATATTAATTAAACTAACTCGTCATCCCGAACTTCTCCCCCTACCCCTACCCCCTACCCCTACTCTTTTCGAACAGTGTGTGGGTGCTTTTACGTCCCACAGAATCAATTATGAAGAGTGGTGAGACTGGGCCTACGGTTTATCGTACATACTAGAAAGTCTAATCATTTGCAGATGTTATTACAAAGGCAGCACTTTCTCCTCAATTATTTAAAGACCCTGAGTGTTGGTCCGGCCGGGGTTTGAACCCGCGACCTCCCGCACGCTAGTCCAGTGCTCTACCACTGAGCTAACCGGTCGGCGGCATGTTATTTACTTTTAATTCTACTTAACTGGTGTGATTTTTTTACATTGCGGTAAGCCTTATTCTTGGGGTGTTAAACAAATTGTCATTATAACTGTACTCATGTTGTTCAGAAACAAGTTATCACTCGAAAAAGCAGTGGGATACCATACAACAGAAAAAGAAAACAGTTTAACTCTAGCTTTAAATGAATTGTTTGGTGACAACTTAGACTGACAAGCTACAAGTAAAGCCGTCCATTAGTTGGTCAGAAGTTGGCATAGCCTGTTTCAGGCCACTACGAACTGAGTCAGTTCGTAGTGGCCTGAAACAGGCTAAGTGAGCACTAAAAACCAGAAGCCAAACATGCCGACGGATAAACAAAATAAAAAGGAAAACTGTAGAAAAGAAAACAAATATGGTGGAGACGAGTATCGTTTGAACTTTTCTTCTTGCTAGTATTTCATTCTATATGCAATACGATTAAAGTCTTTGCTATCTTAAACAGCACTTGCTCCTTTAACCTGACAATGGGTTCTTTACACAGTGTTTTCAATTCGAATTGGTGTATCACCGGCCAAGCAAATTGCAAAATATTACTTCAGAATGTAGATTTTATCCCGGCTTTCGGTCTTTTATGATCAACTCTCACCTAGCCGATACCAGTATCGTACGGACAAGCCAGTTTTTCGTTTATTTTCCACTGAGAACTGTTTGCTCAAAGCAGCCAATGGTGAACTTTCTATACCTAGCAGCAAGAACAGTGAAAACAAAATAATTGAAACAACCAAAAAAAGTAATTTACCAATTCGTGACAATGACTGTATCGAGACTCTTAACCAAGATATCAATATGTATGAAACAAGCTGGAAAGGGCATAAATTTGGAAATGTCATTTAGAATCTTATCTATTTTCATTTACTGCTAATTAACATACCGTGAATACCAGTTTTAAAGGAACTGTGCACATGCAGACGAATTTAACAATGTATAGCACTTAAGTTCAAATAACGTGCTCTCTATATATATTAATAGCAAATGCAAATTGAACACGGATAAAGGAAAAAAAACTCCTCTGAAATAGACTGACAAAATTATGAATTAAAGATACCAACAGAAAGAAAAGAAAAATCCAAATTAGTATATTTTGTCTCTGTTAATGAAAAGAGTGATTCGTCTAATACTGAGGAAACAGGAACGAAGGGTATATGCACCTAGAACCTAACTAAAAAAAACTATTGATTGTTTGACAACGAAATGTGGTCTTTTTTGCGTTCAATAGACGCGTTTCAATCCGGTAGAAACGTGCATGAACAGTTACAGAGGATATCAGAAGAACACTTCAGCTGTTGTTTGGTTATCGGAAAACGACAGAAATGTTACCAGTCCACGACAACAAAACTTAGTATGATTAAGTACTCCGTACCGAACCAATGTCCAGTTTAATTACAGATTAAGTTTCCTTGCTAAATGGACGTACATTACCGCCAAAGATAACAGCGACCGGCGCCTATCAAGTATCAATTGAACCTCTTTCACAACACAGGACGTGAGCAAATATTGAAAAAGGTGCAAAAAGCAATCAACCCGTCACTGTGATACTGGCTTTAAAATTTTTATATATATATATATATATATATAAAAATTTCACTTCCTGACTTGTTATCGCTTACGGGAAAAATTTAAAGACCGCGTCTACGTCTTGCTGGCTTTTCGTTGGTTTGTTTTTTTCTTCGCTCCGGTTTCTTCAAGTTTAAGTTTACAACACTGAAGTGGTATGACGAATGTTTTTAAATCTACAGCCCTAAAAAAATAAAATAAAATGAAATAAAAGAAAATGATAAAAAGACCTCTTTTGCTGCTGTTTGAATTGTGTCCCAGGCTCTCAAATGCCGACGAATAAAATGGTCCTTACCATTTCGACTTTGGCTTTTATTAACCTTCAACAGACTTTAAATAGATTTGTACTTTCTTATACTAATAATCAATGGTATTTCTTTAGATTGAATAAGTTCTTTCAAACAAAAAAAGTGGACGAAAAATTGTTATTTATCGTCCACTGATATCAAAGCGTTCACTGTTGAATTATGCAAGTAAATAAATTTTAGCTCTTCTCAAAGTATACTGTTCTTTTTAACAAGTAAGTGTTAAGCTTATGAATATTAACATTAACAGAGGTCGTACGACTTTCAACTTCTGTGTAAGCTCTGTGTTAATAGTTTTAATCAAAACGTGACTTTGGCTTGAATGTTTCCTCTTATGTTCTTTATGCCTTCTTGAGCTTACTCTCAGCGTTCCACTGTTACACTTTCGTGAGCCTTTCCCTTGAATTAAATCTCAGTTCAGTGCTGTTTAGGCACATTTCAGCAGTTTCAAGAATTCTATACGGAACGATCTGTTCATTACCCCGTAAATGAAGGGGTTTAAAGCGCTAGAAGTGTACGCAAAGTAGGTGTACGCTAGGTAAACTCGCCGGTCAAACCATTCTTCTCGCATGATATCCACAGAATCAATGACAATACAAGGGATCCAGCAAAGAAAAAACGCTAACACGATCACGAAAACAGTACGAGTGACAACAATTTCAGCGGAATTGAGACTGCAAAGGGAGGTCGTAGAAACCTTCCTTGCGGCCAGGCGTCTGAAGTGCTTCCTGATTGCTTTGAAAACCTTAACGTAACACCATATGATTATTAAAGCGGGCAGCAAGACGAAAGTGACGCAGGAGACTATCGTGTAAACTTGGCTGCTTATAATGGTTCGGTACAAATTCACGCAGATCGCCTTACCAGGGTGGAACACAAACAGGTTGCCATGTTGCCCGAACGTGATGCTCGCTAAAATCCCGAACGACAGGAAACTCGCTGAAATAATCATCACGGTAGTGTAACCGGGTGTGAAGATTTTCTTGTACAAATCTGGCTTGATGACTCGATAGTATCGATTCACTGCCGTTAAAGCCATTAATTGAAGCGAAAAAAAGGCTAGGAAATGCACTAGAAATCCTTGGATGTGGCAAAGATGCTCTCCAAAGATCCACTTCCCGGTTATTAGGGATCCTTCTGACAAGGGTATGGGAAGAAGAGACATAATAATGTCGCTTATAGCAAGCGTTAACACAAATATGTTCGTCACAGATCGCAAGTGGTTGTTCTTGAAGAAAGCAATGCAGAGAAGGGTGTTTCCAAACAGAGCAGTAAGGTTGATGAAGAAGAGAACTCCAACATCTGCGACCTTCAAAACCACTGTTCGGTTTGCCAACGTGATTGGAAAATGCACTCGGGTAGAGTTGGTTTCCATTGCATCAGGAGAAGTTGATCTCTTTGTAGATATAACTAAGAAATCTTTGCCTTGATTATTTACAGTTCTACTGAGTGTAAATGGCTTTCTTGAATCAGAGAGCTTCCCTCAAACGTAACTTACAGAGGAAATCCTCCTCAGTTCAACAAGCTGAGTGCTTTACAATTCTCTGTTCGCTTCTTTGGTTCCACGCTATAGATAATGCTGTATATAAATAATAGCAGAGCTTGGTGATTATCACATTAAGAAAAATCGGGAAACTAAATTGAGCTCCCACGTACGAAATGTGAAGCAATCCAAAATAACACTTTTGACGCACACAGCAAGTAATACCGGGCAATAAAACAGTTTGTGTATTATTAGAATACTAATCTCCTTTGCCTATCAAGACAAGTCCATCCTAGTAGGTAGTCAAATTGTCATGTATGACAGTAAGCCTCTTGAGTATTTACATATCCGTTTGTAGCAACTGATGAATACCATTCTCTTTTGTTTGCTTTTGCGTGAGTGGGCTTACTTGAGCCTTATATAATTACTTGTGAAAACTATGAAAATTTGCACTAAAATGAAAACGTCTCGGAAGACAATGACAAGATCTAGAAGTTTGATCAGCAATATTAGAGTTCGCTATCTAGCATGGCAATTAGGGCTGTTCATATTTCTTGGAAAAATATGAGAAGTAACACATTTCAAATAATCGTTACAAATATTTTCTGTTCTGACAATGATTTGTGTCAGAGAAGTTGATATAATATAAAAGAGCGGATTTTCAAGCTCAAAAGCTCATTGTAATCTATGCGACCATGACACTGCGTGAAGTTAGACTTAATGCGGGGATTCGTGAACAGTGCCTGCAGCACATGTTTCAATAACGTCCGATACCAATACAATTAGGACAATAACACGGAAAGATTTGTCATAGTTAATGAACGTTTTGACCGCAAAGGCTCCTCAATCGAAAAAAGCCCACTTGTCTAAAACGCATTGTGTTTATTTTGTTGCCATTAGCCGGTATTTTCTACATTTATATCTCATTCTTTAAACGAAACAGCAAAAATGCCACCAAATCTAATATTGCTTGCATCTTTTGTGATTAAAATTAAAATTAAAATATTTTATTATTTAGTTTTCTACTGAATATTATTAACAAGAGCTTAGAAAGAAATGGTTTTTCTGTACTTCCGTCTCTGCCTTCGGTGCACAGTTCTTCAGAAGCACAAATGTCTGGTAGTCGTGTGTTCTTTAAATGCTTCAAATTCTATGAAACCGAAAGAACTGTTTCGTGAAAAAAAATTTATTATGGCCGGAAAATCTGATTCGCCTCTCGCTGTGAAACAGAAAGAAACGAGAAGTCCTAGGAGATGAAAAATGGGCAACTACCGGTAAACTGACGAATTTCACTCTCCACAAAGTAAAATCCGGCTCAAACTGAGCGGCAAATAATCAAACTCAACTTCCTGACTCACTTATCGTGCGCGGCTCTATAGCAACAAATGACCAGATCCACCTAAAGACGATTGATATCGATTTCTTTTTGATCGCCGAAATGTTTTTGATTACCGGATGAAGTTTATATTTTTACACGCGATCCGATTATTTACCCTGACTTACAGAATCGATATCTAATAGAAAGATATCATACAGCTTCTTTATCCCATCAGCCTCTATAGCAAGTTGAAAATGGAAACATCGTTGCTAACTGGCTGTTCTTTTAACGTTGTTTATGAGAATTTTTTATATTCGCACTCTAGGGAGAAATTGATTCTTTTTGAGTCTCTGGCCGTATTTCAAAAGCCAATAAATTAGGTAAAAAATAGTACTAATCATTCTAGAATCCTTTAAAGGAAAATTGTTTTCTGCTACTTCGGAAGGGGCACTAATTATCGGAGCTTAAACCATTCAATCGGTCCCTTGTTTATGTCATAAACAACCCATTGACGTAACAGCTGCTTGCCTTAACGGCGAACACTGACGCAGCAAAGCGATTTGACTTGACTATTGTGGATAACAATGGAATGGATTTTTCTAGGTATCGTGATAATTGCCACAACTGGCAATGACTGTTAAGAACAATGTTATGTTATCGTTGCGGCACACTTGAACCGTAAGCTATCCTGATAAGACCATTATTTGGGTTCTTCTTTCTCAGTTGACCGATTGCCATTTCTGGTAGCTTCTGTTGTATTTCGACATAAACCTTACAAATACACCGGGTGAATGTTCTTTCTCATTGAGGAAACACGGCGGTACTTGAGATGTACATTGTTTCTGGTAGCCTGTTGAATATGACAAAAATTATGTTCTGGAAAATGCTGTTGCAAACTAATGGCCATGAAAACGGATTGTTATTTCGTGGCCCTGACGGGAGTCTCAATGCATAGAAATAACAGAGGGACTGCCATTCCATCTGCGATTTCTGGGGGAATTTTTAAATGAAGCTTTTATCAGTCGGTATCATGTTTCCTTACAGAAGAAAGAATGAACAACTAAAAACACACCAACGAGAGAAAAACGTCATTGAACTGTTGTAATAAAATGGTGTTAGTTTCAACAGAAATGAACAGTTTCTTAAGAAACGAGAGCAGTAACTAATAGACGCCGCCTCGTTACTAGCCGCGGCCCTTCTAACCGAGGAACTAAAATCATCAGGACTGCATGAAGTGGAACCGATAAAGCGGTTTTTGGGTCGTACGCCGTTGGAGATGGAGTCAGATATATTATTTTGGTACGCTTCTTGATAAGGCTTGTTTTCCTGTCATTTGTCTCGGTGCTCAACCCGATTTTCTTTGAAAGAAATTTTCTTAACTTTTAAAAGTTGTCAAGAGCGCTGTTTTGGCTCGAAGGCTTACCATACCATACCATAAAGGGTCCTGGGCCCGCTTATTGGAAAGCCGATTAGCGTAACTATGGTTGCAGTTTTTAACTTTTGGATGAAAGTTTCTTTTGCTCCCTTTTGTTTTCAGGATTGACGTTCTCTAGTAACAAAGTTTTGCAGAATATCAGCCCGTGAACAACGTTTGTGGATAGAGAAATAAACTCTTTGGTTAGGGTTAATCGGCTTTCGAACAACCGGGCTCTGGCTCATTAACATGTATACCCTAACATTACTATACTTTTGTAAACTGTACAGTACAAGTAAACGTTAATGTTGTTGTTGTTGTTGGCTTGGAGTGCTGATGCCACCAAGCGCTTCTTGATTATGGAGGCTCGCATTAGGCTCGATTTCCGCCGCTCACTCGGGTCCAGGCTTTCCTCCCTCTCTCTCGGGGAGGAAAGTCCGGACCCGAGTGAGCGGCAGAAATCGAGCCTAGGCTCGCATGAGTTGTTTCAGTTGTCTTTGAGTGTACCTGTGAAATCAATTTCCCATAGAAAACACGCTGTGATTTCCGTTTCACCGTGCATAGGTTCTGTTATCAAATCAGGTACCGCGAGTCCACGTCATGATCTTGGACCATGTTGGAGGAGTTGGGTTGATATCCAGTCAGACAAAAGCAGACCAGAATGGAGAACGTTTGTTCGTGTCCTACGCGCCACTAGATGTGGAAAGGTGTTGAGACGTGACGAGGAGCGCTGTTTCTATGACCATGTTGGAGGAGTTGGGTTGATATCCAGTCAGACAAAAGCAGACCAGAATGGAGAACGTTTGTTCGTGTCCTACGCGCCACTAGATGTGGAAAGGTGTTGAGACGTGACGAGGAGCGCTGTTTCTATGACCATGTTGGAGGAGTTGGGTTGATATCCAGTCAGACAAAAGCAGATCAGAATGGAGAACGTTTGTTCGCGTCCTACGCGCCACTAGATTGTGGAAAGGAGCTGAGACGTGACGAGGAGCGCTGTTTCTATGTACGTTGCTAATTTCTCTGTTCTTGAAGCAGTATTGGTTGCAGTTTATGCCAGCCAACAGCGGAATCCAAGAGGGCTATCTTCCACACATGGCAAGAAATGAGGGACACGCATGCGGAGTTCTTAGCGACACTTAAAAAAAATCACGCTAAAAACATGTCGAGCATAAATAGCGACTTTGAGAAAGTTAAAGTTTTGAAGAAAGTTAAATTTTTTGACATACCTCTCTAAGGCATGTACTGAAACCCGAAACACCGAGACGACACCACCGGAACGAACCCACCGGAGCCACCGGAATGAAAGCAACGGAACCACGGAAACCGCGTTACCGAAACCACCGGAAAAACCAATTGGAGTCAGTCTCGAAAAAATCTTGTCAAATCTCGCGTAACCTGGATATACACATGTCATATCTAGACCAAACTACGATGAAAGTATGTAAATATTATAAAATGTATATTGCTTAATCTATAACCTTGTAAAATACATGTCACTCTCACCTTTTCACCAAGATTTTCAAAGGCCGCCATGTATCGTTGACAAAGCGCGAACCGGCGGGGAGGGGAGAGAAATTAAAGTTCTGAAAAAGTTAGGAACAGGTCCCCAGAAAAGCCATAACGAGGTTGCTTTTGTTTCCCTTAGTTTCATTCTGGCTGTTCTAGTGGTTTCTGTAACTATGTTTCGGTGTTTCCGTTGGTTTCATTCCGGTGGTTTCGGTGGTTTCGTTCCGGTTGTTTCGTTTCAGTGTTTCGCGTTTTAGTACATGCCCCTCTCTAAGCTTTTGACTTTTCTACTGGCGTCAATCAGATCCTGTACCTTGACATCGATAGTCATTCTTTGACACAAAAATTACTCAATTTCCATCTTTATCCGCCAAGAATGTCCGGTATTATTTATTTATTTGAACAAATACTTTAACAGGATGTTCCCAGTTCAGCAATGGCTGGTTTAAATGAGGTCCTGTATTTACATTAATTTAATATTATAGTAATTACAATATTTCGCCTAAACAGGCAAAAATTGATTTATTTATTAGTGGAAATTTTCCAGATAACAAACTTTCTTTATTATCTCTATTTCTTCGCTGTTGAAGACAAACGTAGATTACTCGACAGGACCGCCATCTTTTTTTTTAAATTTTGAACCGCCTGCAAATTTTTATAGCAACGATCATCCAATAGCATCTCGCCAAAGAAAGAAAGTAATTGACAGCGCTCTAGTCTGCTCTGAAGTGACTCCGCCCCCTCATGACCCTCATTTCTTGTCATGTTTAGGGTTTAATTTTCATCTCAGTACGCTTTAAGGAGTAGTAATATACCCGAAACGTATACCAGTTGACTCCATCCGCAAAAGAGTCTTGAGCGGCCGCTAAAGTACTGCCCGTTGAGATTGCATTTTCCATTTCCATTTATTTGCAACACTAGAAATTTAAAAATACGAAACACAAGAAATTTCTAATAACTTAAACTTAAGAGGATAGACTACAAATGTTTAAGGTGGTAATGACAAGAAAGCCTATATAGAAGCCGGGGCTTATGAACTATAGGCTTCCTGACAATATAGGGTACATCATACGAATTACGGGGACAGCATGAAATATGAAATGTATTATTTAAAAAGAAAAGAAAAGAAAAGAAAAGAAGAAGTATGTAGCTCTACAATGAGTATATTTGCCTAAGAAAGAAGGAATTTTTTAAGTCTTTTCCCAAACAAACGGATGCTTTCACTGTTTTTCATTACTTAACGAGTTGAAAAACTTAGGTCCTTGAAACCGAATATAGAAGTTATAATAATAACTTTAATGATCCATCTTTGAGAGAGAAATACAATGGATTTACAGTATAATAATAATAATAATAATAATAATATATCACATTTATATTGCGCATTTTCTATGCAATATTCAAATGCGCATTACAATACTGGCCGGGGGACTTAGCCAGACTGCTTATAACGCAGTTTACAATTAATGAAGTTGAGTTATGAGTGCCCCCGTAATATCAATATCAAATTAAGACAGACACTAGGGATGGTCACTGCCAGAGTTTTCTTACGTCCCTAGTGGTTCTTTTACGTCCCACAGAATCAGAGAATTATGAAGAGTTGTGAGACGGGGCCTACGGTTTATCGTCCTTATCCGAGAAGACTAGAAAGTCTAACCGTTTGTAGATGTCATTACAAAGGCAGCACTTTCTCCTCAATTATTTAAAGACCCTGAGTGTTGGTCCGGCCGGGGTTTGAACCCGCGACCTCCCGCACGGTAGTCCGGTGCTCTACCACTGAGCTAATCGGTCGGCGGTAAAAAATTAAAAAATAAAATTACAATAAAATGATTTCCATACCTCACGGTTTTACCTGGAAATAATAAATATAAATGTAAATATAGATATATTAAGTGTACTATACATTTAAGAATTTAGCAGCCTTGCGGCTCTTGCTATAAAAGAGTTTTCATGTCTTTGGGTTCCAGACCTTGGTATGACTACTGGACCAGGTTTGGATCGTAGATTGTAATTGTGACTTATGCTTGGCTTTGAGAAGAATACTTGATTGGGATGATTGATGTCTTCTATCGTTCTTTCCAATTCACGTTTTGTTGCTTCCATTCGTCTCTGCTCCAACGCTGGGAGAGATGTTCTCGATGTACCTATTACATCCAGACACCTGTTTTGTATGGACTGTAGGTCGTCTGCCAAATACTGTGGTAGACCACCCCAGACTTGTGACGCATATTCAAGGAGTGGGCGGATTTTGGTACAATAAACTATAATGCCAACCTCCGTAGGCAACCTTGCTTTCCTACATTTACGTAGATGATATAATCTCTTGCAAGCTTTCTTTATTATTTGTTCGACATGGTAGTTCCAACGTAGGTTATTTTGTTTTGTTATTTTGTTAAGTTTCGAATATTAGTTCGGCAGGGAGGTATGTAAATTGATCCATGCGTTATACCACCAGGCCCCTTTGTAGCTCACTGCGCAGCTTGAAACGCTGTCATCATTATCTCAATCTTTGGTGCTGAACTGCATATTACTGGAAAAAGGAGAAAGAGACATGTAGTAATCAAATATAGCGTTACTGACCTAGGAATCGAGATTAAATCCTTACTACACTCACGCTATGTCGGAAGGGTGCATTTTTGGCCAATAAATGTTGATAATGTGCTCAAGACTAAAATTGATTATTAACAAAAGGGCACAATTAGCCTAATCTCGGCCTGCAAAAATACAGTAGTGCATCCTAATGTAGCACTAAACAAAAGAAAAGGGAGAACTCTGTCCTTCTTGACATATCAATATATATCCCTTTAAAAATGCAAAATTGCCTATATTTGCTGCTTTTGCCCTCGATAACAATGTACTACTTGTTTAAAACAAATACAAAAAAAGAAAAAAAAAAAAAGAAAAAGAGAAAAGAACAAAATTAGGAAGATGCCACCACTAAGAGTCGAACCCTGGTTATGTGCATCAGAGGCGGTGACAATGTTATTCAAAAATGACGCTTAGCGAATGGTTTAAGATTCGAGATGTGATTATGGAAACCTCCGAAATGAGTCTTCGAAGCATCTTTTGCAGAAAAAAATGAAAGAAAAACGAAAGTGAGGTTTGAAAACATTTTTCCAAAATTACCGACCTTCCGCGCAATCGTGAACGGACGGTCACTCAAGGTTATGTTCGCGACACGTGAAGATTTGTTGGGCGCGGTGATGGCCCGTTTGAACCACAGAAGCAGGATAGCCATGTTAAAAAGAAAAAACAGGCACATTTCCTCTGATTTTTGGGGGGAAACCAGAGTCATCACTACATAGGCGTCGAAGTGTAAGAAATTGAGAATATGGAATGGAAATTTTGACATCAGATGGGATGTGAAGATGAATACAACAAATACTCACATTTTACCCTCATAATAACCCAGTAAAACCATCGTTCTTAATAACGTCAAAATAGTGCAAAATGATCCCGAAACTGCTAGAATCTTTTCCCAACAACCACTGATTTCATTCAAACGTAACAGAAATGTAGGCAACTTTCTAGTCAGAAGCGTATTCAAAACAACTGAGCAACCTGGCACCTTTAAATGCGAGCGCTCGCGATGCAAAACTTGTCCTTTCTTTCAAAACGCTGCCTAAGCGATCTGTTAAGATCACTGATCGATTTAAGTGTACCTCCGCAAGTGCTCTCTGTTGCATAACCTGCACATTATGCAAATAGTTATACATCGGCGAAACAGGAAGACGACTAGGTGACCGATTCCGAGAACACATACGTGGTGTTGACAAAGATGGCATTGATGCATCCAAACCAGTCGCCCGGCATTTTAATCTCCCTAGCCATTCCAAGCAAAACATGTCGATCTCCAGCCTTTCCCTACATCAAGGTACCACTGGAAAGCCGTAAAACTCTGGAGTAAAAATTCATCTTTGAAATCTGCACCCTTAATCCCCACGATATCAAGGAAAGATTTTCATCCAATTAATTTATTCCTGTTTTTCACGTTACCGTGTTACCACCAATAGTGTAGCTCCATCTTCTGTATATCAACCATACACAACCTACCATCCTCGATTCGCTCTGACGAAGTGTTAACGCTCGATCGAAACGTCAGCTCTTTAAATCTCTAATGACGTAGTACCATGGTTTCTTTAGAAACTAAACCTCTTTAGTCAGTCAATTAGTCAGTCAGTCATCCATCCAAACAGCCATTAATATTTTGTCATTTAATCAGAGTCATTTAGCCAGTCTGTCTTTAGATCAGTGTGAGTGCAGGCTTTATTTCACTAGCGAATCACTCGTCAGTTTAGTTCAGTCAGTCAGGCCGTCAGTCACTACTCACTCGCTCATCCAGCGAACCAGTGATTACCGACTCTGATTAAATGACACAGTTTGTCATTTAATCAGAGCCAGTTAGTCAGTCTGTCTTTCAATCTGTGAATCCTTTTGACAAAGATTCATTCATTCATTCATTCATTCGTTCGTTCGTTCGTTCGTTCATTCGTTCGTTCGTTCGTTCAGTCAGTCAGTCTGTCTGTCAGTCAGTCAGTCAGTCAACTAGCTTGTTAGTTAGTAATACATTCGAAAAGCGAATTACTCACCCAGTTAGTCGGTTGGTCCAATCATTCAACCTACCAGTTCGTTAGTGACTCAGCCGGTCCGTCGGTGGTCCAGTTAGTGGTTCAGTCTAGAAGTCAGTTTTTCGTTCCGTCAGCCAGTCAGTTATTCAGTAAGTCAGCCAGACAGTCAGTCACTCAGTCAGACAGTCAGGCAGGTATGCATACAGACAGGCAGACATACAGACAGACAGACAGTTAGTCTGTCAATCAGTCAGACAGTCAGGCAGGCACGCATGCAGGCAGACAGACAGTAAGGCAGTTAGTCTCATTTATACGACCAGTCAGTGTTTCACTGGCTCGGTAGTCAGTTAATGAGCTATACCAATGCTTCTCGTCTCTCTAACTGTAATAAATCACCAATATTTAATATTAATTTATAGACGTTCATACTTTGTTGTCCGCTTCGTATGCTTATCTGCCATAGAGTCGCCAGCTGTCCCGCTATATCCTCCTATCAAAATCCGGTATTTATCAGCATCGTCTGTCACCTTAAAGTCTGTGTACTCAGCATACGTGATGTTGCCTTCAAAGTCCTCCAGATCAACTCTCATCGTGACACTGTATGCGGCTGTCAAACGGTGAAGATTGTCGTTTCCAAGCCAGAGCTCTCCGTTCAGATTTCCAAATCCCTTTTTGTAGGACGCCCAATCAAGGAAGAAATCCACAGAACCGTCCAAGCGCCTCTGAAATACTGTCCAACCTACCCCGTCCGTGCTCATGTCACACAGCACTTGCATTGGCTCGACGCCATCTGGGTTGACGGTGTACACGCCACTGGATATAAAACCATCTTGGCGAAGCTGAAGACAGCTCAGTTTTGCCTCTGTATTTATGATGTCTCGTCACTTACTGCATGGTTTGCCAACATAGCCTACTTTACACTGGCTTTGTACGGTGTCGTCCTGATAGCTGGGAATGCAGACTTCGTTTTTACCACAAGGAGAACTGTTCTTCTCACAGGCGCGCTATTAAAACAACCACAACTTGTTGACCTAAGAGACCTAGTGATATGGATTTATTGCGTATCGTCACATTTTCAGTGAAAGTACCATGTATACCAATTTACGGGCTCTTAGCAGATTAAAATATTTTATAAACTATTTTGATGATGGCAATGGAGATGGCGCCATTTTAAAGAGGCATTTGCCGAAAAGGTCGCGACAACAAGTCGATGAATAAGTTCTTCTTGCTCGGAAATCAGTCGTTAAGGTTACCGTGTACGTTCAGGGTATAAAATTTTCTATTTTTATTTTTCTCCATAAAAATGAACTTTTTGCTGTGATCTTTCAAGCAAAAAGAACCCAATTCAAAACGAGTGAATAGTCGCCGAGAGATTGGGAAAAACCTATATGCACCGGATGTAAACATGGACAATATGTTAATGCGAATGCAGCCAACCGGAGCGATTTGCGCGGGAAATATTGCACGCGTAAAGTTGCTTTGCTTCATGAAGGTTGTGCGCTTTTAGTTTTTCGGCTATGACGATGGGTCAGGTAAACTTAGTCAAAGCCGGAGAATATGTAACAAAATGATAAAACCAGTGAACCGTTTGTAGCATGAGAGTTTGCGTGCAGATAAAATTACGCGGAAAATTTCCACAGTAGGTGACCGGAAGAAAAGTTAGCGTAAATTGATTGGCCGATCGTCGATAGAGGTGTTTGCGGGCGGTGTTTGTTTGTGTAGTGAAGATTTTTTTAAGCGCTGTTTTCGCAAAGTTTATTTTTGTCTTGAAGAGGACACTTTCAAGAGTTACAACTCAAGGGCGATTTGTTCGATTTCGATCAAACTTGGACAGTCGCTAGAATAACTTATCTTCAACAAAAACGTGTTGGGGAATTAGATCATTCAAAACCGTTTTTCGCTGAGAGCCATTTCCGTGCGCCCGCTCCGTCTCTTTTTCTAGCGAATTTGAAAATGCTCTGTAACTTTTGAACACAGTCGAATAAAGGAAAACCCTAACACGTTTTTTTAGCGTCTGGTTTCCAGACTTGGAGAAAAATTTCAATTTCCCTAAATACGAAAATCACATTTAGTTGTAGCTTTCAAAAGTTAATTTACACCTTCGAGTTTAAACTCGTTCAGTAATTCACTTTCTCACAAAATTAATGAAATATTCAAATAGCTAGTTCAATTAGCTTTAATTTGATATACGGTTTATGGTATCTGGGATGTAATCGGGAGCCGCTACAACACTTAGATTAGAGACACCCCTGAAGGTACATGGTAACCTTAAATTCGACGTCTAAAACGAAGTCGTGCTGGAGTCGTGCGACAGTCGAGCCAGCTTAGCACGGCAGTAGCACGACGTTTGAAACAGGCCTTAGTCAACGATTTGAATTTTGAGGAAGAATCTTGGTATTGAACTTTTCCATGGGATGACTCAGCTAAACTGTCCGATCGCATAACGCTGTGGGAAAGACGCCTTACCATTTAAAGAAAGAAACCAAGTGAATTTTCTTAATTAAAAATTTGAACAAAAGGCAGGTTAAGTTATTTCCAACTAAGACAAGACTGTCATCAACTGGTTTGTACGCTAATAAAGATATCAAAAGTGTAAACCTCACCAAAATATGTGCAGAAATATTTATCAGTTAACTAACTGTATAAAAGAGTCGACCGCTATTTTCAACCGGCTGATGGTGTGAATTTTTTATCGTCTTCCATGTTGCATTATTTATGACGACACATGACAAGAGGCGATGACAAGAGGGCCCATCCTGTGATAGCGTTTGTCAGTAACAGAACCATTTAAGGGACTCTTCTTTAACTAATATTTACACTTAACAAATCAGTCAATTTGATTGGATAAGAGTAGTTTATCTTAATCCAAAATTGTATTCCTGATGAGCAGCTATCATTTTAATTTATTTCCCGTGACCAGGCATATCACAGCCGGGACTCGTCCACACTAATCCCGATAAGCGAGACAACAGCGTTTCGTCCGAAAAAGGGATAAACGTTTTTCTTCCACTATATCGCAGACACGTTGAAATGCACAGTTCGACTGACTAGAGATCACATGGCTATTGTGACTTCAGCATTTTCAAAAAGTTCCGTTTGCAAAATCTGCAATGAAACACCTAGTCAGAGTTTTCGAATTACTCCGGCTGGGGAGAATTTTTCAAAAAGCTTTCTTTTCGGTGACCGAAAATTTTTTAAAATGCTACTGTTGCTTTAAGATTATCGAAATATGGAATTAGCGAGATGAAGAAAAACGGCCGCATTCGCTGGCTGTTCGACGGTTCGGAAGGCATAATCTCAATAACAGTTTCGGTGTGGATCATGAGTCGTTATTTGCGTTGTGATTTATATGATTTCCGCCACCTGTTGGAGAAGACACAAGAGACAGGAGCGATGAAGACGTTTTTTTTTCAATCTACTATTCGAAATTTCGCCCCACAAACTGACTGCCTCTAGTCCTGGTTCGACACAGCTGAAATGCAAAGAATACAAACGCTCGCAAAACAGGATGCCGTGAAACAACAACCAAATAGACAGAAATTGTGTAAATTAATATTGGTCACATAACTATCGAGATCTGCACACCCACAAACGCTTACCGTGATTGTTATCTCGTTGTCAAAACTATTTATCTGAGTGGAGCGGAGCGAAAATTCGGATTGATCGTTTGCTACCCTCTTCTGGAATAAAAGTTACCGACGAGGAGGATTGATTCTCGGGAAGAAAAATGTTCGATATCTACGAGTCCCACAAATTCATCCAACAAGGGACGGCAAGCCCGCCGGGCACAAAGGCGCGGTAAAAAGACAAGTTACTCAGGCAATATCCCCAAGAGCTATAAACTACAACAGCTAATGCAATAATGAACGTACAAAGCGTGACAATTACCCGGACAAGGCCCACAATCCCGCCGGGCGTAAAGGCGCGGGAAAAGCCGAAAAAAAGAAAAGAAAGCGGCTAAAGTAAAGACCTGCTGAAAAGGTCAAGAAAAACTGATGGGTGACCGCCAAGGACAGAAGTAAAAGGCGGACTAAAGACGCGGCTTACCCCAGGTTAATGAAAAATGAGAAGGGTTGGCGTAGTGGTGAGAGCGCTCGCCTTCCACCAATGTGGCCCGGGTTCGATTCCCGGACTCGGTGTCATAAGTGGGCTGAGTTTGTTGGTTCTCCACTCTGCTCCGAGAGGTTTTTCTCCGGGTACTCCGGTTTTCCCCTCTCGCCAAAAAACAACATTTGATTTGATTTCATTTGATCTGAGTTGAGTTGATTTAATTTGACTTTATTTGTTTCTGTATTTGCTCGGCCCCACTAGCTAACGGCCCCACTAACTAAAGGTTATTATTATTATTTATTATTATTATTAAGTCCCTGGGAGGGTCACCGTAAGGAAAAATGGAAAATAAAGCAAAGACAGTAAAACTTACACAAATGTCCTTGATCTTCGACGTAGAGTGTTACCATGATGAGGAGAACAGCGACCAAAACGGCTTACATATGCCCGCGTCAGGTAAGTAATAATTACCCGCTTAGGGACACGGCAGTTTAAAATGCGACACATTTCCACTGTTCGTGTGGGACTGTTTTTGTTGTCCAGGTCATGCTACAGTAAGTTATTACCAATTTCATCTAAAATACAAGGGGATAACTAGAAAACGTCGGCCCGACTTTTTTATGTTGGCATCCATTTCCATCGTGGCCAAGCATAATCAAATACATTTAAGGTGGTAGACCTGACTTTAAAGGGCCCATTTTGAAATGCCGTAGACATTTCTCAAAATTAAAACACTGGACTGAAATAAAAACAAGACAGGCTAAGACAACAAAAAGTAAACTTAAAAAAAGTGATGTATGAGGTGACAATTTTCACACCTCAGGTTGCAAACCCCATTTGAATTGTGGGCTCAAGAATAAGACTTGTGCAATTTAAAGCTTTAGCTTTTAAGATACTTTTAATTATTACCAACCAGAAAAGGAAAAAAATCTGTGCGAACACAGAATGAAACTGTTTCTTTTGCGAGTTTTTCCCTGTTGCCCTTTAATATGACTTGTATTGTTCTAGTATATTTTCAGAATTGTACCATGTTTAATTTAATACAGTTCGTTTATTATGTTCCAGATCAACTACCAAAAATATAAGTTGAATGGCGTGTGTGTAAATCAAGGTGAGTTTACACACCATTTATTAGGCGTTAATAAACCAAAAAAGCCTGATGTTTGCGTCCTGTTTCAGCCCAGTCATAAGACGCTGATTAATTTTATAATGGCATTACTGAGCAACTTTCTGTGCTTGATTATACTGACTGCGTAAGGATCGCGAGACACAAATTCCCTACCCTATTCGATTGCATAAATTCAATAATATTATAAAGTCTCCCTACCGACAAATAAAAGTTACTCTTAATTTTCATTTTTCAAAATGGGCAGGGGTTTGTATGAGCCCTTATATCGAAACCGAACCCTACTGACGTTTCTCAAACTGGCAACCATATTTTATTTTAGAGTTTCATCCTGCACTGTCAAGGAAATACAATTTACTGAGAAGGTTGAAAAGATTGTGGCTGGAGAGGTAACACTTTTATTTCACAGAATAGTATTTTTAAGGTAGCTAGCCTGAGTATTTTTGCTGTTCATCCATCCATGTTCAATGAGCTATCGCTTACTAGTGCACAGGTCTCCTCAAAAGGTACGTTAAAATACGTGGGTGAGCACCCCCCAAAAACTTAAGTGAGCCACCTAAAAGTATTTCGAGAAGCCGTTTTCAGTAAGAAACACTAAAATACACTGTCATTTAGTGATTTTAATGAATGACAAAAATTCAAAAGTATTAACTCTTCCGCTCCCCAAAATGCCGAGTAACGCTTTTGTCACAAAAGTACCTAAATGATTCCCGCCGGTCGTCAAAACAGCGGAACTTGGCTAGCTAAGGTTTTGAAGGACATTCATAAATGTGGTTAGTTGTGTGCTTAGCTGTCTAAGAATCAATGTCTTATAATAATAAATAAATAAAGAAATAAATAAACAGAGTCCATGTAATGGATATTGAAACGATTGTTTTTATGGGGGTCTTCCCAAACGGACGTTGGTTACAGTGCTGGTGGGAATCAGGGTGGTAAGTCCCTCTAAATTACTCTTGTTAACGTTAGCCTCTTCTCATCGCTATCGTAAACTGACCATTCACTGTCCAGACGACATTTCCACTGCGTCAGAAGAAGCGTCAGAAGAAAAAGAAGGAGGAGGGATGGTCACTAAGTGAAATTTTCAGTTGATCAGACTGTTGACGATCAGCTCAGAAGAAACTGAAAAGGATGGAAAAAATGGCCCTGCAGGGTCATAAACACTACGGAATCAATCGTGACCGTAAATACATCGATCCGCAGGGAAGCCCTGACGCCGTTACCATTTATAATGGTGAGAAACCACGAAAAAATATGACGCGGCGGCTGAAAGTTGTCTACATTGCCATTCACCTTTCGTCGTTGGGCATAAGCCGTTACTAGACTCTGCGAGCCCTAAGGCTGAGAATAAACAAGAGGCTATAATCAGCCTAAACTCGGGCTTGCATAAAATAGTATTGTATCCCTAATTTAACGCTAAACAAAAGAATAGAGAGAAGTCTGTCTTTCTTACATCGGACGCATTGCGCTTCGTTTGTGTTGGAGTCTATTTCTTTGCAGTGTGTATCCGTAGACCCCTATCAGATCAACATATAACCCTTTAAAATTACAAATTGCTTTACAGCTCAACCATTGAGAACAATAATAATAACACTTGTAAAAAATATTTATAAAAGAAGAAGAAAAAGAGAGACGAAAAAAAAAAAAACCCACAATAGGTGCCACTAGAAGAAGATTCCCGTTAAGATTCCCGCCAAGATTCCCGCCAAGGACGGCCGGGAATCTTGCCGGGAATCTTGCCGAGTATCTTACCGGGAATCTTGCCGGCAATCTTGCCGGGAATATTGGTGAGAAACTTGGCGGGAATCTTAACGGTAATCTTACCGGGAATCTTGCCGGGAATCTTGCCGAGAATCTTGCCGGGAATCTTGGTGAGAAACTTGGCGGGAATCTTAACAAGAATCTTACCGGGAATCTTGGCGGGAATCTTACCGGGAATCTTGCCGGGAATCTTGCCGAGAATCTTGCCGGGAATCTTGGTGAGAAACTTGGCGGGAATCTTAACAAGAATCTTACCGGGAATCTTGGCGGGAATCTTACCGGGAATCTTGCCGGGAATCTTGGCGGGAATCTTGGCGGGAATCTTGCCGGTAATCTTGCCGGGAATCTTGGCGGGAATCATGGCGGGAATCTTGGCGGGAATCTTAACGGGGAATCTTGCCGGGAATCTTGGCGGGAGTCTTGGCGGGAGTTTTTGGGGGTGTCTTGGAGGAAATCTTGGCGGGAATCTTGGCGGGAATCTTGCCGCTAGCCTTCCCGGGAGCCTTGGCGGGAATTCTTGCGGGAATCTTAGCGGGAATATTGGCGGGAGTCTTGGCGGGAGTTTTGCGGGGAATCTCGCCGGGAATCTCGCCGGTAAACTTGCCGGGATTATTGCCGGGAATCTTTCCGGGAATCTTGCTGGGAGTCTTGCTGGGAATCTTGGGAGGAAGTCTTGGCGGGAATGTTTGCGGGAGTCTTGCCCGGAATCTCGCCGGGAATATTGGCGGGAATCTTGCCGGGAATCTTACCGGGAGTATTGCTGGGAATCTTGGAGGGAATCTTGGCGGGAATCTTGGCAGGAATGTTGGCGGAAATGTTGGCCGAAATTTTGGCGGGAGTCTTGGCGGAAGTCTTGCCGAGAGTGTTGCCGGGAATCTTGGCGGGAATCTTTTTATTATTATTATTATTATTATTATTATTATTATTATTATTATTATTATTATCATTTTGCGACACCATGCATTCATGCAATACTACATACTATTACCTACACAACAGTTCACAACTCTACATCTGCACTGCTTCCGGTTACAATACGGCACGTTACTTAAAAAACTGGAGTACAAATTAGCTACAATACTTAAAATACATATAAACTTTTACATGTTCGTTACCTCTGTTCGTTATAATTGATAAAGAAAATTGCGATCTAAAAATATCCAAAGGATTATTTTATATTATTATAGTATAGATAATTGCAACTAAGTCTTAATACACATTTTAACTTTTATTTCACCTGTTTTTTGTTTCATTTTATTTAATTCTGCGAAGGGGAAGAAGAACGAGCACAAAAACAAAAGGCAAATATACTGCTTATAGAAACAGGATATACAACAATGTACGGTAAACCATAAATAGAGAAAAAGGTAACGCAACATAATACTTAAACCTGGCTATGTAGCATTAGAGGAAAAATTGCCATTTTTTAGAGAACGCACTTGATTTCTTAGCTTGTGCTGCTATATATCTCTCTAGATCAATTTTTTCTTGCACCAAAGCACCGAAGTCCGCGAAATGATATCTAGCTTCGTTAATAGCACATTTGTACAGAGAATATTTCCCAAGAAGAACGAGATGGTTGAGGGTTAAACACGATGTAAAATTGTCTACTAGACCGCATATGATATTGTTTCTTGTTAGAGTAACCGTTGTTTTACAACGGTAGTTGTACCAAACCAAAAATTCAGACCAGAAGGCTTGGGCTGGGGACAACTGACCAACAAATGCAAGATTGTTTGATCGGTGTTAATACAAAAGGGACACTCAGACGAGTTTGTCTTTTTCATTTTATACAATAGGCTATTGGTGCAAAGTATATTGTGCATAATCTTGTACTGAAAAATCGCTAGTTTGATTTCTTTCGTAGCACGAAAACGTAGAGAGTAAATTATGCGGCGCTGATTAAGATCGTAACCGCACTCTCTTAACCTTGCCGGGATCTTGGGAGGAATCTTGGCGGGAATGTCGCCGAGAATGTCGCCGGGAATGTCGCCGGGAATCTTGCCGGGAATGTTACCGGGAATCTTGCCGGGAAACTTGCCGGGAATCTTGGCGGGAATATTGGCGGGAATCTTGGCGGGATTCTTGGTGGGAATCTTGGCTGAAATTTTGGCGGGAATCTTGGCGGGAATCTTGCCTCGAATCTTGCTAGGAATCTTGGAGGGAATCTTGGTGAGTGTCTTGACGGGAATCTTGGCGGGAATCGATGGCCGAAATTTTGGCGGGAGAATTGGTAGGAGTCTTGCCGAGAGTCTTGCGGGGAATCTTGCCAAGATTCTTGCCGGGAATCTTGGGGGAATCTTGGCGGGAATGTCGCCGGGAATGTCGCCGGGAATGTCGCCGGGAATCCCGCGGGGAATCTTGCCGGGAATCTCGCCGGGAATCTTGCCGTGAAACCTGCCGGGAATCTTGCCGGGAATATTGTCGGGAATCTTGGCGGGATTCTTGGTGGGAATTCATGGCTAAAATTTTGGCGGGAATCTGGGGGAAGGCTTGGCGAAGACTCCCGCCTAGACTCCTTCCAAGACTTCCGACAAGATTCCCGCCAAGAGTCCCGCCAAGACTCCCGCCAAGACTCCCACGAAGACTCCCGCCAAGACTCCAGAAAAGATTCCCGCTAAGATTCCCGCCAAGAATCCTGTTAATATTCCCGGCGAGATTCCCGGCGAGATTTCCGGCAAGACTCCCGCCAAGAAGGCGGGAGTCTTGGCGGGCGTCTTTGCGGGAGTCTTGGTGAGAGTCTTGCCGGGAGATTCCCACCAAGATTCCCGCCTAGACTCCCACCAAGACTCCCGTCAAGATTCCCGCCAAGATTCACGCCAAGAATCCCGCCAAGACTCCCGCCAGGACTCCCGGCAAGAAACCCGCCAAGACTCCTGCCAAGACTCCCGTCAAGATTCCCGCCAAGATTCCCGGTAAGATTCCCGGCAAGATTCCCGGCAATATTCCCGCCGAGATTCCCGGGGAGATTCCCGGCAAGACTCCCGCCAAGACTCCCGGCAAGACTCCCGCCAAGAATCCCGCAAAGATTCCAGCCAAATTCCAGCCAAGAATCTTGGCAAGATTCCAGTCAAGAATCCGGCATTCTAGTGGGGAGCCTTGGCGGGAGGCTTTGAGAGTCTTGCCAGGAGATTCTCACCAAGAATCCCGCCAAGATTCCAGAAAAATTCCAGCCAAGAATCCTGGACAGATTCCCGCCTTCCCTACTACCAGAGGCCTCTTTTCTCTTGTATTCAGCGTGCAGGAGAAAAGAGACCTCTGCCATGGGTCGCCAAGAATCGTGGCAAGATTCAAGCAAAGATTTTCCATTCCCGCCAAGAATCCTTCCAAGATTCCCGCCGAGATTCCCGGCAAGACTCCCGCCAAGACTCTCGGCAAGACTCCCGCCAAGAATCCCGCCAAGAATCCCACCGAGATTCCCGCCAAGATTTCGGCCAAGATTCCCGCCACGATTCCCGCCAAGATTCCCGCCAAGATTCCCGGTAAGATTCACGGCAAGATTCCCGGCAATATTCCCGGCGAGATTCCCGGGGAAATTCCCGGCAAGACTCCCGGCAAGACTCCCGGCAAGACTCCCGCCAAGAATCCCGCCAAGAATCCCACCGAGATTCCCGCCAAGATTTCGGCCAAGAATCCCGCCACGATTCCCGCCAAGATTCCCGCCAAGATTCACGGCAAGATTCCCGGCAATATTCACGGCGGGATTCCCGGGGAAATTCCCGGCAAGACTCCCGCCAAGAATCCCGGCAAGACTCCCGCGCAAGAATCCCGCTAAGAATCCCGCCAAGATTAACTCCAAGATTGCCATTAACACTCCCGCCAAGATTTCCGCCAAGATTCCCGGCGAGATTTCCGGCGAGACTCCCTTCAAGACTCCCGCCAAGATTCCCGCCAAGATTCCCGCCAAGATTCCCGCCAAGATTCCCGGGCAAGATTCCCGCCAAGATTCCCGCCAAGATTCCCGTCTATATTCCCGGCAAGCTTCCCGGCCAAGATTCCCGGCGAGATTCTCGCCAAGATTCCCGCCAGCATCTCTTTTCATTATTAGATGAATCTGAAAACAACTTCCTCACTTTCAATAATTTCAACCGCAAATTCAATGTAAAATGCAATTTTTTACAGTACTACGGACTTTTTTCTGCAATACTTCCCCAGTGGAAAGATTGCTTAAACATTTTAGATCAAGAAGAGACCGTTATTCACCAACCAGTCATCGAGAAGTTGACCTGTAAAACGATTTATAACTCGTTACTAAGTCGTGAAAATCTTCCGCCCCCCACAGCTGACAAAAGGTTAACAGAGTGCGGTTACGATCTTAATCAGCGCCGCATAATTTACTCTCTACGTTTTCGTGCTACGAAAGAAATCAAACTAGCGATTTTTCAGTACAAGATTATGCACAATATACTTTGCACCAATAGCCTATTGTATAAAATGAAAAAGACAAACTCGTCTGAGTGTCCCTTTTGTATTAACACCGATCAAATAATCTTGCATTTGTTGGTCAGTTGTCCCCAGGCCCAAGCCTTCTGGTCTGAATTTTTGGTTTGGTACAACTACCGTTGTAAAATAACGGTTACTCTAACAAGAAACAATATCATATACGGTCTAGTAGACAATTTTACATCGTGTTTAACCCTCAACCATCTCGTTCTTCTTGGGAAATATTCTCTGTACAAATGTGCTATTAACGAAGCTAGATATCATTTCGCGGACTTCGGTGCCTTGGTGCAGGAAAAATTGATCTAGAGAGATATATAGCAGCACAAGCTAAGAAATCAAGTGCGTTCTCTAAAAAATGGCAATTTTTCCTCTAATGCTACATAGCCAGGTTTAAGTATCGTGTTGCGTTACCTTTTTCTCTATTTATGGTTTACCGTACATTGTTGTATATCCTGTTTCTATAAGCAGTATATTTGCCTTTTGTTTTTGTGCTCGTTCTTCTTCCCCTTCGCCAAAGATAAGCAGAATTAAATAAAATGAAACAAAAAAACAGGTGAAATAAAAGTTAAAATGTGTATTAAGACTTAGTTGCAATTATCTATACTATAATAATATAAAATAATCCTTTGGATATTTTTAGATCGCATTTTTCTTTATCAATTATAACGAACAGAGGTAACGAACATGTAAAAGTTTGTATGTATTTTAAGTATTGTATTGTAACCGTAAGCAGTGTAGAAGTAGAGTTGTGAACTGTTGTGTAGGTAACAGTATGTAGTATTGTATGTATGCATGGTGTCGCAAAGTGATATTAAAAAACAAAACAAAAAGATTCCCGCCAAGATTCCCGGCAAGACTCTCGGCAAGACTCCCGCCAAGACTCCAAACAAGACTCCCGCCAAGACTCCCGCCAAGATTTCGGCCAAGATTCTCGCTAAGATTCCCGCCAACATTCCCGCCAAGATTCAGGCCAAGATTCACGCCAACATTCCCGCCAAGATTCGCGCCAAGATTCTTGGCAAGATTCCCGGAAACACTCCCAGCAAGACTCCCGCCAAGTTTTCGGCCAAGATTCACGCCAAGATTCCCGCCAAGATTCCCGCCAAGACTTCTGCCAAGATTCCCTCCAAAATTCCTAGCTTGATTCCCGGCAAGATTCCCGGCAAGATTCCCGGAATTATTCCCGGCGAGATTCCCGGCGAGATTACCGCCAAGACTCCCGCCAAGATTTCCGCAAACATTCCAGCCAAGATTCCCGCCAAGATTCCCGCAAAGATTTCCAGCAAGATTCCCGGCAAGATTCCCGGCAAGATACCCGGTAATATTCTCGGCGAGATTCCCGGCAAAACTTCCGCCAAGACTTCCATCAAGATTCCCGCCAAGACTCGCGGCAAGACTCCCGCCAAGATACCCGCCAAAATTCCCGCCAAGATTTCCGCCAAGATTCCCGCCAAGAATCCCGCGAAGATTCCAGTCAAATTCCAGCCAAGAATCGTGGAGAGATTCCCGCCTTCCCTTGTAAAAGAGGCCTCTTTTCTCTTGTATTCAGCGTGCGGGAGAAAGGGGACCTCTACCATGGGTCGCCATGAATCCTGGCAAGATTCCCGTAAAGATTTTCCATTCCCGCCAAGAATACTGGCAAGATTCCTACCAAGATACCGACAAGATTCCCGCCAAGAGTCCCGGCAAGATTCCCGGAGAGATTCCCGGCGAGATTCCCGCCAAGATTCCCGCCAAGATTCCAGCCAAATTCCAGCCACGAATCCTGGCAAGATTCCAGCCAAGAATCCCGGAGAGATTCCCGCCTTCCCTGCTGACAGAGGCCTCTTTTCTCTTGTATTCAGCGTGCGGAAGAAAAGAGACCTCTGCTATGGGTCGCCAAAAATCCTGGCAAGATTCCCGCAAAGATTTTCCATCCCCGCCAAGAATCCTGGCAAGAATCCTGCGAAGACACCGACAAGATTCCCGTCAAGAGTCCCGGCAAGATTCCCGGCGAGATTCCCGGCGAGATTCTCGGCGAGATTTCCGCCAAGATTCCCGCCAAGAATCCCTCCAAGACTCCCGCCAAGATTTCGGCCAAGATTCCCGCCAAGATTTCCGCCAAGACACCCGCCAAGACTCCCGCCAAGATTATCGCCAAGTTTCCCGGCAGGATTCCCGGCATGATTCCTGGCAAGATTCCCGGCAATATTCCCGGCTAGATTCCCGGCGAGATTCCCGGGAAGACTCCCGCCAAAACTCCCGCCAAGTCTCCCGCCAAGACTCCCGCCAAAACTCCCGCCAAGACTCCCGCTAAGACTCCCGCCAAGATTCCCCCCAAGACTCCCAGCAAGATTCCCGCCAAGATTTCCGCCAAGATTCCCGCCAAGAATCCCGCTAAGAATCCCGGCAAGATTCCAGCCAAGATTCTCGCAAAAAGAATAGAGACCTCTGCCATGGGTCGCCAAGATTCCAGCCAAGATTCCCGCAAAGATTTCAAAATTCCCGCCAGGAATCCTGGCAACATTCCTGCCAAGATCCCGCCAAGATTCCCGCCAAGGGTCCCGCCAAGATTCCCGGTAAGATTCCCGCCAAAATTCCCGGCAGGATTCCCGGCAAGATTCCCGGCAAGATTCCTGGCAAGATTCCCGGCAAGATTCCCGGCAAGATTCCCGGCAAGATTCCCGGCAAGATTCCCGGTAAGATTCCCGCCAAGATTCCCGCCAAGATCTCCGGCAAGATCTCCGGCAAGATTCCGGCAAGATTCCCGGCAAGATTCCTGGCAAGGTTCCCGGCAAGATTCCCGGAGAGATTCCCGGCGAGATTCCCGGCGAGATTCCCACCAAGATTCCCGTTAAGATTCCCGTTAAGGCTCCCGCTAAGATTCCCGCCAAGATTCGCGCCAAGATTCCCGGCAAGATTCCCTGTAAGATTCTCTGGAAGATTCCCGGCAAGATTCCCTGCCGTCCTTGGCGGGAATCTTGATCGGAATCTTTGCGGGAATCTTGGCGGGAATCTTGGCGGTAATCTTTTTAATGAGATGATTCTAACACACAAACTACTGGTTTAAATTTACTGGTTTGTAATGAGGTGATTGTAATACACAAATTACTGGTTTGTAATGAGGTGATTGTAGCCCACAAATTGTTGGTTTGTAATGAGGTGATTGCAATCCACAAATTACTGGTTTGAAATGAACTGATTGTAACTCACAAATTACTGGTCTGAAATGTGATGATTGTAATCGAAAAAAATCACCGGTTTGTAATAAGGTGATTTCAACCCACAAATTACTGGTTTGTAATGAGATGATTTCAACCCACAAATTACTGGTTTTTAATGAGAAACCACGAATTACTTGATTGCAAATACATGAGAGTATTTGCATCGCACAAACTGCGGGGGAAGCTCGTTAACATTGAAAATGTCCGGCGACTAGATATCGATCATTCAAAGCTCGAAACTAATTCTTACACCACCCCTCCCACAGTGGAATATTTGTATTGGTTTACGGAGGATTAGAATGCATTAAATTGCACATTTTTGCTAATGATCAGGTCCTGGTGAATTGTGGGTAGATCCAGATGATGCTTAATATTAGCTTTACAAGATCGGGCATGCGCCGAAAAGAAAATTTTGCTTTCTCTTCTCCCCTTTTCTTTTGCTTTTCTTGCCTCGCTTTCTTTTTCTCTTGCTCGACTTCAACGTTGGTGCAAACCTTACCAACAAGTGAGGGAAGTAGGTTGCGAACCGCCATCGTGTCTTTGCGCCACGAACCTTCCTTTTTGCATGACAGGGCATGGCAGACGGTATAATTCGCACCACAAGCACACTTGCTTGGTAAGTCAGACAGGGGCAAATTATACCTTAAGCGCAGAGAGTCTCTGAATTCTTATTTATTCAGCACTAAGCCTTGATCGACAAGAGGCACTGCGGGAAGCCACGAGCTCGCACCCTTGTGTCTCGATTGGTTAACTTACTGGTTAAAGTGCCTATGAAGTAAAAAGTTTTGTTTCCAATTTTTGAAGTTTCTTGTGTCTCGATTACGAAATGACAAAAGAAATTTGACCACATCAACTAAAGGCGAATTTTTTCTCTCTCTCCAAAGAACCTCAAAATTCCACAAATAGTGTCCTTTGGACTGGGAACGAAGCTTTGCTCAGAACAATGCTGATGACGTAGGAAATGCCACGACACTCGTGTTTTCTGAAGCATTTCCTACGTCGCACCTTATACGATCTTTTGGCCGCGCGCAAGATGGAGATACTTTTAGGCGCCAAATTTAAAACTTTCAGTTCGATTTATTCCGCGTTGTGAATGTTCTACTGCCTAAAACCTAAATTTTAAGAATCAGAAAATGATAAACTATTATATTATATTATATTAGAACAAGAAGTTTTTGGCTTCATAGGCACCTTAACTGCGGTCAGTTGGTTAACTGACCGCAACAGATGGATCCGAGGGTAATAATAATAAGGGGAATAGTATCTACATTCGATATTAAGGTAAATTTATAAAGACTCCTTGAATTTATTGGGTCGTGATATTCACAGCTTAATTTGTGTTGTGACAGTGCCAAATCTTACGTGAGAGTGTTAGTAACCTTCAAATAAAGCGTTAATCCGGTCAATATCACCATGCACTGCAAGCCTTCTACTGAACAAGAACGTAGCATTTAGCTTTGATGTGCTTATGCTTCGATTTCTCGTTTCCACAGGAGTTGGATCCATCTTGTCCTCCCCTGGTACCTGCAGAACCGAATCCAATTCTCGAATTGCATGAATCGCAATCATTTTCATTATTGCTGATGATGCCTATTCTGGTAATAGCTGGGTCAAGTGTTCCAGTAGGCGAGACTACATTGAACCCTTCCATGTTGCAATGCGGCTGCAGAGAGGATTCAGCCAAAAGGGATTTCCACTTGTCTCTGCCGTTGTCAGTTTTTATGTAGCTGTTGTTTGCCAGTAGAGCGTGTAAGGAGGTCGCCTGCTGAGTAATCGATAACCATTTCGTTGTCCCATGTGCAACTTGCATTCCAAGGCATAACTTTGTGAAAGGGTTGCTCCAGTAGCTTGGCATCTTTGCCTCGTGGAGATCATGATCAAATCCGGATTCCCCGGATGTTTGATTGTACGCTGTTTTGCTGGTCCAGAGGTCTGCGTCATATCTGAAGGTGGTCTGAAGGAGAATAAATTAAATATATATTATAGGATATATATTATAAGGAAAATAAACACTATATTCGCTTAAAATTTTAATGCACGCTTGTATGTACTGTATGCGACAAGTGTATATTAACAACAACACCGGCGGAAGCGAAAACAAAAATTCGATTTTTTTCTTCTTGGTACAATTCATCGAGAAAAGAGAAACAGGTTTATTTGACTTATAGCAACTGGAACATTTTAAAATCCCAATTTTTCTTTATTGGCAGATATGGGGATTTTTCAGCAATTAACGACAAGCCCGCACACCCAATCTCTCAACTTTAAGAGGATATTACAGGAAACTGGTACCTTTGCTCCATCAATCTTCATGACTAGAGTCCAGCCTCCGTCTCCACATCCGGGAATGTTGTCCATGTGACAATATGTGTGAGCCACCCCTCCCTCCTCGGTTTCCAGGTAGTAAGCACCATTTTCAGATCTCCTAAATTGAGAAACATATAGAAAACATATAGAAAACATAAGTTCCAAGGTTTATATCGCACCTAAATAATTCAGTCTGGAATTTCGTTGCTTACTGAGTCCAATTTTTAATTTAACTTCCAAAAGTGAATGTTTCCCCACTCCACTCTCCCTGGGTGTAGGGCGGAGTAGAAGCGTATGACTCTCTAGGGGAAGGGAAATCCTTTATTTAATTCATTTGGTACAGAAGCTAAGGACTACAGCCGTGATATTTCACCT
The DNA here is from genome assembly GCA_016490735.1 of Pachyseris speciosa. Classification (NCBI taxonomy): domain Eukaryota; kingdom Metazoa; phylum Cnidaria; class Anthozoa; order Scleractinia; family Pachyseridae; genus Pachyseris; species Pachyseris speciosa. The sequence continues at coordinate 744,834 of JAEMWC010000285.1, forward strand.
CTGATGTAAAAATGTTCATAGAATCGGCTCCTGTATGTGGATAACAAATGAGAACTTTTAATGTTTAGTGTTGAAGTAATTCTATCATTTGCTTTGGCTCACATTTCTGGCCCCCTGTCTGAATGATTTAAGGAAGCTCACACAAAGCATAGTCAATCCATCACCTTAAACCAGTCGTAACTAGCTCGCAAATATTTTCCCGCGCTAGACGCCATAAATTTGTATTTACCTCGGATTCAGTGACTGTTATTGTTAAGAGTTTTTGTTTTAAAAACTGCTTAAAGATCTATTTTGATTTGGTTTTCAGATAACTGGTTGACTAGAAAATATTTCAGCAGTTTAGAAATTCAGACTATCTTTAATGCGGTTTGGCATAATGCACCCTGGCTAACCAGGGGGATTTTAAAATTAGTCAAGCAAACTTGAGGAATTTCCCCGCGGGGTCGGGGAATTTTGCAAGACAACGTCCCCTGGGTGAGGTGTCTGTCAGCAGAAAATAACAATGGCATCCTTTACAAGCCTGTCAATCCCCCCACCCCGTAAGCTATTAATTTATTAAAAGGAAGACCCCAAAAGGACTCTATTATAAATGAAATTATTGTTGACGAGGTACATTCCATCAACAGTCAGACGAAATTACAGATTTTGCTTATCCATTTTGCAAACACTGGGCCTCAATTAGCCTCAGACGCAACTTTCAAATCCTACTAAGTATTTTCATCATTATATGAATTCTACTTCTTCAGTTTTCAACTGAAGTGATATTCACCGTCTGAAGTATTAACCCATTGACTACCGCAGGTTTTTACATTTTCGGAGTGATTTTCCACCTATAAACGATGAATAGCAATTCGTGACTCTTTATTTGAACTACCAGGGAAAAGTGGTGCTATCCTAAGCCACTGGAGGCTCAAGGTTTCTGAAAACGTCATTTTGACGTAGCTATTTTTTATCCGTGAAGCGACAACAATGGCCCAAGTTGGGTTTGCTTGCGATTTCTGCTAAATTTACAGCCATTTTTCATCTTTAGCGGCTGCCTGATGAGCATCATTCAGCGTGACGGTAGCTAAGAGTCCACTTTCTCAAAGAATCGAGCAAGGTGATGTACTTTGTTGTTGAATTTGGCTTGTTACTCGACGAACTGGGAATTTGGCCGGTCGAACACTTAGTACCTTTGGGACTCGACTATTGATGAATTTCTCGACCTACCGCCACATATTTTGGAATTTCTGTGTACTGAAGATGACTACGAGCAGGAAATTTTGGCGGTAGGTCGGAGTGGCTGTAGACTTAGTTTATATGTGAAAGAATTGGGGGAAGGAACGGGCGCTGTCAAAAATTTTCGTTAGTTCCCAGCATGCAATGCGCTCAAGATGTTGAAAATGTCGGGAAGGCCCGAATGCACTGGAACAAAAGGCTGTATCTACGCTCGGGAGAAGAATATGAACAAAAAAAGTCATTTCTAAGCTAGAAAAAGGACTGAATTTTGTTATGATGGTTGAATTTTGGTTTTTGGACGATGATTTCCCTAAAAAACATGAAGGCAAAAAGGGGCATTTTTGTTGTTTCTCTTTGACGTTAAAAACGGCCAGTTTCGTTCTTGTCCAAACTCAAAAGGCCATATTTGGTAAAAATCGCTACGTTTCTTGCATTTATTGGATATCCAAATTTAAAGGGCATTCCATTTCGTGCTCACAACTAACAGTTAAGGCAATATTCGTGCGATTGAGAAAGTTGCAATGTTTTGAAGCATGGGAGTTTTTTACGGCCGGTTTTGGCCGGCACGGGTGCCAATGGGTTAAATATCCTTAAAAATAATCACTAATACATCAGCTGCCTTAGATCGCTTTCCAAACAAATTACTCTGAATTGCAGCTGATATCATTGCTGAGCCCCTTTGTTTTCTTTTCAACCCATCAATTTCCAGCGGTTATATCCACAGTGATTGGAAAGTTGCGAAGATTTTTCCGCTTCATAAGGGTAACAGTAAATCAAATCCAAACAACTATCGTCTAATTTCTATTTTATCTTCTATTTCTGGAGTCATGGAAAAGCTTGTTTACAGCCAATTCTGTGCATATCTTTTGGACAACGATTTGTTAAAGAAATACCAATCAGGATCTTGATCGTTTACCCTTCACTACCACAGCTTTGCTTGACGCTTGCAATCAATGGTACTTCAATATTGAGAATGGTCTTATCACCTCTGGTTTTCTTCTTGACTTAGCTAAAGCTTTTGACTGAATGGACCATAATTTTTTACTTTAAAATTACGGCTCCTTGGTATAGGAAATAATTTTGTTCCATGGTTTAAATCATATCTTTCAGGCCGACACCAAAGTTGCGAACTTAATGGTTTTCTGATCGAAAGACAAACCTATTTTCTGTGGTGTACCCCAGGGTTCAATACTAGGTCCTTTGCTGTCTACCTTGTTCTCGAAATTGTTCAAAAGTACGGGGGTTTGCTCACGATACAAACTTAACTATCACGGCATCTTGCTTTAGTGATCTCGACGGCATGGTGAATAATGAATTAAAAAGCATTTAGCAGTGGCTTATCGCCAATAGGTTGTCTCAACGTACTTAAAACCGAGTATCTTTTAGTTTGGTCAAAAGGTAAAGCAGCCCAACTGGCGTTCCCTCTCCGAATCAAACTGGGTGATGATCCGATAAAAAGGGTACAGAAAAGCAAGTCTTTAGTGTATAAGTAGACGAATATTTGTCGTGGTCGAGCCACGTAGACCATATCGCAAAGACGATATCAGCAGGCCTCGCTGGCTTAAAACAGATTAGACCGTTTGTCCCAAAAGAAATTTAATCACTCGTTATTTCTTCCGCTATTTGATTATTGTGACGTAGTTTGGGCAGGTTTAAACAAAGGCCTCTGACTTCATAACCGAGCAGCTCGGACCATCTCTCAAAGCGACTGGGATATCAGATCAGCTGATTTATTGAAGCTTATTAAAAATGCTTCAGTGGGACACTCTTGGAGTCCGTCGCCATCATCATACTGCGGTTATGAACAACAAAGCTCCTGGCATAATTTCGCCTAGTTCGTGACAGCACTACATAACCTCTGAGACTCTAACTTTAATTTAGCACTTCAAAAATTCCAAATCGAAAACTTAAAGAAAAGCGTTTCATAACGTAATGCTAAGCTATGGGATTGCCTTCCATCTGCGAGGTCTTTAACTGGTAAATCTTTACGCACACTCGGTTTCCATCCATCAATTAATACTTCTTTTTAGCTTTTCTATACTTGTAATTCATTTAATTTTTATTCAGTATGACTTGTGGTATTTTATTGTACGCACGGCTTTCTTGGAAACCAATTCCATGTAATCGAACTGAAATTCCGTGTCTGTCTGTCTGTCTGTCTATCCTCAGTCAAAGAATCCTACCCATCTTCTTATATTCCCCCACACATCTCCCTGGTTGGCCGGGGGTTGACCCAACGGGGAAGCCGCGGGGGAATGTGCGCGAGCAGGTCATGATTGGTTTGCTTCTTATTCGTTGAGAAAGTGGGACGAGTTTTGCCAACGAATCACAGAGCGTAGTTACTAAAATCCAATAAAATATTGTTGCAACAATAGTATTACAGCAAATTTCATTTTTACATAGACTTATCAAGAAAGATGTCTTACGGTGTATTAGTCAATACATCCGCACAAGAGCATGCTGGCTGCGATTGATTATAACCTTTATACCCTGAAAAATGAAACAAAAAAACAATGGAAATGCAAAGGATCAAAGACATTTCAGACATAATGATTTGTTCTCAGAAGACTTCCGTAAATATGATAATATAACAAAGCATCATTAACTATGTGTGACAGCTCCTTTGAGGGAGACTGAAGCAGTTTTAATTTTGCTTGGATAACTGAGCTATTATACTGGGATGCATAAATTATAAACTCTAACCGAACATTTGACCATTACCAATCACAACCACATAAAGGCAGGTCCTCAATAACTACTGTCTAAGGATAAGTTGGCTTACTAATTGGCTGCGGGGTCACACCATTTCCTGTGCATCTAACTGCAACTGGCTTAGGTGAACAAGTAAAAGATCCAGGTGTATTAACACACGACTCGTCAGAGGTGCAGTTATGCGTTCCATTTGCACATTCGTCAACATCTGAAATGGAAAGTCAATTGGTTTGTGTTTGAATCCTCATTCGTAAAGATGTTCTCTCTAGTTGTGGGCGAAGGGTTTTTTAGCAAGGTCACAATGATAGTGGAAAAGTTAAACTTCATGGAAATAAAAATACGACATATTCCTGTCGTGTCAACTAAAAAGATTTGACCAGTCCTATTTGGTCGATTCCGTTAAGCGACAAAAGCATGAATGAACCTGTGCATCCGAAGAAAAACCATGTGCAAATTGCGGTACAAAGGTATGGCTTGATTTAATTTCCATGTTTTGACCCTCTGTTAGTCACAGTTGGTGATTGCTTTCTCCTGGCATAACATATTGTGATTCTTACCTTTGTCGCACATCTCACCAGTGAAGCCTGCTGGACAAATACATTGGAAGCTGCCGTCATCGAGAAAGTTTGGCCTGCAAGTTGCATTTTTCACACATGGAGAGCTTCTGCACGGATTCTGTTGCGGAAGCAAACACACACTAAAAAAGGTTTTAGATACTTGTAATTTAGACAGGAAAACCTATGCTTCTATGTTGACAGAACCAAGCCTATAATTCATCGAAGGTATTTAAAAAGCCTTGGATGAAGTTTACATCCAGTAGCTGAGCAAATAATAATAATAATAATAATAATAATAATAATAATAATAATAATAATAATAATAAGGAATAGACCCATGCCGCTTACTAGCTCGGTCGTAGGACAGATGATGCCAGATATCGTAACTTTTACAGCCTATAAAAAGTCAAGATTTGGTTGAAAAAGGCGCAAAACGCGCAATACGTTTCGTGCAGGTTCAAAGTTTCATTTAAGCGAAAACAATATTTTGGGTGTAGGTGCACTTTAACCAAAAACTCCCCCAGAAAACAATGAGCTTGTATTAGCACTTTGAGGTGGCTCAAAATGGTTTCGTTATTTCTAAATACCAACTCTTTGATGGATCGATACTCCCATAAATTTTTGTTTGCTTTCTTGAACATGGTATCAAAAAATTTCCCAATTACTTCTCAACGATTTGCAATCAATTTGTTTTTACATATAAGGTCACCATAGCAACAGTACAGCCTCTTAGGAACACCCTAAATTTCGGCTTTATGTGCCTATAACTCAAAAGCAGGTCCGGTGACCCCCAATTTTTATTATTGAATTGCAATCTGCATATAAAGATTCATCTTACTGCAAAATTTTGAAAAATTCTGTACATGGGGTTCAGAGCCACTTTATATCATCGAAAAATTAAGGTGGCTCTGAACCCCACGTCCAGATTTTTTTAAAATTTTGCAGAAAGATGAATCTTTATATGCAGATTGCAATTTAATAATAAAAATTGGGCGTCACCGGACTTGTTTTTGAGTTATAGGCACATAAGAGTCTATACTGTTGATATGGTAACCTTATGTGTCAAAAAATTGATCTCAAATTGTTGAGAAATAATTGGGAAATTTTTCGATACCATGTTCAAGAAAACAAATAAAACATTTTGGGAGTAGCGATCCATCAAAGAGTTAGTGTTTAAAAATAACGAAACCATTTTGAGCCACCTTAATGTCAACAAAATATCATAAACTGATTCTGAATCATCACACAATGACCGATTCTTCTAAACATGTCCTTTCCCCAAAACAAATTGATGTGCCTGTATTCCAAGGAAAAACAAACTTAACAAAGCGGACAAACTGAAGATTGAATCCGCAAGACTGTTGCCTATATCAGTTTTTCCTTAGTGACGAGATACTTGCCTTCGTGGCATAATATTTATGGCTCTTTGCATCAACCAAATTTTTCGCATAGCTTGCGTCGTTGAGCTCGCATCTCCACTGCCCGCTGTCTAGGTGCGGGCCTGCATTGATTGATTGACAAATCTCGTTCATATAGCAGTGAACTTTGCACATTTCTTCTTGAGCCACAAACACTGTCTTGATCACGTGACCTTTCAAAACTTTCCCTGGTATGGGTGCAGAAAACTCTTTAATCTGGCAGCACTCTGAAACGAAATAAATAATAAAATGATAAAAGGTATGAGAACTGGCTAAAGGAATATTTAATCGAATATGAAAAGAGCGTTCTTTGAGGTGAAATTTGAAACGTATAAATCAGGAACTTAAAGTACCGGATATCGTCTTTTTAAGCGAATGCTTAGGCCCGATTCAGACGCCGTAATTTTCATGAGCCGAACATTATGCATTCAATTGAGTACATGAAACGTTCGGCGTCTGAATCAATCAAAAACGACTGTTTCAATATGGAACGGCTCAGCCGTTCTTTTCACCTAGATAAGGCGGAAATTTCGACTTTGGAACGGCTTTGATTCAGACGCCGAAACGTTCATGTGCCGAACCTAATGCATAAATTATTATATTGTATATATTTAAGCAGTTTAACTCAGAACTGGAACTCAGGAACCCGAACTGTATTAGGAACGCCTGTGGAACGGCAAATTAAATTCAACATCTGAATCATCAGAATTTGGGTCGGTCCAAATTCGAATTTCGTTCGGCTCATGAAAATTATGGCGTCTGAATAGGGCTTTACACTAGCAAGGCTTCAAAAGAGATTCTTGAAGTATTATTAATGCTCTGTTTTGGGTGATGGGTTGACCACCTGTCCCCAACAGCATCTTCAGGTCACGGAAACCTCTAAGGAGGCCCTGTGTGCCACTTGGCATGGATGGAATGATGATGAAGATGAAGATTAATGCTTTCCTGACAGAAACGCGGAATAGCTGAACTCGGCCACTTGAGATCTCCAATCTAGTTGTAACTTACTAATAGGGTACGGCATTTCAACAGTTTATTTAAGCAATATACCACAAGTTTCTATGGTTTGTAGGCTGATAAACCACGCGCGATATTGGAAGAGCACTCGAAAAATTCGTAAATCACGAGCCGCAGAGATGCGTGAAATTTCCATGAGTTTATTGGAACAATTAAACGCCATGGCTGATTGACCAATCAGAGCGCGCGCATTGATTTAGTTATTATATAATGGCCTATAAATCGGAAACGTTGAAGTTCAAACTGCCCGAGTGAGAGAGTGGTGGAGGACGGGAAGCCATGTTGAAGTCGAGCGGCGCATTTTCAAACTCATATTTCTCTCGTTCCCTTTCTTCGCCGAAGGATTTGCAAGGCTTCAACAACAAAAAGTGAAGAAAATCCATTCGCACGAAAGATACGTGAGCGTGATCATTATTGTCACCTATAACCCTGGGAAGATATGGTACCTGGCGACAAGTATGAAATGAACTTGGTTTTCGGTGTCACGTCTGATCATCTGTAAATATGGCTCCAGTTGTTAAAAATAGATTACAAATAATAATACAGCTGAAAGAAAAATTTCGCGCGAAAAGATATACTTCAGGAATAAAGATCCATTTCTCGAATTTGTTCTGCTTTTGTTTATTTGTTTGTTTCTTTTTTCACAAGAAAGATCCTTCTTAAAGATCAATATTTATCTCTACGTTTCCATGTTTTTCCTTTGACGGATTTCCTAAGCCTGGCAGTAACAATCGAAGCAACTGATGAAAGCGAAAAGTTCCATATAACCATGTATTATGTTTTAGTGACCTTCGCTTTGTTATTAACTCATGGTTTTCCTTGTTTATCTGATAAGAGTAGCTGCCTTTGTTACTGGTAATTTAGGTGTCTTTTTTTCGTGGTCTGTCCTCAGAGTAAACTGCTAAGGCAAAATCATTCATGAAAACAAAGACCCGGAGTAGCTGTGACGTCATGTAAATAATGCATTTATGATTGCAAGAGAATATATTTTCTTTTAAAATTTTTTTTAGCTAATTTCGAGGCTGCTTTCAGTTTCTATTTAGGCTATTTATGGAGATTTTATGTACGCTAGGAAAAACGTAAGAGTCGAAAAAATGTGTTTGTAAAAAGCCTGTATCAATCGTTCGTTAATATTCTTGAAAGGATGGAAAAACGTATATCTCACGATAAGTTAACAATTTAAATTTAAATGTAGTGCAACTACGTGGAGTACAAACGTGAAGCTTGTGGGATGTGGCTGGAGTGACAAGGATATACCTCACAAATTAATGTGATTCAAATCACATTAATTTGTGAGGTATATACGTGGAGTACAACCTATGCTGAGTGAAATTGAGCGTTTGGTAGGATTGACCAATGAGTGCGTGAGATTGTTGTTCCAGCCAAAGTACGAGGTGCTCAGATAATTAAGATGATTTTTACCGTGAACTCGTCGTAAAAAATGACCCTCTCAAAGGTTTGCCCCTTGAATTACTCTTAGGTTTTGCCCTGGCAAAATCTCGAACAAATTTTAAGCGGTGTGTTTAAGTTAAACTTTTTTTTATGAGCATAAGGTTCTTCTTACCTGTTTCCAGGAACCAACAGAAAAGGACTGAAAACTTTAAAAGAAGCATTTGTCTTAGTTTTTGCGTGTCCACCCGACTTTCTTTACATGAATACTAAGAGGCGGATTTCTTCTTACAATAACTGAGGGAAATAATTACAAGGTGTTTGATTCCAAGCACCTGCATGCTGTGATAAATAAAGGCTCTTTGTTGCAGCAGCTTTAATTGCAAATGCCACTGAGTGGGACATGCGGTATTCAGTCTGAATATCACATTTGCACATCAATGACAAGGCAAATTAAAATGTTCGATTTAGCATAAATATCGGGCCGACATGTTTCTGTGAAATCGTGTCAACATATCACACCACTTTTAAAGAGGATACTTTGTGCTAAGCAAACATGCTATCGTACAAGCCAAAACAAAGTGAAATATTTTTTTGGCAGAATTTCAATCGAAATTCACTATTGGAAAAGAAAGCTCCACGACCTTTATTCATAAACTCGTCAGCATGCAGGTGTTTAGCAATAGATGAGACAGCGCATATTCTCTCACAAAAGTAAAAAATCTCAAATTTTAAATCAAGCGTCACATATTATTAGGTGAAGAACAGTCTTTGGTGGGAAAACGAGCACTGAAGATCGTTCTTAGTCAACGATTTGAATTTTGAGGAGGAATCTTGGTATTGAACTTTGCCATGGGAGGACTCAGCTTAACTGTCAGATCGCATAACTGGTTGTGGGAAAGACACCTTACCATTTGTAGAAAGAAACCAAGTGAATTTTCTTAATTAAATATTTGAACAAAAGGCAGGTTAATTGAGAAAATTTGTTCTTCACAGGATATCAAATTACTATCTTTCAGGTGAAAGTTATTTCCAACTAAGACAAGACTGTCATCAACTGGTTTGTACGCTAATAAAGATATCAAAAGTGTAAACCTCACCAAAATATGTGCAGAAATATTTATTAGTTAACTAACTGTATAAAAGAGTCGACCGCTATTTTCAACCGGCTGATGGTGTGAATTTTTATCGTCTTCCATGTTGCATTATTTATGACGACACATGACAAGAGGCGATGACAAGAGGGCCCATCCTGTGATAGCGTTTGTCAGTAACAGAACCATTTAAGGGACTCTTCTTTAACTAATATTTACACTTAACAAATCAGTCAATTTGATTGGATAAGAGTAGTTTATCTTAATCCAAAATTGTATTCCTGATGAGCAGCTATCATTTTAATTTATTTCCCGTGACCAGGCACCTTGTGTTCCGCATATCACAGCCGGGACTCGTCCACACTAATCCCGATAAGCGAGACAACAGCGTTTCGTCCGAAAAAGGGATAAACGTTTTTCTTCCACGATATCGCAGACACGTTTAAATGCACAGTTCGACTGCGATAGAGATCACATGGCTATTGTGACTTCAGGATTTTCAGAAAGTTCCGTAATGAAACACCTAGTCAGAGTTTTCGAATTACTCCGGTCTGGTGAGAATTTTTCAAAGAGCTTTTTTTTGGTGACCGAAAATGTAAAGAAAGTCTAATAAAATGATAAAGTTGCTTTCAGATTATCGAAATATGGAGTTAGCGAGATGAAGAAAAACGGCCGCATTCGCTGGCTGTTTGACGGTTCGGAAGACATAATCTCAATAACAGTTTCGGTGTGGATCATGAATCGGCGTCATTTGCGTTGTGATTTATATGATTTCCGCCACCTGTTGGAGAAGACACAAGAGACAGGAGCGATGAAGACGTTTGTTTTTTTCAATCTGCTATTCGAAATTTCGCCCCACAAACTGACTGCCTCTAGTCCTGGTTCGACACAGCTGAAATGCAAAGAATACAAACGCTCGCAAAACAGGGTGCCGTGAAACAACAACCAAATAGACAGAAATTGTGTAAATTAATATTGGTCACATAACTATCGAGATCTGCACACCCACAAACGCTTACCGTGATTGTTATCTCGTTGTCCAAAACTATTTATCTGAGTGGAGCGGAGCGAAAATTCGGATTGATCGTTTGCTATCCTCTTCTGGAATAAAAGTTACCGACGAGGAGGATTGATTCTCGGGAAGAAAAATGTTCGATATCTACGAGTCCCACAAATTCATCCAACAAGGGACGGCAAGCCCGCCGGGCACAAAGGCGCGGTAAAAAGACAAGTTACTCAGGCAATATCCCCAGAAGCTATAAACTACAACAGCTAATGCAATAAGCGTACAAAGCGTGAAAATTACCCGGACAAGGCCCACAATCCCGCCGGGCGTAAAGGCGCGGGAAAAGCTGAAAAAAAGAAAAGAAAGCGGCTAAAGTAAAGACCTGCTGAAAAGGTCAAGAAAAACTGATGGGTGACCGCCAAGGACAGAAGTAAAAGGCGGACTAAAGACGCGGCTTACCCCAGGTTAAAGAAAAATGAGCAGGGTTGGCGTGGTGGTGAGAGCGCTCGCCTTCCATAAATGTGGCCCGGGTTCGATTCCCGGACTCGGTGTCATAAGTGGGCTGAGTTTGTTGGTTCTCCACTCTGCTTCGAGAGGTTTTTCTCCGGGTACTCCGGGTTACCCCTCTCGCCAAAAACCAACATTTGATTTGATTTCATTTGATTTCATTTGACTTTATTTGTTTCTATATTTGCTCGGCCCCACTAGCCTTTGTGCTATAAATACTACCGAGGGTTAAATAAAGGTTATTATCATTATTTATTATTATTATTATTAAGTCCCTGGGAGGGTCACCGCAAGGAAAAATGGAAACTAAAGCAAAGAGAGTAAAACTTACAAAAATGTCCTTGATCTTCGACGTAGAGTGTTACCATAATGAGGAGAATAGCGACCAAAACGGCTTACATATGCCCGCGTCAGGTAAGTTTTTGTGTTTAAGGCGAATGATGGCCCCCCAGTAGGGTGAGTGCAATGGCCACCAGACAACAGTCTCATCCCGAACAAAAACGAACGGGTTCGCCAGAAACGAGGGGTACACCAGTACGTCAAACATCACCGAGGAATCGAACCTCGCCCTCTACAGACACAGTACAAACATACAAGACAAAGACAGGACAAAATGACAAGTTAAAAAACGCGGGAGGCCGCAGCCATCAAAAATTAACACACTCACTCATACCGAGCCCTAGTACATCCAGTTAAGGCGACCGAAGGGACACAGCAATGCACACACACTCAGGAAAACACACATCCAAACCGAGCCTTAGTACATCCAATTGAGGCGACCGAAGGGACACGGCAAAAACACACACATTCAAGCTGAGCCCTAGTACATCCAATTAAGGCGACCGAAGGGACACAGCAAAGCACACTCCTTCGAGCCGAGCCCTAGTACATCCAATTAAGGCGACCGAAGGGACACGGCGGGGAACACACTCATTCAAGCCGAGCCCTAGTACATCCAATTAAGGCGACCGAAGGGACACGGCGGGGAACACACACTCAATCAAGGGAAAAAGAAAGCAAAAACCAGAAGAAAAAGAACTAAATACCAGAAAAAGAAAACCGACCGTCTGCTACAGAACCAATGACACCATTGGCACCCCACTGACGTTGAAACAAACGACGCCGCCGAGAAGAACGGAAACGCCTGAAGTATAAGTGGAGATGGAATTTCACCCGAGCCTTGACTTGCTCAATAACCTCAAGCGCACCAGGGCGGACATCGCGGAAACGAAAGTCATTACGGGCATGCCAAATAAAGAACTTACAAACATTGAGGATATAGACAAAGACGCGCGGAGTGTTACGAAGTTCATTCTGACTAAAGCCAAACAAGACATGGCGACAAACCAGGGACGGAACAGTAGGAGAAAACAAAAACATGAGAGACTGGAGCCAGGAAAGAACACTATGAGCCAGAGGACAGGAAAAGAACAAATGAGAGGGACACTCAAGATAATGGCCACAAAAACACTCCCAGGTCAACATCATAACCAAAACCAAGCAGACGATCGGCAGTGTAATTAACACCATGAGCAATTTTCCAGGAGAGATCAATAACAGGACGATCCAGGGCAAAGAAAAAGAGTTCCGCCCATGTAGAATGCCAATAAAGGTCACCATACATGGGACGGAACTTTTCAACACAATGCGGTGAAGAAAGGCTCTCAGACAGGAGAAACAGATAACAAGAATTCGCAGACATGCTGGAAGCGGCATCGAAGTGATGAGGCGACAAAGAAGCCATGACGAGAGAGGAGCGACGCTCACAATAAGAGCCCTCAATCTCCTGCCAGGCAGACAGAACAACAGAGTAAAATGGGGGCAGAGCCTTGGCATAAAAATCAGAAGGGGAGGACAAAACCTCAAGAGCAGAAACATCAAAATAATACCAACACCAATACGAAAAGAAAGAAACCCAGCTAGACGGTGAGGATGCAAAACGTCTGATCCACTGAACCAGCAGGGAACAGACCTTGAGACGAACATCCACCACCGAAAAGCCACCAGCAGTTACCGGTTGAACAACCACGGAACGAGAGACCAAATCACGCTTACCCTTCCAAAAGAAATCAAAAACAATCTTGTTGAGTTCAGAGAGAACCCAGGGAGGCATGTGAATCAAAGAGGCCACATACCAAACCCGGGACAGAGCAAGAACATTAATAACCAAGGCTCTACCACCAAAAGAAAGAGAGCGCCGCTTCCAAGAAGAGAGCACATTCTCCACCGCAGTGATCCTGGGACGCCAGTTATCTTCTTCAAGGTTCCCGGGGCCAAGAAAAACACAAATAACATCAACAGAGGAGGGAAAGGACCGCAACCACTGAAAGAGACCAGCTCGCTTCGAGGGGTCCCGCAACCCATTAACGTTAAGAGACACTATGGAGAAAGCCATGACAGTAAAAAGAAAGGGAAAAACAATCACGAACGATGAGTGCGTGAAACAACAGGCGGCATCCTGTGACGGCCAGGGCTAGGAGATGCCTCCCGACGACCAGCACGCCGAACAGTGTCATCGGCCGGAGCCCTCTCCTCATCAGACCACGACCGAGACCTAGCGTTGGAGACATTCACCTTGACGGGGATACGAGTACGCTGCGGCCGTGGGGGAAGAGGAGCCACAAACGAATCATCAGACGTGAAGGAGGAGATGTGATCACTGGAGGAACCACGAGGATCAACAGAAGGATCAGAACAAACCGGTTGAGAGGAGGCAGAGGGGCCACCATCATCTTGGGAGCGAGCCACCTTAGAAACACCCACCTCAGCAACAGGAACCGCAGCAGAACTAGCAGAGCGCTTCTTAGGTTTCTTTTTCTTATTAACATTATTAACCGATGGCTTATCAGTACTATTTTGTTTAACAGTAATATTTGTTCCCTTAGCAGTAACATTTTTCTTATCAGTAATTTTCCCTGTAGCATTATTGCCAGGAATACTTTGCTTATCAGTAATATCTTCAGAATTAACATTGGAACTAACATTTTTCTTAGCAGTAATTTTTCCATTATTACCAGAGGTACCTTGCTTATCAGTAATATTTTCCTTAACAGTATCCTTTTCCTTTACTTTTCTTTCAGAACTAACATTAGAAGTAACATTTTTCTTATCAGTAACGCCCGGAGAATTCTCCTTAACAGTAGCCTAACATTTTCGGTAACCGTAACATTTCTAGAAGTACTCTGCTTGTCAGTAACATCTGGAGTAACAGTAACTTCAGAACGAACACCATCACTATTGACAGTATCATCCTGCGTAACAGAGGAGCAAGAATCAGTCACCCCCTGGGCCTCAGGCTCACCAGCGGCGACATCCCCTGAAAAGAGCTCCGGAGACGACCCGACAGAAGCCAAAGAGGCACCCTCCAACACAGATGGACTCAACTCATCCAGCTGATTGTCCCGCTGATCCATATCCTCACTATCCACGCATTCCTCATACTCCGAGCCACCCTCCTCCTCCATATCAGAAACATTAGAAACATTATCAGGAACAGATCCCTCAGCAGATCCCTCAGGCGGATCAGCTGGGTAATCAGGCCAAGCAGCGCGCGACTGCGGGCAATTCCTGGCAAAATGCCCAGCCTGAAAGCAACGTCTACATTTACCCCTAAGGGGACAGTCCGCAGCCTTATGGTTATCAGAGCAAATATCACACTCAAGGGGCTGGCCCCTATACCAAATACGGCAGTGAACACCGTCAATTTTAAGGTTGCGCGGAATCTCGCGCTAGCGGATCATCCGCACAAGACGCGTACCGGTGAAAACACCAGCAAGGTGAGTCCATGTTTGATGCCTCACTTCCTTCACCTCACCAAAGCCTCCCAAAACCTTACTAATACAATCATTTCCCCCCTGATGGGGAAACAAATACACAAGAACAAGCTCGGTCGGGTTGGTTTGAAAAACCTCGCACTGCACGGCCCCGATGTTAACTGAGCCAGCCTCCTCAAAAAGCCTTTTTCGATCCGCAAAACGCTCACTAAACGTGATCCGAATGTAGCCCCCAGGGCAAAACTGGATGGCCTCAAGCATCCCACTAAACTCACGGGCAACAGCCTGAGCCACATCGGCACTAGACGTTCCCGCAGGAAAACCAGATCGGACAATTAACGTACGCGTATTGCGAGGAGCCATGACAATTAATTAATAAATATTATGTAAATAGATACGCCAAAAAGTAAACAAGAGAGGCAATATACAAGCCCAAAAGCGATATACACAAGCCAAAAGCGATATATACAAAGACAATATATACAGGCAAAAAATGAAAGAACAAAGTTAAGCCCTGATGAACAGGGACAAAACAAGGATGGGCGACCCACCCGAACGAACCAAAACGATATGTCGGATGGGCAACCAGGAAACAAAGACGGACTTACCCCAGGTTAGGGCAGAACGCCCAGCATAAGTCCCTGGGAGGGTCGTCCAAATAAAAGAACAAGAGAAAAACTCACAGAAAAATCCTTGCTTGCTTCAAAGATCGACAAAAAAGCGTCAAACCACACAAGAGAGTCAGCGACGAGAAGCTGTATCCACAGGAGGCACAAAACGTCCCGCACACTTACCGTTAACAGGAAAATCCCGCGTCAGGTAAGTAATAATTACCCGCTTAGGGGCACGGCAGTTTAAAATGCGACACATTTCCACTGTGCGTGTGGGACTGTTTTTGCTGTCCAGGTCATGCTATAGTAAGTTATTACCAATTTCATCTAAAATACAAGGGGATAACTAGAAAACGTCGGTCCGACTTTTTTATGTTGGCATCCATTTCCATCTTGGCCAAACATAATCAAATACATTTAAGGTGGTAGACCTGACTTCAAAGGGCCCATTTTGAAAGGCCGTAGACATTTGTCAAAATTAAAACGCTGGACTGAAATAAAAACAAGATAGGCTAAGACAACAAAAAGTAAACTTAAAAAAAGTGATGTATGAGGTGACAATTTTCACACCTCAGGTTGCAAACCCCATTTGAATTGTGGGCTCAAGAATAAGACTTGTGCAATTTAAAGCTTTAGCTTTTAAAATACTTTTAAGATTATTACCAACCAGAAAAGGAAAAAAATCTGTACGAGCACAGAATGTAACTCTTTCTTTTGCGAGTTATTCCCTTTTGCCCTTTAATATGACTTGTATTGTTCTAGTATATTTTCAGAATTGTACCATGTTTAATTTAATACAGTTCGTTTATTATGTTTCAGATCAACTACCAAAAATATAAGTTGAATGGCGTGTGTGTAAATCAAGGTGAGTTTACACACCATTTATTAGGCGTTAATAAACCAAAAAACCCTGATGTTTGCGTCCTGTTTCAGCCCAGTCATAAGACGCTGATTAATTTTATAATGGAATTAGGAGCAACTTTCTGTGCTTGATTATACTGACTGCGTAAGGATCGCGAGACACAAATTCCCTACCCTATTCGATTGCATAAATTCAATAATATTATAAAGTCTCCCTACCGACAAATAAAACTTACTCTTAATTTTCATTTTTCAAAATGGGCAGGGGTTTGTATGAGCCCTTATATCGAAACCGAACACTACTGACGTTTCTCAAACTGGCAACCATATTTTATTTTAGAGTTTCATCCTGCACTGTCAAGGAAATACAATTTACTGAGAAGGTTGAAAAGATTGTGGCTGGAGAGGTAACACTTTTATTTCACAGAATAGTATTTTTAAGGTAGCTAGCCTGAGTGTTTTTGCTGTTCATCCATCCATGTTCAATGAGCTATCCCTTACTAGTACACAGGTCTCCTCAGAAGTTACGTTAAAATACGTGGGTGAGCACCCAAAAAAAACTTAAGTGAGCCACCTAAAAGTATTTCGATAAGCCATTTTCAGTAAGAAACACTAAAATACACTGTCATTTAGTGATTTTAATGAATGACAAAAGTTCAAAAGTATTAACTCTTCCGCTCTCCAAAGGGCCGAGTAACGCTCTTGTCACAAAAGTACCTAAATGATTCGGTCGTCAAAACAGCGGAACTTGGCTAGAGCTAGCTAAGGTTTTGAAGGACATTCATAAATGTGGTTAGCTGTGTGCTTAGCTGTCTAAGAATAAATGTCTTATAATAATAAATAAATAAATAAATAAATAAATGAATAAATAAATAAACAGAGTCCATGCAATGGATATTGAAACGATTGTTTTTATGGGGGTCTTCCAAAACGGACGTTGGTTACAGTGCTGATGGGAATCAGGGTGGTAAGTCCCTCTAAATTACTCTTGTTAACGTTAGCCTCTTCTCATCGCTATCGTAAACTGACCATTCACTGTCCAGACGACATTTCCACTGCGTCAGAAGAAGCGTCAGAAGAAAAAGAAGGAGGAGGGATGGTCGCCAAGTGAAATTTTCAGTTGATCAGACTGTTGACGATCAGCTCAGAAGAAACTGAAAAGGATGGAAAAAATGGCCCTGCAGGGTCATAAACACTACGGAATCAATCGTGACCGTAAATACATCGATCCGCAGGGAAGCCCTGACGCCGTTATCATTTATAACGGTGAGAAACCACGAAAATATGACGCGGCGGCTGAAAGCTGTCTACATTGCCATTCACATTTCGTCGTTGGGCATAAGCCGCTAATAGACTCTGCGAGCCCTAAGGCTGAGAATAAACAAGAGGCTACAATCAGCCTAAACTCGGGCTTGCATAAAATAGTATTGTATCCCTAATTTAACGCTAAACAAAAGAATAGAGAGAAGTCTGTCTTTCTTACATCGGACGCATTGCGCTTCGCTTGTGTTGGAGTCTATTTCTTTGCAGTGTGTATCCGTAGACCTCTATCAGAGCAACATATAACCCTTTAAAATTACAAATTGCTTTACAGCTCAACCATTGAGAACAATAATAATAACACTTG
The DNA here is from genome assembly GCA_016490735.1 of Pachyseris speciosa. Taxonomy (NCBI): domain Eukaryota; kingdom Metazoa; phylum Cnidaria; class Anthozoa; order Scleractinia; family Pachyseridae; genus Pachyseris; species Pachyseris speciosa. The sequence continues at coordinate 762,624 of JAEMWC010000285.1, forward strand.
TAAAAAATATTTATAAAAGAAGAAGAAAAAGAGAGACGAAAAAAAAAACCCACGATAGGTGCCACTAGAAGAAGTCGAACCCGGGTTATTTACAGCAGATGCAGTAACAATTTTTTTTTTTTATTTCTAAAAGGCTCAATATGAGCATAATGTATTTACGGGAATAGATGGTAATCAATTAGCAATGTAATTCTGTCTCATGGTGTCATTACATTTTTTTTCGGGTCTTTGTGGTGTTCCAGAAATGGACAAATAAAAGTGTTTATTGTTCCCTAGAGAGTAGTTCTTGTGTTGAGAAAATAAACTGGGGTGCAGTTAGCGCATGAAGGCAAGGGCGTTATTGGAAACGGTTGCGAGAGCCTTTCCTATACACCACTCGTACGGGAAATAATATTGAGTCTGGCGAAGTCGGTAAAGCTTTAACTGGTATTGGAGGTGTGCTTTTACTGAGGCTTGGAAGATGACGGACGGGGGGGACGGTGTGGCATGGAGACGGTATTCTGTGGCAGACTTGTGGACGGCATAACGTGCCATGGTGAGAGTCCAGTTCAGGAGATGGATAGAACGGTCGCTGAGGGGGTCATGTTTACGTTTCAGGTAGCCGAACACCTGAATGGTTTCGGTAAGGGTAACAGCGTGTGAGGTAATCTTGTTGGTGTAGAGCTGGATGGACGCCCAGAAAGGTTGTAGGTAGCGACAGTGTAGGAGAAGGTGAGACAGGGTTTCTACCTCTCCACAGCGGTGGCAGTTGGGGGTCGGATAGACGGTCATACGATGTAGGGAGATCGCTGTAGGGAGAATGCGATGAGCGATCTTCCAGTTGATATCTCCTTGCTTGTTAGTAGATAGTGGTGGATATAAGTTCTTCCAGAATTTGTAGTTGAAGGTGGGGGGCGAGGACAAGGTGGTTTGCCACTGGGATAAGGCCGGAAGGGGTCTGTCAGTGAGAGAAACGAGGTCGTGGTGGAATAAACGCGTCCGGTATTGAGAGAGAGGTAAAGGTGGACTAGTGGAGTTAACTGTAGATATTGCGAAACAAGGGCGGTAAAGTGTTTCCAGTGGGCAGGTTCGGGATCAAGTAGGCGGCGTAGAGTGTTAAGACGTAGTGCGTGGAGTTTGGTGATTATCCGGTGGATGTTGAAGCCTCCTTGTGATAAGGGAAGTTCAAGGAGGTCACGTGTGGTGAGGGGCCGTTTATTGTCCCAGAAGAAATGGTAGATGGCTTGTTCGATTTCGTTGATAGCCCAGGAGGGTATGTGGATACAGGTGACGACATACCACAAGGTGGAGGTGAGGAAACCATTTATAACGAGGGCGCGGCCTTTGTAGCGAATTTTGTAGCGGCCACGAGGAAACACGGCAGTCTAATTGAAAACATCTGGAGTTAAGTTCGGTCGTGTTAAAAAAGCTTTCTTCTCGCTGTTGAACTTGCAAACATTCGTATGGACACTTCTCTTAACATATTAGTTGCTCAGACTTCAAAGACACAAGGTGAATCGACGTTTTCCGATACGTGACAACAGGCATCATTCATCGGTTCGTGTCTGTTTCTTTGCAATGTATCAGATATCTGTAGACCCCTATCAACATATATCCCTTGTAAATTGGTTTACAGCTCAACCATTTATAACTTATAATAATTCTAACACTTATATTTAGAAAAGAAGATGAAAAAAAGGCACGCAAAAAAAACAAAACAAAAAACAAAACAAAACAAAGGTGCCGATAGCGGGAGTCGAACCCGGAACATCTGCATTACAAGTGCTTACGATAAAAAACGTTGTCGTAAGCACTTGTAATGCAGATGTTCCGGGTTCGACTCCCGCTATCGGCACCTTTGTTTTGTTTTGTTTTTTGTTTTTTTTTGCGTACCTTTTTTTCATCTTCTTTTCTAAATATCTTTTTTTTTTTACAAGTGTTAGAATTATTATAAGTTATAAATGGTTGAGCTGTAAACCAATTTACAAGGGATATATGTTGATAGGGGTCTACAGATATCTGATACATTGCAAAGAAACAGACACGAACCGATGAATGATGCCTGTTGTCACGTATCGGAAAACGTCGATTCACCTTGTGTCTTTGAAGTCTGAGCAACTAATATGTTAAGAGAAGTGTCCATACGAATGCTTGCAAGTTCAACAGCGAGAAGAAAGCTTTTAACACGACCGAACTTAACTCCAGATGTTTTCAATTAGACTGCCGTGTTTCCTCGTGGCCGCTCCATACTAAACTAATTTTGAGCAGTTGTACGTTTTGTTGAATAACTCAAGTACGGGACATCACACGCCCCTGAGACTTTGACAGGTCGTTTATTTACTATTTTCCCACAATATCTCAATTTCTGGTCATTAGTGTTTGAATGATAAGCAATTTTTGTTTTACTTACGTGACGCCGAGAAACTGACCGCAGAAACCTTAATCTCTTTCTTATGTTTCAAATGACTTATTTGTAAACAGATTATTTTTTCTCCACACGTTTCACCGAAACTCCATTAACGTTTATGCGAAAATATCCTACATCGTTTGATAAATGTTTCCTTTCTCAAACACTTAGAAGAATTATTCATCGAAGCGAAATCAAAAGTGCTTAGCTTTTTTGCAATAAATACACTATTTTTACCTCATTAGCCATACTGAACCTCAGTGGTCTGGGGGTCATTGTTACTGCATCTGCTGTAAATAACCCGGGTTCGACTTCTTCTAGTGGCACCTATCGTGGGTTTTTTTTCGTCTCTCTTTTTCTTCTTCTTTTATAAATAATTTTTTACAAGTGTTATTATTATTGTTCTCAATGGTTGAGCTGTGAAGCAATTTGTAATTTTAAAGGGTTATATGTTGCTCTGATAGGGGTCTACAGATACACACTGCAAAGAAATAGACTCCAACATCAGCGAAGCGCAATGCGTCCGATGTAAGAAAGACAGACTTCTCTCTATTCTTTTGTTTAGCGTTAAATTAGGGATACAATACTATTTTATGCAAGCCCGAGTTTAGGCTGATTGTAGCCTCTTGTTTATTCTCAGCCTTAGGGCTCGCAAAGTCTATTAGCGGCTTACGCCCAACGACGAAAGGTGAATGGCAATGTAGACAGCTTTCAGCCGCCGCGTCATATTTTCGTGGTTTCTCACCGTTATAAATGATAACGGCGTCAGGGCTTCCCTGCGGATCGATGTATTTACGGTCACGATTGATTCCGTAGTGTTTATGACCCTGCAGGGCCATTTTTTCCATCCTTTTCAATTTCTTCTGAGCTGATCGTCAACAGTCTGATCAACTGAAAATTTCACTTGGCGACCATCCCTCCTCCTTTTTTTTTCTTCTGACGCAGTGGAAATGTCGTCTGGACAGTGAATGGTCAGTTTACGATAGCGATGAGAAGAGGTTAACGTTAACAAGAGTAATTTAGAGGGACTTACCACCCTGATTCCCACCAGCACTGTAACCAACGTCCGTTTGGGAAGACCCCCATAAAAACAATCGTTTCAATATCCATTGCATGGACTCTGTTTATATATTTATTTATTTATTTATTATTATAAGACATTTATTCTTAGACAGCTAAGCACACAGCTAACCACATTTATGAATGTCCTTTAAAACCTTAGCTAGCCAAGTTCCGCTGTTTTGACGACCGAATCATTTAGGTACTTTTGTGACAAGAGCGTTACTCGGCCCTTTGGGGAGCGGAAGAGTTAATACTTTTGAACTTTTGTCATTCATTGAAATCACTAAATGACAGTGTATTTTAGTGTTTCTTACTGAAAACGGCTTCTCGAAATACTTTTAGGTGGCTCACTTAAGTTTTTTTTGGGTGCTCACCCACATATTTTAACGTAACTTTTGAGGAGACCTGTGTACTAATAAGGGATAGCTCATTGAACATGGATGGATGAACAGCAAAAACACTCAGGCTAGCTACCTTAAAAATACTATTCTGTGAAATAAAAGTGTTACCTCTCCAGCCACAATCTTTTCAACCTTCTCAGTAAATTGTATTTCCTTGACGGTGCAGGATGAAACTCTAAAATAAAATATGGTTGCCAGTTTGAGAAACGTCCGCCTTTTACTTCTGTCCTTGGCGGTCACCCATCAGTTTTTCTTGACCTTTTCAGCAGGTCTTTACTTTAGCCGCTTTCTTTTATTTTTTTTCGGCTTTTCCAGCGCCTTTACGCCCTGCGGGCCTGCCTTCCCTTGTTGGATTGTGGGCCTTGTCCGGGTAATTGTCACGCTTTGTACGCTTATTGCATTAGCTGTTGTAGTTTATAGCTCTTGGGGATATTGCCTGAGTAACCTGTCTTTTTACCGCGCCTTTGTGCCCGGTGGGCTTGCCGTCCCTTGTTGGATGAATTTGTGGGCTTTGTAGATATCGAACATTTTTCTTCCCGAGAATCAATCCTCCTCGTCGGTAACTTTTATTCCAGAAGAGGATAGCAAACGATCAATCCGAATTTTCGCTCCGCTCCACTCAGATAAATAGTTTTGGACAACGAGAATACAATCACGGTAAGCGTTTGTGGGTGTGCAGATCTCGATAGTTATGTGACCAATATTAATTTACACAATTTCTGTCTATTTGGTTGTTGTTTCACGGCACCCTGTTTTGCGAGCGTTTGTATTCTTTGCATTTCAGCTATGTCGAACCAGGACTAGAGGCAGTCAGTTTGTGGGGCGAAATTTCGAATAGTAGATTGAAAAAAAAAACGTCTTCATCGCTCCTGTCTCTTGTGTCTTCTCCAACAGGTGGCGGAAATCATATAAATCACAACGCAAATGACGCCGATTCATGATCCACACCGAAACTGTTATTGAGATTATGTCTTCCGAACCGTCAAACAGCCAGCGAATGCGGCCGTTTTTCTTCATCTCGCTAACTCCATATTTCGATAATCTGAAAGCAACTTTATCATTTTATTAGACTTTCTTTACATTTTCGGTCACCAAAAAAAAGCTCTTTGAAAAATTCTCACCAGACTGGAGTAATTCGAAAACTCTGACTAGGTGTTTCATTACGGAACTTTCTGAAAATCCTGAAGTCACAATAGCCATGTGATCTCTATCGCAGTCGAACTGTGCATTTAAACGTGTCTGCGATATCGTGGAAGAAAAACGTTTATCCCTTTTTCGGACGAAACGCTGTTGTCTCGCTCATCGGGATTAGTGTGGCCGAGTCCCGGCTGTGATATGTGGAACACAAGGAGCCTGATTACGGGAAATAAATTAAAATGATAGTTGCTCATCAGGAATACAATTTTGGATTAAAATAAACTACTCTTATCCAATCAAATTGACTGATTTGTTAAGTGTAAATATTAGTTAAGTGTAAATATTAGTTAAATGGTTCTGTTACTGACAAACGCTATCACAGGATGGGCCCTCTTGTCATCGCCTCTTGTCATGTGTCGTCATAAATAATGCAACATGGAAGACGGTTGAAAATAGCGGTCGACTGTTTTATACAGTTAGTTAACTAAGGTGTCTTTCCCACAACCAGTTATGCGATCTGACAGTTTAGCTGAGTCATCCCATTGCAAAGTTCAATACCAAGATTCCTCCTCAAAATTCAAATCGTTGACTAAGAACGATCTTCAGTGTTCGTTTTCCCACCAAAGACTGTTCTTCACCTAATAATATGTGACGCTTGATTTAAAATTTGAGATTTTTTACTTTTGTGAGAGAATATGCGCTGTCTCATCTATTGCTAAACACCTGCATGCTGACGAGTTTATGAATAAAGGTCGTGGAGCTTTCTTTTCCAATAGTGAATTTCGATTGAAATTCTGCCAAAAACAATATTTCACTTTGTTTTGGCTTGTACGATAGCATGTTTGCTTAGCACAAAGTATCCTCTTTAAAAGTGGTGTGATATGTTGACACGATTTCACAGAAACATGTCGGCCCGATATTTATGCTAAATCGCACATTTTAATTTGCCTTGTCATTGATGTGCAAATGTGATATTCAGACTGAATACCGCATGTCCCACTCAGTGGCATTTGCAATTAATGCTGCTGCAACAAAGAGCCTTTATTTATCACGGGAAGTCGAAAACTTCATCAGCATGCCGAGGTGCTTGGAATCAAACACCTTGTAATTATTTCACGGCCTCAGTTATTGTAAGAATAAATCCGCCTCTTAGTATTCATGTAAAGAAAGTCGGGTGAACACGCAAAAACTAAGACAAATGCTTCTTTTAAAGTTTGTAGTCCTTTTCTGTTGGTTCCTGGAAACAGGTAAGAAGAACCTTATGCTCATAAAAAAAAGTTTAACTTAAACACACTGCTTAAAATTTCTTCGAGATTTTTCCAAGCCAAAACCTAAGAGTAATTCAAGGGGGAAACGTTTGGCGGGAATCTTGGCGGGAATCTTGGCGGGAAGCTTGGCGAGAATGTTGGCGGGAGTGTTGGCGGGATTCTTGGCGGGAATCGTGGCGGAAATCTTGGCGGGAATCTTGGCGGGAGTCTTAGCGGGATTCTTGGCGGGAATCTTGGCGGGAATCTTGGCGGGAATCTTGGCGAGAATCTTGGCGGGAGTCTTAGCGGGATTGTTGGCGGGAATCTTGGCGGAAATCTTGGCGGGAGTCTTCACTGTAATCTAGGCGGGAATCTTGGCGGGAGTCTTGCCGGGAGTCTTGGCGGGAATGTCGGCCGAAATCTTGCCGGTAATCTCGCCGGGAATCTCGCCGGGAATCTTGGCGGGAATCTGTTCGGGATCTTGGCACTAATCTTGCCAGGATTCTTGGCGGGAATGGAAAATCTTTGCGAAGAATTTTGCAAGGATTCTTGGCGACCCATGGCAGAGGTCTGTTTTCTTCCGCACGCTGAATACAAGTGAAAACAGGCCTCTGTTAGCAGGGAAGGCGGGAATCTCTCCAGGATTTTTGGCTGGAATCTTGCCAGGATTAGAATTTGGCTGGAATCTTGGCGGGATTCCTGGCGGGATTCTTATCGGGAATCTTGGCGGAAATCTGGGCGGGAGTCTTAGCGGGAATTTTGGCGGGGATTCTTGGCGGAAATCTTGGCGGGAATCTTGGCAGGATTCTTGGCGGGAGTCTTGACGGGATTATTGGCGGGAATCTTGGCGGAAATCTTGGCAGGAATCTTGGTGGGAATCTTGGCGGTAATCTAGGCGGGAATATTCGCGGGAATCTTGGCGGGAGTCGTGCCGGGAGTCTTGGCGGGAATCTTGGCGGGATTCTTAGCGGGAATCTTGGCGGAAATCTTGGCAGGAATCTTGGTGGGAATCTTGGCGGTAATCTAGGCGGGAATCTCTGCGGGAATCTTGGCGGGAGTCATGCCGGGAGTCTTGGCGGGAATCCTGGCGGGAATCTTAGCGGGAATCTTGGCGGGAATCTTGGCGGCAATCTTGGCAGGAGTCTTGGCGGGATTCTTGGCGGGAATCTTGGTGGGAATCTTGGCCGAAATCGTGGCTGGAATTTGGCTGGAATCTTGGCGGCAATCTTGGTGGGAGTCTTGGCGGGAATCTGTTTGGGATCTTGGCACTAATCCTGCCAGGATTCTTGGCGGGAATGGAAAATCTTTGCGAGAATTTTGCCAGGATTCTTGGCGACCCAAGGCAGATGTCTGTTTTCTTCCGCACGCTGAATACAAGTGAAAACAGGCCTCTGTAAGAAGGGAAGGTGGGAATCTCTCCAGGATTTTTGGCTGGAATCTTGCCAGGATTGGAATTTGGCTGGAATCTTGGCGGGATTCCTGGCGGGATTCTTATCGGGAATCTTGGCGGAAATCTGGGCGGGAGTCTTAGCGGGAATTTTGGCGGGATTCTTGGCAGGTTTCTTGGCGGAAACCTAGGCGGAAATCTTGGCGGGAATCTTGGCAGGATTCTTGGCGGTAGTCTTGCCGGGATTATTGGCGGGAATCTTGGCGGAAATCTTTGCAGGAATCTTGGTGGGAATCTTGGCGGTAATCTAGGCGGGAATCTTCGCGGGAATCTTGGCGGGAGTCGTGCCGGGAGTCTTGGCGGGAATCTTGGCGGGATTCTTAGCGGGAATCTTGGCGGGAATCTTGGCGGGAATCTTGGCAGGAGTCTTGGCGGGATTCTTGGCGGGAATCTTGGCCGAAATCTTGGCTGGAATTTGGCTGGAATGTTGGCGGGAATCTTGGCGGGAGTCATGGCGGGAATCTTGGCGGGAATCTTGGCGGGAGTCTTGCCGGGAGTCTAGGCGGGAATCTTGGCGGGATTCTTGGCGGGAATTTTGGCAGAAATCTTGGCGGGAATCTTCGCGGGGGTCTTGGCGGTAATCTTGGCGGGAATCTTGGCGGGAATCTTGGCGGGAATCTTGGCAGAAATCTTGGCGGGAATCTTGGCAGGATTCTTGGCGGGATTCTTGGCGGGAATCTTGGCGGGAATCTTCGCGGGGGTCTTGGCGGTAATCTTGGCGGTAATCTTGGCGGGAATCTTGGCGGGAATCTTGGCGGGAATCTCGCCCGAAACCTTGGCGGGAATCTTGGCGGGAGTCTTGCTGGGAGTCTTGGCGGGAATCTTAGCGGGAATCTCTGCGGGAATCTTGGCGGGAATATTACCGGGAATCCTTCCGGGAATGTTGCGCCGGGAATCTTGCTGGGAATGTTGGAGGGAATCTTGACGGGAGTCTTGGCGGGATTCTTGGCGGGAATCTTGGCAGAAATCTTGGCGGGAATCTTGGCAGGAGTCTTGGCGGGATTCTTGGCGGGATTCTTGGCGGGAATCTTGGCGGAAATCTTGGCGGGAATCTTGGCGGGGGTCTTGGCGGTAATCTTGGCGGGAATCTTGGCGGAAATCTTGGCGGGAATCTTGCTGGGAGTCTTGGCGGGAATCTTAGCGGGAATCTCTGTGGGAATCTTGGCGGGAATATTACCGGGAATCCTTCCGGGAATGTTGCGCCGGGAATCCTTCTGGGAATGTTGGAGGGAATCTTGACGGGAGTCTTGGGGGAATCTTGGCGGGAAACTTGGGGGGATTCTTGGCGGGAATCTTGGCAGAAATCTTGGCGGGAATCTTGGCAGGAGTCTTGGCGGGATTCTTGGCGGGAATCTTGGCGGGAATCTTGGCGGAAATCTTGGCGGGAATCTTCGCAGGGGTCTTGGTGGGAATATTGGCGGGAGTCTTGTCGAGAGTCTTGCCGGGAATTTTGCCAAGAATCTTGCCTTGAATCTTTGCGTGAATCTTGGCGGGAATCTTGGTAGGAATCTCGCCGGGAATATTGCCGAAAATTTTGCCCGAAATCTTGCCAGGAATCTTGGCGGGAATCTTGGCGGGATTCTTGGCGGGAATCTTGGCAGAAATCTTGGCGGGAATCTTGGCAGGAGTCTTGGCGGGAATCTTCGCGGGGGTCTTGGTGGGAGTATTGGCGGGAGTCTTGTCGAGAGTCTTGCCGGGAATTTTGCCAAGAATCTTGCCTGGAATCTTTGCGTGAATCTTGGCGGGAATCTTGGTAGGAATCTCGCCGGGAATATTGCCGAAAATTTTGCCCGAAATCTTGCCAGGAATCTTGGCGGGAATCTTGGCGGGATTCTTGGCGGTAATCTTGGCGGGAATCTTGGCGGGAATCTCGTCCGAAACCTTGGCGGGAATCTTGGCGGGAGTCTTGCTGGGAGTCTTGGCGGGAATCTTAGCGGGAATCTTAGCGGGAATCTCTGCGGGAATCTTGGCGGGAATATTACCGGGAATCCTTCCGGGAATGTTGCGCCGGGAATCTTGCTGGGAATGTTGGAGGGAATCTTGGCGGTAGTCTTGGCGGGAATCTTGGCGGGAGTCTTGGTGGGGGTCTTGACGGGAGTGTTGTCGAGAGTCTTGCCGGGAATTTTTTCCAAGAATCTTGCCTGGAATCTTTGCGTGAATCTTGGCGGGGATCTCGCCGCGAATCTCGCGGGGAATATCGCGGGGAATGTTGCCGGGAATCTTGACTGGAATCTTGGCGGGAGTCTTGGCGGGAATCTTGGCGGGAGTCGTGGTGGGAGTCTTGGCGGGAGTCTTGTCGAGAGTCTTGCCGGGAATTTTGCCAAGAATCTTGCCTGGAATCTTTGCGTGAATCTTGGCGGGAATCTTGGTGGGAATCTCGCGGGGAATATCGCGGGGAATCTTGCCGGGAATCTTACCTGGAATCTTACCGGGAATCTTGACTGGAATCTTGGTGGGAGTCTTGGCGGGAATCGTGGCGGGAATCTTGATGGGAGTCTTGTCGAGAGTCTTGCCGGGAATTTTGCCAAGAATCTTGCCTGGAATCTTTACGTGAATCTTGGCGGGAATCTCGCCGGGAATCTCGCGGGGAATATCGCGGGGATTCTTGCCGGGAATCTTACCGGGAATCTTGACTGGAATCTTGGCGGGAATCTTGGCGTGAATATATCCGGCAATCTTGCCGGGAATTTTGGCGGGAATATTGGCGGCGAGATTCCCGGCGAGATTCCTGGCAAGACTTCCGCCAAGTCTCCTGAAAAGACTCCCGCAGAGATTCCTGCTAAGAATCCCGCCGAGAATTCCGCCAAGACTCCAATCAAGATTCCCGCCAAGCCTCCCGCCAAGATTCCCGCCAAGATTCCTGAGAAAACTCCCTTCAAGACTCCCGCCAAGACTCCCACCAGGACTCCCGCAAAGACTCCCACCAAGATTCCCGCCAAGATTCCCGGAGAGAGTCCAAGGAAGACTCCCGCCAAGACTCCTTCCAAGACTCCCGCCATGATTCCCGCCAAGATACCCCCTAGATTCCCGCCAAGATTTCCGCCAAGACTCCTGCCAAGATTCCCGCCAAGACTCCCACCATAACACCCGCCAAGACTCCCACCAAGATTCCCGCCAAGATTCCCGCCACGATTCCCACCACCACCACCGCCAAGATTCTCGCCAAGATTCCCGCCAAGATTGCCGGCAATATTCCTTGCGAGATTCCCGGCAAGAATCCCACGAAGACTGCCGCCAGAATTCCCTCCAAGATTCCTCCCAAGATTCCCGGCAAGATTCCCTCCAAGACTCCCGTCAAGATTCCCGCCAAGATTCCCGGTAAGATTCCCCTGAGATTCCCGGAAAAATTCCCGGCAAGATTTTCGGCAAAATTCCCGACAAGATTACCGGCCAGATTCCCGGCAAGATTCTTGCCAAGATTCCCGAAAAGATTCCCGCTAAGATTTCCGCCAAGATTCCCGCCAAGACTCCCACCATAACTCCCGCCACGATTCCCCGGGATAGTCATATCGACATGATTTGTAAGAAGGCCAGTGCGGGCATTGGAGCGATGAGACGTATCAAGCTCTTTGTTCCTGTTAATACACTTGAAAAGGTTTATAAGAGCCTAGTACAGCCTTATTTTGAATATTGTTCCCCTCTTTGGGACAATTGCGGCAAATTATTAAAAGATAAGTTACAAAGATTTCAATCCCGCGCTGCTAGAGTTATGATATTCGTTCCGCTGAAATAATCGAGACCCTCTCTTGGGACACACTTGATGTGAGGCGGCTCTGGGCCAAATCAACATTGATGTTTAAAATACTAAATGACGACACTGCGCCCGACCTCAGGAACTCTTTTGGTAGATGGAATGTTGATCAGACTTATTACCATCTTAGAAATAGTGCTACAGATCTGACACTTCCTAAATCGAAGAGAGAGTTTCTAAAAAGAAGTTTCAAATACAGCGGCGCGATTCTTTAGAACCAACTCCCAAATGAAGCAAAACTAGCGGAATCGATATATTCCTTTAACAAACGTATCAAAACGTAATTGGGTCATGTCATGCTATATAGTCTTGTGTTAGTTATGTCCCAACTATCCTAATACGTTTTTAATATTTAGTTTATAACGGTTAGTTCTCGTTCTTAGCTGTATTTTCGTAGTTTTAGATTTATCATATTATTAACTCGTAGTATTAGCCTTACTTTCATTTTTATGTCTGTATAAACACGCCCTCCATGGAAACCAGCTTAGTGTTGTTGGGGCTAGCGTGTCTCTTGATTTAAATAAAGTATACCTACCTACCTACCTACCTACCACCGCCAAGATTCTCGCCAAGATTCTCGCGAAGATACCTGCCAAGATTCCCGGCAATATTCCCGGCGAGAATCCCGGCGAGAATCCCGGGAAGACTCCCGCAAAAACTCCCTCCAAGACTCCCGCCACGACTCCCGCCAAGATTCTCGACAAGATTCCCTCGAAGATTCCGGCCAAGATTCCCGCCAAGATTCCCACCAAGACTCCCGCCAAGAATCCAGCCAATTTCCAGCTAAGAATCCTGGAGAGATTCAAGCCTTCCCTGCTACCAGAGGCCTCTTTTCTCTTCTTTTCTCTTCAGCGTGCAGGAAAAAAGAGCCTCCCGGCGAGAATCCCGGGAAGACTCCCGCAAAAACTCCCTCCAAGACTCCCGCCACGACTCCCGCCAAGATTCTCGACAAGATTCCCTCGAAGATTCCGGCCAAGATTCCCACCAAGACTCCCGCCAAGAATCCAGCCAATTTCCAGCTAAGAATCCTGGAGAGATTCAAGCCTTCCCTGCTACCAGAGGCCTCTTTTCTCTTCTTTTCTCTTCAGCGTGCAGGAAAAAAGAGACCTCTTCCATGGGTCGCCAAGAATCCTGGCAAGAATCCCGGCAAGACTCCCGCCAAGACTCCCACCAAGACTCCAGCCAAGACTCCCGCCAAGATTCCCGCCAAGATTCCCGCCAAGATTCCTGGCAAGATTCCCGGCAAAATGTTTGCCAATATTCCCGGCGAGATTCCCGGCGAGATTCCCGGCAAGATTCCCGGCAAGACTCCCGAGAAGACTCCCGCTAAGACTCCCACCAAGACTCACGCCAAGACTCCCGCCAAGACTCCCGCCATGATTCCCGCCAAGATTCGCGGAAAGATTCCCGGCAAGATTCCCGGTAATATTCCTGGCGAGACTCCCGCCAAAACTCCCGCCAAGACTCTCGCCAGATTCCCGGCGAGATTCCCGGCAAGACTCTCGAGAAGACTCCCACTAAGACTCCCACCAAGACTCACGCCAAGACTCCAGGCAACATTTCGGCTAAGATACCCGCCAAGATTCCCGCCAAGATTCCCGCCAAGACTCCAACCAAGATTCCCTTCAAGATTCCCGAAAGATTCCAGGCAAGATTCCCGGTAATATTCCCGGCGAGATTCGAGGCGAGACTCCCGGGAAGACTCCCGGCAAGCCCTACGCCAAGACCCCCGCCAAGATTCCCGGAAAGATTCCCGGCAAGATTCCCGGTAATATTCCCGGCGAGACTCCCGGGAAGACTCCCGCCAAAACTCCCGCCAAGACCTACGCCAAAACTCCCGCCAAGACTCTCGCCAAGATTCCCGCCAAGATTCCCGCCAAGATTCCTGGCAAGATTCCGGGCAAAATTTTCGGCAATATTCCCGGCGAGATTCCCGGCAAGATTCCCGGCAAGATTCCTGCCAAGACTCCCGGCAAGATTCCCGCCAAGATTCCCACCTAGATTACCGCCAAGACTCCCGCCAAGATTCCCGCCAATATTTCCGCCAGGATTCCCGCCAAGACACCAGCCAAGTTTCCCGCAAAGATTCCCGCAAAGATTCCCGAGAAGATTCCATGCAAGATTCCCGGCAATATTCCCGCGAGATTCCCGGTGAGATTCCCCGGAAGACTCCCCCAAAACTCCCGCCAACAAGATTTCCTTCAAGATTCCCGCCAAGACTCCCGCTAAGACTCCCGCCAAGATTCCCACCATGATTCCCGCCAAGACTCCCGGCAAGATTCCCGCCAAGATTCCCGCCAAGATTCATGCTAAGATTCCCGCCAAGATTCCCGCCAAGATTCCCGCCAAGACTCCTGCCAAGATTCCCGCCAAGATTTCCGACAAGATTCCTGCCAAGAATCCCGCCAAGACTCCCGCCAAGATTCTAGCCAAATACCAGCCAAGATTTCGGTCAAGATTCTCGGCAAGATTCCCGCCAAGATTTCGGCCAAGATTCCCGCCAAGATTCCCGCCAAGACTCCCGCCAACATTCAGGGGAAGATTCCTGGCAAGAATCCCATCAAGATTTTCCATTCCGCCAAGAATCCTGGCAAGATTCCTGCCACGATAATGCCAAGAGTCCCGCCAAGATTCGCGGTAAGATTCCCGGTAAGATTCCCTCCAAGATTCCCGCCAAGATTCCCGCAAGATTCCCGGCAATATTCCCGGCGAGATTCCCGGTGAGATTAACGGAAAGGCTCCCGCCAAAACTCACGCCAAGATTCCCGCCAAGATTCCCTTCAAGATTCCCGCTAAGACTCCCGCCAAGATTCCAGCCAAATTGTACCCAAGAATCCTGGCAAGATTCCAGCCAAACATCCTGTAGAGATTCCCGCCTTCCCTGCTGACAGAGGCCTCTTTTCTCTTGTATTCAGCGTGCGGAGGAAAAGAGACCTCTGCCATGGATCGCCAAGAATCCTGGCAAGATACCCGCAAAGATTTTCCATTCCCGCCAAGAATCCTGGCAAGATTCCTGCCAAGATCCCGACAAGATACCCGCAAGAGTCCCGGCAAGATTCCCGGCGAGATTCCCAACAAGATTCCCGGAAAGGCTCCCGACAAGATTCCTGGCAAGACTCTCGGCAAGACTCCCGCCAAGACTCCCACCATGACTCCCACCAAGACTCCCGCCAAGACTCCCGCCAAGACTCCCGCCAATATTCCCGCCAAGATTCCCGCAAAGATTTTCCATTCCCGCCAAGAATCGTGGCAAGATTACTGGCAAGATTCCCACCAAGATTCCCTCCAAGATTCCCAGCAAGATTCCCGCCAAGACTCCCGCCAAGATTCCCGCCAAGAATCTCGCCAAGATTCCAACCAAGATTCCCGCAAAAAGAAAAGAGACCTCTTCCATGGCAAGATTCCTAACAAAAGTCCCGCCAAGATTCCCGTTAAGATTCCCGTTAAGATTCCCGCCAAGATTCCCGGTAAGATTTCCGCCAAGATTCCCGCCAAGATTCCCGCCAAGATTCCCGCCAAGATTCCCGCCAAGATTCCCGACAAGATTCCTGGCATGAGTCCCGGGAAGATTCCTGGCGAGATTCCCGGCGATATTCCGGCGAGATTCCCGGTGAGATTCCCGGCGAGATTCCTGCCAAGATTCCCGGCACGAATCCCGGGAAGATTCCTGGCAAGATTCCCGCAAGATTCCCGGCAAGAATCTCGCCAAGATTCCAACCAAGATTCCCGCAAAAAGAAAAGAGACCTCTTCCATGGCAAGATTCCTAACAAAAGTCCCGCCAAGATTCCCGTTAAGATTCCCGTTAAGATTCCCGCCAAGATTCCCGGTAAGATTTCCGCCAAGATTCCCGCCAAGATTCCCGACAAGATTCCTGGCATGAGTCCCAGGAAGATTCCTGGCGAGATTCCCGGCGATATTCCCGGCGAGATTCCCGGTGAGATTCCCGGCGAGATTCCTGCCAAGATTCCCAGCAAGATTCCCGGCACGAATCCCGGGAAGATTCCTGGCAAGATTCCCGCAAGATTCCCGGCAAGATTCCCGGCAAGATTCTCGGCAAGATTCGCGGCAAGATTCCCGGCCGTCCTTGGTGGGAATCTTGGCGGGAATCTTGGCCGGAATCTTTGCGGGAATTTTTGCGGGAATTTTGGCCGGAATCTTGGCGGTAATCTTTTAATGAGATGACTCTAAGATACAAACTACTGGCTTAAATTTACTGGTTTGTAATGAGGTGATTGTAATCCACAAATTACTGGTTTGTAATGAGGTGATTGCAGCCCACAAATTGTTGGTTTGTAATGAGATGATTTCAACCCACAAATTACTGGTTTTTAATGAGAAACCACGAATTACTTGATTGCAAATACATGAGAGTATTTGCATCGCACAAACTGCGGGGGAAGCTCGTTAACATTGAAAATACCCGGCGACTAGATATCGATCATTCAAAGCTCGAAACTAATTCTTACTACTCCTCCCACAGTGGAATATTTGTATTGGTTTACGGAGGATAGGAATGCATTAAATTGCACAGTTTTGCTAATGATCAGTTTCTGGTGAATTGTGGGTAGATCCAGATGAGGAGCGAGTGTCGGAGCGGGTGCATCAATTGAGCATTTTTGAAGACTCCGCTGACATATCGATGGCTCACCTGGTTTAGGTTGATGTTATCTAGTGCTTTCCTTACATTCTATGTATACTGAGCCAGGAGATAATTACTCGGGCGAGGAACGCCGCCCAAGTTTGAAAATGACCTCTGATTTTCTTCGTTGTCGTCGTCGAGTTTCATCCGCAAAGCTCACTTCCGACCTACCTAGCTATCCTGAAGGAACGTGGCCTAGCCGTTATCGTAAGCACTTGTAATACAGATGCTCCGGGTTCGACTCCCGCTATCGGCACCTTTGTTTTGTTTTTTGTTAGTTTTTTTTTTTGCGTGCCTTTTTTTTCATCTTCTTTTCTAAATATCTTTTTCTTTTTACAAGTGTTAAATTATTGTAAGTTATAAATGGTTGAGCTGTAAACCAATTTACAAGGGATATATGTTGATAGGGGTCTATAGATATCTGATACATTGCAAAGAAACAGACACCAACCGATGAATGATGCGTGTTGTCACGTATCGGAAAACGTCGATTCACCTTGTGTCTTTGAAGTCTGTACAACTAATATGTTAAGAGAAGTGTCCATACGAATGTTTGCAAGTTCTACAGCGAGAAGAAAGCATTTAACATGACCGAACTTAACTCCAGATGTTTTCAATTAAACTGCCGTGTTTCCCCGTGGCCGCTCCATACTAAACTTATTTTGAGCGGTTGTACATTTTGTTGAATAACTCAAGTACGGGACATCTCACACCCCTAAGACTTTGACAGGTCGTTTATTTACTATTTTCCCACAATATCTCAATTTCTCGTCGTTAGTTTTTGAATGATAAGCAATTTTTGTTCTACTTACGTGACGCCGAGAAACTGACCGCAGAAACCTTACTCTCTTTCTTATGTTTCAAATGACTTATTTGTAAACAGATTATTTTTTCTCCACACGTTTCACCGAAACTCCATTAACGTATATGCGAAAATATCCTACATCGTTTAATAAATGTTTCCTTTCTCAAACACTTAGCAGAAATATTCATCGAAGCGAAAACAAATGTGTTTAGTTTTTTTGCAAGAAATACACTATTTTTTACCTCATTAGCTATGCTGAACCTCAGTGGTCTGGAGGTCATTGTTACTGCCTCTGCTGTACTGATAACCCGGGTTCGACTTCTTCTAGTGGCACCTATCGTGGGTTTTTTTTCGTCTCTCTTTTTCTTCGTCTTTTATAAATATTTTTTACAAGTGTTATTATTATTGTTCTCAATGGTTGAGCTGTAAAGCAATTTGTAATTTTAAAGGGTTATATGTTGATCTGATAGGGGTCTACGGATACACACTGCAAAGAAATAGACTCCAACACAAGCGAAGCGCAATACGTCCGATGTAAGAAAGACAGACTTCTCTCTATTCTTTTGTTTAGCGTTAAATTAGGGATACAATACTATTTTATGCAAGCCCGAGTTTAGGCTGATTGTAGCCTCTTGTTTATTCTCAGCCTTAGGGCTCGCAGAGTCTATTAACGGTTTATGCCCAACGACGAAAGGTGAATGGCAATGTAGACAGCTTTCAGCCGCCGCGTCATATTTTTTCGTGGTTTCTCACCATTATAAATGGTAACGGCGTCAGGGCTTCCCTGCGGATCGATGTACTTACGTTCACCATTGATTCCGTAGTGTTTATGACCCTGCAGGGCCATTTTTTCCATCCTTTTCAATTTCTTCTGAGCTGATCGTCAACAGTCTGATCAACTGAAAATTTCACTTGGCGACCATCCCTCCTCCTTCTTTTTCTTCTGACGCTTCTTCTGACGCAGTGGAAATTTCGTCTGGACAGTGAATGGTCAGTTTACGATAGCGATGAGAAGAGGTTAACGTTAACAAGAGTAATTTAGAGGGACTTACCTCCCTGATTCCCACCAGCACTGTAACCAACGTCCGTTTGGGAAGACCCCTATAAAAACAATCGTCTCAATATCCATTACATGGACTCAAGTTCAAGTTCAAGTTTAGTTTCAAGTTTATTAAGAAAAATTGAGAAAATACAAAATAGGATGTACTCTGTTTATTTATTTATTTATTATAAGACATTGATTCTTAGACAGCTAAGCACACAGCTAACCACATTTATGAATGTCCTTTAAAACCTTAGCTAGCTCTAGCCAAGTTCCGCTGTTTTGACGACCGAATCATTTAGGTACTTTTGTGATAAGAGCGTTACTCGGCCCTTTGGGGAGCGGAAGAGTTAATACTTTTGAACTTTTGTCATTCATTAAAATCACTAAATGACAGTGTATTTTAGTGTTTCTTACTGAAAACGGCTTCTCGAAATACTTTTAGGTGGCTCACTTAAGTTTTTTTGGGTGCTCACCCACATATTTTAACGTAACTTTTGAGGAGACCTGTGTACTAATAAGGGATAGCTCATTGAACATGGATGGATGAACAGCAAAAACACTCAGGCTAGCTACCTTAAAAATACTATTCTGTGAAATAAAAGTGTTACCTCTCCAGTCACAATCTTTTCAACCTTCTCAGTAAATTGCATTTCCTTGACAGTGCAGGATGAAACTCTAAAATAAAATATGGTTGCCAGTTTGAGAAACGTCAGTAGTGTTCGGTTTCGATATAAGGGCTCATACAAACCCCTGTCCATTTTGAAAAATGAAAATTAAGAGTAAGTTTTATTTGTCGGTAGGGAGACTTTATAATATTGTTAAATTTATGCAATCGAATAGGGTAGGGAATTTGTGTCTCGCGATCCTTACGCAGTCAGTATAATCAAGCACAGAAAGTTACTCCTTATTCCATTACAAAATTAATCAGCGTCTTATGACTGGGCTGAAACAGGACGCAAACATCAGGCTTTTTTGATTTATTAACGCCTAATAAATGGTGTGTAAACTCACCTTGATTTACACGCACGCCATTCAACTTATATTTTTGGTAGTTGATCTGAAACATAATAAACGAACTGTATTAAATTAAACATGGTACAATTCTGAAAATATACTAGAACAATACAAGTCATATTAAAGGGCAAAAGGGAATAACTCGCAAAAGAAAGTCTTATTCTTGAGCCCACAATTCAAATGGGGTTTGCAACCTGAGGTGTGAAAATTGTCACCTCATACATCACTTTTTTTAAGTTTACTTTTTGTTGTCTTAGCCTGTCTTGTTTTTATTTCAGTCCAGCGTTTTAATTTTGAGAAATGTCTACGGCATTTCAAAATGGGCCCTTTAAAGTTAGGTCTACCACCTTAAATGTATTTGATTACGCTTGGCCAAGATGGAAATGAATGCCAACAAAAAAGTCGGGCCGACGTTTTCTAGTTATCCCCTTGTATTTTAGATGAATTGGTAATAACTTACTATAGCATGACCTGGACAGCAAAAACAGTCCCACACGCACAGTGGAAATGTGTCGCATTTTAAATTGCCGTGTCCCTAAGCGGGTAATTATTAGTTACCTGACGCGGGCATATGTAAGCCGTTTTGGTCGCTGTTCTCCTCATCATGGTAACACTCGACGTCGAAGAGCAAGGACATTTGTGTAAGTTTTACTGTCTTTGCTTTATTTTCCATTTTTCCTTGCGGTGACCCGTCCAGGGACTTTTAATAAGTCTCAAATCTATCTAGCCGAGCACAGATGCTCTACTAATTGGGGAGACTAAATCAAATCAACTCTAAATAAATCAAATGAAATCAAATTTGGTTTTTCGCGAGAGGGGGAAACCGGAGTTCCCGGAGAAAAACCTCTCGGAGCAGAGTGGAGAACCAACAAACTCAGCCCACTTATGACACCGAGTCCGGGAATCGAACCCGGGCCACATTGGTGGAAGGCGAGCGCTCTCACCACTACGCCAACCCTGCTCATTTTTCTTTAACCTGGGGTAAGCCGCGTCTTTAGTCCGCCTTTTACTTCTGTCCTTGGCGGTCACCCATCAGTTTTTCTTGACCTTTTCAGCTGGTCTTTACTTTAGCCGCTTTCTTTTATTTTTTCGGCTTTTTCCGCGCCTTTACGCCTGGCGGGCCTGCCTTCCCTTGTTGGATTGTGGGCCTTGTCCGGGTAATTGTCACGCTTTGTACGCTTATTGCATTAGCTGTTGTAGTTTATAGCTCTTAGAGCGCTGCGCACTCGTTCGATTTTGAAATCATGCGTATGATTTCAGACCAAATTGCACTCCGCTCAGTTCAATTACCATTATTAATCGGCCAAAGGGCGGTAACGTATGTATATTTTGGGCATCTTCAATGATCATGAGGTCTCATAAAAGCGAGGAACTTCAAAACACTGCAGAAACTGTGACAGCAGGATGGCTGATTGGGCACGTGACCTTCCCTTACCCCGTTGGCCTTGTAGAGAGAGAGGACGTTTTGTACAGTGTTACTTGATGTGGAACAGAAGAGGATTAGCTTACAATGTTACATGAAGCGACCGACACAAGATGGGTTCTTGAGCGGTATATATGTATATAGCCCATCATCATCATCATCATCGTCATCATCGTCGTCGTCGTCGTCATCATCATCGCCATCTCCATCGTCATCGTCATCGTCATCGTCATCGTCATCGTCACCGCCACCATCATCGTCATCGTCATCGTCATCGCCGTCGTCATCGTCATCGTCGTCGTCGTCGTCGTCATTGTCATTGCCATTGTCACTGTCCTTGTTACTATCTTGCCATTCTCTGCTCCAATAACTATGAGAGGCCTGGTACTAACAAGGGTTTGTGAGATCGTTTGGGTTGACGGGAAGCGACAACACCTTTCTGGTGTTTTTGGCCGCTGAAGTACCCGCTCTTGTGAAATCGGCTTCATTGCTTCGTGGAAAACAACAAATCCTCAACAACAGACTATTTTTGCTGATTATAACAATTTCATGCCTTCCCAAATAGTCCCATAATGCCATACTCCTTCTCTCTCCTTACCGTTTGTGGAGTGGGGAATTGTCATTGTCACTGCCGCTCTCTTTGTCATGCTGTCACTGTCACTGGCATGCTGTCACTGTCACTGTCACTCTCATTGCCATTACCATTACCATTACCATTACAAGATCAATGGTTGAGATTATACAATGGCTTTTATTATTTATTACATGCTCAATGTTTTTGAAACAGAAGGAAGAGATGAGGCAAGAGACGTGGCCTGGACGGCAAAGCAATTCTTACTAGTGCTTCTTTCTAAACAAATAATAGTGCATCGGATTGTCGCTTTATTTTACTAATCATATCAGTTATATATGTATACTTCCTTACACTGGAAAACCAATAATCAATCCGATATCCTGTAACTGAAATGCATTTAAATCGAAAATGTTAACCTAAATGTTAGATACGTTGCAGAAGGGTCAGAGGCCAGCCTTGGGGCTTTTATGTAACAGTTTTTCAAATAATAGAACAGATCAGAGCAATCTTTAGTTCCTAGGTCTTTAGGTAACCCTAACACTGAACTACTTTCACTCTGGTGTTAAACATTCTTAGCCCTTCTAATTGGAGGTTTTCATGTGATGTCATCAAAATTTTAAAACATAAACTAAGGGCACTACAGAGCTTTTCTTTCAATATTTTCTACATACCAGTGAGACAAATCTTCATGCTGATATATTATTTTCATCCTCACGAGAAATACAGTGCTTTAAAGTTTGATCCATATCGTGGCGGCAACCCAAGGTACAACAATTCTTGGTTTTCAGCTGACGTCAGCAATGTTTCCATATATGGGCATCCGCCATGTTGGAGCCCTGTTTTTTTTTCTTTTTTTCAATTTTCACCTATGGTATTAATTCAAAAATGTGATCTCAACAATCCTGAAGAAAAATTAAGAATGCTGATTGCGCGTGTGACTTGCTATGTTTGTTTAACAGACCACCACGGCGGTCATGTTGGTGTCCTTCCGAGGGAGGATCCATATTAAGTCTTCTAACTTTCGGAAAATTATTTTCCCCGTAACCTTGTTCTGACGAGTATTAATCGCTATTTTCTTTACCGTTATAATTAACTTATTTTTATCCCCTTAATTGTGCAATTTATACTATTATTATTCACATTCTTTTTGTATTTTTTTTAGAGCGATTTTCAATTGAGTGTCGTAAAACCAAAACCAAACCAATTACACTGGCCAATCACAACAGACCAAAATAGTGCAATGAGCCAATCAGAATTGCAAATGCAAAACCAAAGCAAACGCAATTTACTTTGGCACTCAGGGAAAACCGCTCTAAGTAAATGTGTAATTTTACAATTTTAGTAGAACTTGAACTTGAAGGAAGGAGATTAGTTTACAGTTTAGACTTGACTTTCATCTCAGTGTGCTTCAGTGAGTAGTAATAACCTCGAAACAAACCCCAGTTAACACCGATGCCCTTGTTAGGATGATTTCCTTTGAGGTACAAGCCGTTTAGGTTGGATGCGTGACATGAGTTGTACCACCAGGCTCCTTTATACCAACCAGCACAGTTGCCACTCGGAGATAAATCATTGTCGCGATCTTTTGTGGTAAAACGCATCCCACTAGGAAACAGAAGAACATAATTAGTTAAGGTACGTAACTAATTATGTACAACTGAACATGGACTGAAAGAAAGCGTCTGTTTAATAATTTGGTTCTCTTTCGCAAATGACTATAAACACCTTTGTTATATAGCTGACGTTTTTTCCCGCTACAGCGCGCCCTTTCATTGGCTAGTTCATGGTCGCATGACATCTAACAATGAAACTGTGACGTCAAACTGGAAACAGTTCACTGTTACCCGCGAAATGTTGACCGTTGTTGTCAATAAAGTGATCACTTTTTTTTCCCACTGGTTGACCCATTTGTTTTGCTGTATAACAAATCACGTTATGACTGGAATCTCAATGTTTCCCGAGACAAACATTTAGCTTCTCGGGAAACAAAATTCACTGTTCCCCTTGGAACAAGTCAATAAGTGTTAAGAATAACCTGTCTTGCTGCTTGCATTGCCTTGTGGAGGGGGAAGGGGGGGGGGGGGGGAGGATTCCAGAAAGAGAGGACCGAAGAAATTGCAGCAAGAGCACACAACCCCCCCCCCCCACCCTCCCTCACCCCCTTCTAAACTTAAACTACTTAAACTGCTTGATGCTCAATACCACTACAAAGCAGATTGGTTAAAGAAGCTTTATTTAAACAGGAAAAATAGGGGACGCGCCCCCTCGGCCCCTTTTAATCCTCCCTGAGTGCTCCATTGTCCGTACGTATCACCATCATATATTTGTCCATTTGCACTAGAAGAATTGAATTGGTTTGGCCGGGTATTGAAATCCTTTGAATATGTGAATGATCATCGTAGCTAGTTGTGAACACTACTTAACGAGTAGTGAAAATAAAGCCTGAGAAAACAAGCCTGAATTTTTTCAGGCTTTAGTTTCACTACTCCTTAAGTAGTGTTCATAACTGCGATGATTATTCACATATTCAAACATTAATCCGCAGTTAAAATATATGATTTTCATATATTCATTCTCATATATTCACTACTCACGGGTATATTACGAACCAACAACTGACGACCAGCTCCCAGATGGCTTGTTAGCTCAGTCGGTAGAGCGCTGCACCGGTATCGCAGAGGTCGCGGGTTCGAATCTTGTACAAGCCTCAATTTTTTCAGGCTTTATTTTCACTACTCCTTAAGTAGTGTCCATAACTACTGCGATGATCATTCACATATTCAAACACTAATCCGCAGTTCAAATATATGATTTTCATATATTTAATCTCATATATTCACCACTCACGGGTATATTACGAACCAACGAAACGACCAGCTCCCAGATGCCTTGTTAGCTCAGTCGGTAGAGCGCTGTAGCGGTATCGCAGAGGTCGTGGGTTCGAATCTTGTACAAGCCTCAATTTTTTCAGGCTTTATTTTCACTACTCCTTAAGTAGTGTTCATAACTGCGATGATCATTCACATATTCAAACATTAATCCGCATTTCAAATATACGATTTTCATATATTTGTTCTGATATATTCACCACTCATGGGTATATTATGAACCAACAAAACGAGCAGCTCCCAAATGGCTTGTTAGCTCAGTCGGTAGAGCGCTGCAGCGGTATCGCAGAGGTCGTGGGTTCGAATCTTGTACAAGCCTCAATTTTTTCAGGCTTTATTTTCACTACTCCTTAAGTAGCTAGTGTTCATATCTACTGCGATGATCATGTACATATTCAAACATTAATCCGCAGTTCAAATATATGATTTTCATATATTTATTCTCATATATTCTTTATTCACCACTCACGGGTATATTACGAACCAACAAAACGAGCAGCTCTCAGATGGCTTGTTAGCTCAGTCGGTAGAGCGCTGCAGCGGTATCGCAGAGGTCGCGGGTTCGAATCTTGTACAAGCCTCAATTTTTTCAGGCTTTAATTATTTTCACTACTCCTTAAGTAGTATTCATAACTGCGATGATCATGTACATATTCAAACATTAATCCGCATTTCAAATATACGATTTTCATATTGTGTTCTGATATATTCACCACTCATGGGTATATTATGAACCAACAAAACGAGCAGCTCCCAAATGGCTTGTTAGCTCAGTCGGTAGAGCGCTGCAGCGGTATCGTAGAGGTCGCGGGTTCGAATCTTGCACATGCCTGATTTTTTTCAGGCTTTACTTTCACCACTCCTTAAGTAGTGTTCATAACTACTGCGATGATCATTCGCATATTCAAACATTAATCCGCAGTTCAAATATATGATTTTCATATATTTATACTCATATGTTGAAATCTTATTGACCATATCAAATGTCGACGGCTTCATTGTCAATCCGAAAATGCCTACGTGAAGAACTATCGAAATAAAAGATTTCGTATTCTTTGCAATAAAATTGTAATGCCAAATCCAAAAATACGGATATATAAACTAATACTTTAGGTAAAAGGGCAACGTTTTAATCGCGAGGGACGTTGCCTCCCTGAAAAACGAGTCATCGTGTTCCTAGTTGTATATTTTTCTTTTTGTCAAAGCTAACAGAGAAGTCAATGAGTGCAAACTTTCGCGCCGTGACTGGATGCTTCCTAGGTTCACTACTGCATCTAGTTTGCAATTGCCTATGATTCTGTATGATTTCAGTGATTTACAATTTTACCAACAGTGGTATAAACTTACTCTACTTTCCAATACACTTCATCTGAAGTCATGGAGTTACCCGCTGTCCCGCTGTATCCTCCAATCGAAATGCGGTATTTGTCACTCTCGTCTGCCACCTTAAAAGTCGAGTACTTGGCGTACCGGGCGTTGCCTTCAAAGTCCTCCAGATCAACTCTCATCGTGACGTTGTATGCGGCTGTCAAACGGTGAAGATTGTCGTTTCCAAGCCAGAACTCGCCGTTCAGATTTCCAAATCCCTTCTTGTAGAGCTCCCAGTCATGATAAAAATCAACAGAACCGTCCAAGCGCCTCTGAAACACTGTCCAACCTCCCCCGTCCGTGCTCATGTCACACAACACATGCATTGGCTCGCCGCCATCTGGGTTTATGGTGTACACTCCACTGGATGTGAAACCATCCTGACGAAGCTGGACGCAACTTTCTTGTACTGTTGATTAGAAAACTCGTTTAGAAATGACACGGATAATTGTTCAGAGGTTGTCCTGGCTACCGAATTGAATATGATTAATTCCGAACGTTGAAAAACTTACTGCAGGGTTTCCCTGTATAGCCATCGCTGCATTTGCATCTTGCGCTGCCACTCGGGTAGTTAGGGATACATATTTCTTTGTTGCCACAAAGGGAACTTTCTGCCTCACATGCACTCTGTTTAAAATTGTATTGAATTTGGTTACCACATGTTTTCAAGACATTTTAATTCTGAAGAGTTCACTGAATTCACCTTACTTCCCTACTAAAATTTTACAGATTACCTGCAAACCACCATATGTGAATCCTTCAGCTGCTGTGACATAAGACTGGCAAATCGATCGGAGTTGCTGAGTTCGCATTTAAATCCCTGACCAGAGGAGTTCTTTCCAAAATTGTAAGATTGGCATCTCTCATCCGCCATGCACTCAAACTGGCAGGACGTCTCTTAATCCACAATTGGTTCTTTTGTGACTCTTCCATTCAATTTTCGTCCTTGTATAGGCTCGGCAAAGTTAGCAGCTTGGAAACTGGACTGGGAAATACGACTTTTAGCCTGTACAGCTGTGCCAATCACGAGAAACAGCATCAACAACTGCATGTTTAGAGCAGAGGGTTTATCTTGCGAAGTAATAACCTTGTTGTCAAATGTGATCAGAAGTGTTTTCATTAAATCAGCACGAAATATTTGGATGTATTAACCAATAGTATAGCAGCATGTAAATAAAAACCGGTTAAGTGCAAAGACGAAATATGTTTGGTAAGGCCGAACTGTTCACGATAGAAATTATTGGTGACAGCAATTACTAGCGGTAGGGTAATTACTAGAGAACACGAAAAAATACAACGACACGATATACCGAGTGGTGAAAACAGAACAAATAATATAGTTTTGGGGCGCGATAAGTTAATAGAACGTTCAAGAAATCAGTGCGGAACCAGCCCATGTTGCAAACAGGTCTTGAGTGGACTGTAGGAGGGCTTGGGTGGACGGCGACGGTTAAGTACCTTTTCAAAACAGAACATTTACATTCGGCTGCAAATGATGAGATTGATGTCCTTGTAGTTAACACTGCGCGAAAAACCAAATATTCAGGCCCGAATTCGATCAAATACGAATAGGAGCAAGCCGCGTATTCCGCAATGTTCTGACGTATTCGATTACGACTGACTCGAAATACACCTGGAATATTCTATTAGAATCCGGCCTGTTTTTCCGTATTCAAATTGAATACTTGTGAATGACTCGAAGTGTTCGATAAATCATACGGGTCATGTTTTGGTAGATTAATGTTACATTAGATGTTCTTCGAAGATATAGTCATCATTTATGACTCGAACATTTTACTCCCAGTTGTTCGAGAGTTTGCGACTTGAACACGAGATGCACGACGCCACTTCTGACGTGAACGTCTTCGAATACTAATGGTACGTCAAGTATGCTCTAATTTTCGAGAATTGTACGCTATGAATACGGAAGTTATGCCACATTTTTTTACAGCCAAAGATGTCTTGTGTCATCAAGAAATGGGTTTTATACGGTCAGTCAACACGCTACGAGTTCCGTCGCGTGCGACTGGAACACGAGACTCATTCGAAGTATGAAACGTGTTCCTGTCCGAATACTGTAGCATACGTGAGGTTTTTAAAGTATTCTTAACGACACACAT
This sequence comes from Pachyseris speciosa, assembly GCA_016490735.1. Classification (NCBI taxonomy): domain Eukaryota; kingdom Metazoa; phylum Cnidaria; class Anthozoa; order Scleractinia; family Pachyseridae; genus Pachyseris; species Pachyseris speciosa. Next base: position 789,932 of record JAEMWC010000285.1, read on the forward strand.
TAAGTGTTCTGTGGTGTTCGACTGGAAAACGAGACTCGTGCGAAGTATGAAACGTGTTCATGTTCGAATACTGACGAGTACGTGAGGTTTTAAGGTATTCTAAACGACTCACATCAAGTGTTCTGTGGTGTTGGAATGGACCACGAGACTCATGTTTAAAAGTATGAAACGTGTTCGTGATCGAATACTGACGCCTACGTGAAGTGCTGAGACCCATAACAAAGCTTGTATATCCCCAAAACTGTGTTCAAACTGCCGAGTGGAACACACTTTTTAATTCCTTTATCGATTCCTTAATTGGATTCCTAACAAAACCCACCCAAAAGAAAAAAAATTACCAGGACAATGTGAATGTCATTCCAACAAAAAGTAAACAACTGCCATGAGGACATCTTCATTTCATTTCAAATAATACTTTGTTTATAAATTTAAAAAAATGTTGTATTGCTATTTGTTCGTGTATACTTAGATTCATCGAACTATGGAAGAATTTACATTAACAAGATCCTAGATTATGAAAAAGTATATGGAATCATCTGAGAAGCAAAACCTAAAAACACTGCACTCTTTTTTTTTATAAGAATATATTTTATAAGAATATCGAGGCTGAAATTTGCGAGACTTTAAGAATATTTTAAGAATAAATCTGAGGCTGAAATTGTGAAAAGAATATAATTTCATGCGTTGAAAATCTGTAAATACCATATAATGATATGTTTTTACTTAACTTTTTACTTAAACTAGCTAGCAATAGCCAAATGTTCAATGATGAACGGTACATGTGATGTATTTGTGCAGTACAAAATAGCAAACACTTAACTTGTAATGGGATACCCCAACACGTCCTTAAACGGAAATGTCATACTGAAGCTATAATTAAGAATATTACAAGAATATTTTCAGCCGAAAATCGACAGAAAAACAGGAATATTCAGCCTGGGCCGGAAAAAATATTCTTATAAAAAAAGAGTGTATAACATTTTGTATGCAAACTTTATATCTAGATGCTGCTTTGTTACGAAAACTGCATAATCATCTGAGAAGCAAAGTCTTAAATAAACACTAACATTTTTTATGCAAACTTCATATCTAGATGCTGCTTTAAAATGAAAAAGCATAACCATCTGAGAAGCAAAGTCTTAAATAAACACTAACATTTTTTATGCAAACTTTATAACTAGATGCTGCTGTGTTATGAAAAGGCATCATGAAGCAATTGAGAAGCAAAGTCTAAAAAAACTTCTATAACATTTTGCATGCAACTTTAGAGCTAGATAAAGGTCAATCTGCTATTTGAAATTTCTCCCCACAAACTGACTGCCTCTAGTCCTGGTTCGACATAGCTGAAATACAAAGAATACAAACGCTCGCAAACAGGATGCCGTGAAACAACAACCAAATAGACAGAAATGCCGGTATTAATCGACGAAAGGGCGGTAACGTATATATATTTTGGGCATCTTCAATAATCATGAGGTCTCATAACAGCGAGGAACTTTAAGACACCGCAGAAACTGTGACAGCAGATGGCTGATTGGTCACGTGACCTTCCCTTGCCCCGTTGGCCTTGTAGAGAAAGAGGACGTTTTGTACAGTGTTACTTGATGTGGAACAGAAGAGGATTTGCTGACAATGTCACATGAAGCGACCGACATAAGATGGGTTGTTGAGCAGTATATATGTATATTGCCCAAACCTATACCATCACCAACATCACCACTCATCATCGTCATCATTATCATCATCATTATCATCATCATCATCATCATTATCGTCGTCGTCGTCGTCATTGTCATTGTCATTGCCATTGTCACTGTCCTTGTTACTATCCTTACTATTCTCTGCTCCAATAACTATGAGAGGCGTGGCACTAACAAGGGTTTGTGAGATCGTTTGGATTGACGAGAAGCGAGAACACCTTTCTGGTGTTTTTGGCCGCTGAAGTACCCGCTCTTGTGAAATCGGCTTCATCGCTTCGTCGAAAACAACAACAAGTCCTCCACAACAGACTATTATTGCTGATTATAACAATTTCATGCCTTCCCAAATAGTCCCATAATGCCATACGCCTCCTCTCTCCTTACCGTTTGTGGAGTGGGGAATTGTCATAGTCACTGCCGCTCTCTTTGTCATGCTGTCACTATCACTGTCACTGTCATTGGCATGCTGTCACTGTCACTGTCACTGTCACTCTCATTGCCATTACCATTACCATTACCACTATCAGATCAATGGTTGAAGTGAGAGATGAGGCAAGAGACGTGGCCTGGACGGCAAATGACAGTTGCAATTCTTACTAGACAAATGATAGTGCATCGGATTGTCGCTTTATTTTACTAATCGTATCAGTTATATATGTACACTTCCTTACATTGGAAAACCAATAATCAATCCGATATCCTGTAATTGAAATGCATTTAAATCGAAAATGTTAACCTAAATGTTAGATACGTTGAAGTAGGGACAGAGGCCAGCCTTGGGGCTTTTGTAACAGTTTTTCAAATAATAGAACAGATCACAGCAATCTTTAGTTCGTAGGTCTTTAGGTAACCGTGCTGAACTACTTTCACTCTGGTGTTAAACCGTTTACGTTCTTAGCCCTTCTAATTGGTGGTTTTCATGTGATGTCATCAAAACTAATGGCACTACAAAGCTCTTCTCCTTTTTTTACATACCAGTGAGACAAATCTTCATGCTGATATATTATTTTCATTGACACGAGAAATACAGTGCTTTAAAATTTGATCCATATCGTGGCGGCAGCCCGAGGTACAACAATTCACAAAATGTTATAAAACCGGTATTTTCCCGGTTTTTTTTTTGCAATTTTCACCTATGGTATTAATTTAAAAGTGTGATCTGAACAATCCTGAATAAAAGTTAAGAATGCTTATTGCGCGCGTGACTTACTATGTTTCTTTAACAGACTACCACGGCGGCCATGTTGTTGTCCCTCCGAGGGACATCAACTTGTCGGATCCATAGTAAGTCTTGTAATTTTCGGAAAATTATTTTCTCCGTAACCTTGTTCTGACGAGTATTACTCCCTATTTTCTTTACCGTTATAATTAACTTATTTTATCCTCTTAATTGTGCAATTTATACTATTATTATTCACATTCTTTTTGTATTTTTTTAGAACGATTTTCAATTGAGTGTCGTAAAACCAAAACCAAAACCAAAACCAAACCAATTACACTGGCCAATCACAACAGACCAAAATAGCGCAATGAGCCAATCAGAATTGCAAATGCAAAACCAAAGCAAACGCAATTTACTTTGGCACTCAGTTGAAAACTACTGTAAGTAAATGTGTAATTTTACAATTTGTAGTAGAACTTGAACTTGAAGGAAGGAGATTAGTTTACAGTTTAGACTTCTCAGTGTGCTTCAGTGAGTAGTAATAACCTCGAAACAAACCCCAGTTAACACCGATGCCGTTGTCAGAATGATTTCCTTTGAGGTACAAGCCGTTTAGGTTGGATGCGTGACATGAGTTGTACCACCAGGCTCCTTTATACCAACCAGCACAGTTGCCACTCGGAGATAAATCATTGTCGCGATCTTTTGTGGTAAAACGCATCCCACTAGGATACAGAACAACATAATTAGTTAAGGTACGTAACTAATTATGTACAACTGAACATGGACTGAAAGAAAGCGTCTGTTTAATAATTTGGTTCTCTTTCGCAAATGGCTATAAACACCTTTGTTACAATACCTGGCTGTGAATGATCGTCGCAGTTATGAACACTACTTAAGGAGTAGTGAAATTAAAGCCTGAAAAAGCAAGCCTGAATTTTTTCAGGCTTTATTTTCACTACTCCTTAAGTAGTGTTCATAACTGCGATGATCATTCACATATTCAAACATTAATCCGCAGTTCAAATATATGATGTTTATATATTTATTCTCATATATTGAAATCCTATAGACCATATCATTGTCGATCCGGAAATGCCTACATGAAAAACTATCGAAATAAAAAATTTCGTATTCTTTGCAATAAAATTTGTAATTCCAAATCCCAAAATACGGATATATAAAGTAATACTTTAGGTAAAAGGGTAACGTTTTAATCATGAGGGACGTTGCCTCCCTGAAAAACGAGTCATCGTGTTCCTAGTTGTATATTTGTTTTGTCAAAGTTAACAGAGAAGTGAGTGAGTGCAAACTTTCGCGCCGTGACTGGGTGCTTCCTAGGCTCACAACTGCATCTAGTTTGCAATTGCCTATGATTCTGTATGATTTCAGCGATTTACAATTTTACCAACAGTGGTATAAACTTACTCTACTTTCCAGTACACTTTATCTGAAGTCATGGAGTTACCCGCCGTGCCGCTGTATCCTTCAATCGAAATGCGGTATTTGTCACTCTCGTCTGCCACCTTAAAAGTCGAGTACTTGGCGTACCGGGTGTTGCCTTCAAAGTCCTCCAGATCAACTCTCATCGTGACGTTGTATGCGGCTGTCAAACGGTGAAGATTGTCGTTTCCAAGCCAGAACTCGCCGTTCAGATTTCCAAATCCCTTCTTGTAGAGCTCCCAGTCATGATAAAAATCAACAGAACCGTCCAAGCGCCTCTGAAACACTGTCTAACCTCCCCCGTCCGTGGTCATGTCACACAGCACATGCATTGGCTCGCCGCCATCTGGGTTTATGGTGTACACTCCACTGGATGTGAAACCATCCTGACGAAGCTGGACGCAACTTTCTTGTACTGTTGATTAGAAAACTCGTTTAGAAATGACACGGATAATTGTTCAGAGGTTGTCCTGGCTACCGAATTGAATATGATTAATTCCGAACGTTTAAAAACTTACTGCAGGGTTTCCCGGTATAGCCATCACTGCAATTGCATCTTGCGCTGCCACTCGGGTAGTTAGGGATACATATTTCTTTGTTGCCACAAAGGGAACTTTCTGCCTCACATGCATTCTTTTCAAAAAGAGGATCTTTAATTGTATTGAATTTGGTTACCACATGTTTTCAAGACATTATAAGAGTTCACTGAATTCACCTTACTTCCCTGCTAAAATTTTACAGATTACCTGCAAACCACCATATGTGAATCCTTCAGCTGCTGTGAAGTTCATAGGACTAGCAAATTGATCGGAGTTGCTGAGTTCGCATTTAAATCCCTGACCAGAGGAGTTCTTTCCAAAATTGTAAGATTGGCATCTCTCATCCGCCATGCACTCAAACTGGCAGGACGTCTCTTAATCCACAATTGGTTCTTTTGTGACTCTTCCATTCAATTTTCGTCCTTGTATAGGCTCGGCAAAGTTAGCAGCTTGGAAACTGGACTGGGAAATACGACTTTTAGCCTGTACAGCTGTGCCAATCACGAGAAACAGCATCAACAACTGCATGTTTAGAGCAGAGGGTTTATCTTGCGAAGTAATAATCTTGTTGTCAAATGTGATCAGAAGTGTTTTCATTAAATCAGCACGAAATATTTGCATGTATTGGAGAGTTAACCAATAGTATAGCAGAATGTAAATAAAAACCGGTTAAGTGCAAAGACGAAATATGTTTGGCAAGGCCGAACTGTTCACAATAGAAATTATTGGTGACAGCAATTACTAGCGGTAGGGTAATTACTAGAGAACACGAAAAAATACAACGACACGATATACCGAGTGGTGAAAACAGAACAAATAATATAGTTTTGGGGCGCGATAAGTTAATAGAACGTTCGAGAAATCAGTGCGGTACCAGCCCAGGTTGCAAACAGGTCTTGAGTGGACTGTAGGAGGGCTTGGGTGGACGGCGACGGTTAAGTACCTTTTCAAAACAGAACATTTACATTCGGCTGCAAATGATGAGATTGTAGTTAACTTGACGGCTCTCATAGAACTGCAGAAAATTATAACAACATGATATGTCTACACTGCCGAGTTGTGGAAAAATTACCAATGACGATAAAACGGTCTTTGGAAGCTTTTCCGTCTTACAAAAATGTAACCAAAATTCAGTTATTTAATAATGAGGCTCGGAGTGGTAATAATATGAATTTTGAAAGGCTAAGTTTCTTGAGAATCAAACTTGAAAGAACATAGCGCTTAAATCACTTGAGAATTGATATTATTTTTCTCACAAATATTTCTATTATTGAACAAACTAAACTTTAGAAATATAAAATTAACTTCCCCTTCAATTTATTTTGAGAGTGCTTTTACAATGTGTTCTGTTGTATTCTGTGGTTTTATTTTATTTCTGTGATTTTTAGACATATCGAATTAAAAAGATTAATTATAATTAGGTAACTGATAGTTAAAAATTGTGATTATTACAGCTTGCCACTACGTAGATAAAAGAAAAACATATCGAGAACGAGTCGAAAATTAATCAAGAATCCTGTTCCTTGGTCCTAGAAAAGCTTCAATCTTCAAATTAGTTTACGTCTTATTGTCCTTTGTTTCGGGTTTTAAAATTAAGGTTTCCAATAAACTTGCCAACTGTTATCAAATAAATTATGTAAGCTAATAATTTTCTTACATCGTGATGTGAAACATTTGCGACATAAAATTAAGTGGCAAGATTTGTTATTCAGCCATCTCAGCATTGGGTGAAAAAATAACAAATAAAGAATTAAAGAGAGGAGCAGTCTCTTTCAAAATCAATGTGGCAATGTGAGTAATACTCACTGCTACTAATACAAAACCTCTTCGGCCTCTCAGTGAAATCCTTTGAACCACGGAAATCGCTCAGAGGCGCTGAGAATCTCTTCTCTGCGGTGGCTGCCGTGATTGTTCAGTGCTGACAGTGAATTGTTTCCCTTAAGTTTCCATCCTTCTACTTCTCTGGCGAAATTGATGATGTGCACGTCTGTTGTTCGATTATCTTGTTTGCCTTGTTTGCAAATGTTATCGAGATAGAAAGTATGAACCGTTGCGACTACATTGCCTCCAGTTTTGCTTCCTTTTTGCTGTCTCTTGAGACGACAAAAAAAAAACGCACTGCACACACAGCCTGAATCTGTATTCAGCTTCAATATCAAATGCTCTTAATAAGTACTTCTGCAATGTTCCAACTTACTGTTACAGTATAAGATATTTAGGTCTAGTTATTGATTGCTCTCTTGGCAAGACCATAATGATTATATTAGTACGGTAAAATTAGTAAAACTAAAAATATCATCACCAAACCATAGTTAATAGAGGCGGTGATATGGTTAGGAAACTCGGTAAACATCAAAGGAGCAAAAAAAGAGGCCAAGATTTATGTTGGAAGGCCCATGACCGTGCACATTTAGGGGGAGCAGAGTTGGCGCAGTGGTGAGAGCGCTCGCCTTCCACCAATGTGTCCCGGGTTCGATTCTTGGACTCGGCGTCATATGTGACGCCGACCGGTTAGCTCAGTGGTAGAGCACCGGACTAGCGTGCGGGAGGTCGGTGGTTCAAACCCCGGTCGGACCAACACTCAGGGTTTTTAAATAATTGAGGAGATAGTGCTGCCTTTGAAATAACATCTGCAAATGGTTAGACTTTCTAGTCTTCTCGGATAAGGACGATAAACCGTAGGCCCCATCTCACAACTCTTCATAATTGATTCTGTGGGACGTAAAAGAACCCACACACTATTCGAAAAGAGTAGGGGACGTAGTTCCCGGTGTGATGGTCTATCTATCATCTGATGATTAAATGCTCGGAGATATTAGCTGCACAAGCTACTCTAAAATCCGAGGGTAAATAATGTGATGTATGATGTATGTTGGTTCTCTACTCTGCTCCGAAATGTTTTTCTCCGGGTACTCCGGTTTTCCCCTCTCCCCAAAAACCAACATTTGATTTCATTTGATTTATTTAGAGTTGATTTGATTTAGTCTCCCCAATTAGTAGAGCATCTGTGCTCGGCTAGATAGATTTGAGACTTATTAAAAGTGATTATTATTATTATTATTATTATTATTATTTCTTTGTTTGCACTCATTTACTATGCATGAATTACGTAATCGAAATGTTTTTATTGGCTAGTTGCATGAGCACGCGGTAACCACCTACTGTTATTGTGTAGGGTCAACCCCCAAAATAGCAAACAAAAACATATAACAAAGAACTTTGCTAGGTTTCATAACCATTTCCCTCTATAAACTATGACCAAACTAAAACTTGGTGTTCCAGATTCACTTGTATGTATCTATTACGCACTTGTATATCAAAATTCCTATGGTTGCGTATCGTGGTTGCGTACTGTGGTGCGAACAACCCTCAGCACAACTTGTTACTCAAACCTTGGTCCCATTAAGCTTCGCGACATAGTTAAATCTCATATGTGTTGTAGATAGATGCTTGCCAACTCATATTGTCATAGGATGCCCTCCAATTTTACCCTAGCCCTTGTACATGAGCAACATAATTACGCCACTCGAATTGCGTCTTTACAGAATCTGAATCCTAGTTCTTTCAGAATAAATATTAGGATCTTTTTCCTAAAAATTATTGGATGTTATTACTGGAATGATATTCCCATTTCTGAGAATGAATATATGAAAATATTTCTATTTCTATTTCTATTCGCTAAAAATCAACGAAACAACTATTTAAAAGAGCTCTCTCAGTATTATTTTGCTCAGTAATAATTAGTGCCATGCGCCCATGTAAAACTTTCCTTTTCCTTCCGTTTCTCATCTCATCTATTTATTGTAAATTATGTTTTTTATCGTAAGAAATCCTGCATTGTAATTTAGTTTACTCTATTATGCCCTTCTCCACTCCAGTACAAAATTTTGCAGAATATCAGCCGTGAACAACGTTTTTGATAGAGAAATAAACTCTTTGGTTAATTTTTAATCTTAGATTAGGGTTAATCGGCTTTCGAACAACCGTAACATGTATACCCTAACATTAATTATCTTTTGTAAATTGTACAGTACGAATAAAAGTTGTTGTTGTTGTTGTTGGCTTGGAGTGCTGATGTTACTAAGCGCTTCTTGATTACGGAGGCTCGCATGAGTTGTTTGTCTTTGAGTGTACCTGTGAAATCAATTTCCCATAGAAAACACGCTGTGATTTCCGTTTCACTGTGCATAGGCTCTGTTAGCAAATCAGGTACCGCGAGTCCACGTCGTGACCTTGGACCATGTTGGAGGAGTTGGGTTGATATCCAGCCCGGCAGACAAAAGCAGACCAGAATGGAGAACGTTTGCTCGCGTCCTACGCGCCACTAGATGTGGAAAGGTGTTGAGACGTGATAAGGAGCGCTGTTTCTATGTAAGTTGCTAATTTCTCTGTTCTTGAAGCAGTGTTGGTTGCATTTTATGCCAGCCAACAGCGGAATCCAAGAGGGCTATCTTTCACATTTTGGGTTTAATTTTCATGTCAGTACGCTTTAAGGAGTATTTATGTCCCCGAAACGTATGCCAGTTGATTCCATCCGCAAAAGAGTCTTGAGGGACGCTAAGGTACTGCCCGTTGAGATTGCTCCAGTGACATGCACTATACCACCAGGCCCTTTGTACCTCACTGCGCAGCTTGAAGGACTGTCATCATTATCTCGATCTTTGGTGCTGAACTGCTTATTACTGGAAAAAGGAGAAAGAGGTAATAATCAAATATAGCGTTACTGACCTTGGGATCACGGTCAAATCCTTACCACACTCACGCTATGTCGGAAGGGTACATTTTTGACCAATAAATGTTGATAAAGTGCTCAATACTAAAATTGATCATCAACAAAAGGCCACAATTAGCCTAATCTCGGGCCTGCAGCGCTGATGCCCCTAATGCAGCGCTAAACAAAAGAAAAGAGACTTTATGTATGTATGTCCTTCTTCTACATATCAACATATATCCCTTTAAAAATGCAAAATTTGCTTTATTTATTGCTTTTGCTCTATAACAATGTGCTACTTGCTTAAAACAAACAAAAAGAGAAAAGAACAAAATTAGGAAGATGTCACTACTAAGAATCGAACCCTGGTTATGTGCATCAGAGGCGGTGACAATGTTATTCTAAAATGACGCTTAGCGAACGGTTTAAGTTCGCCTATCGAACGATTTAAGGCGGGATTTAACTTAAACATCGTTTTTTAGCCGCTTAACATGGATTTAACGTTGATATCTCGTTTGCGTTTCAAGCAATTCAAAATCCCTATGCTCATCCCAGGAAGCTCTGTTGTGGGATATTTTGTGAATTTTTTGGTGATTTTTGGGTATATTTGGGAAGACATCATTTTTCTCAAAGGATTAGTTAAATTGAGGGAAATAGAAAATTTGGAATTGGAATTTGAAATTAGAAATCAGTAGACTGACACCAAACAGTTCACCAGCAACCTTCAGTGCCCTTGTGGGGTGTCAACTAACTGGTGGTGTCTCAAAACATTTTCCCCCATTTCAATCCCTTCTCCAGACTCCTTAAAGTTACACTCCAATTCACGTTAAGTCCCACCTTAAGATTCGAGATGTGATTATGGAAACCTCCGAAATGAGTCATCGAAGCATCTTTTGCAGAAAAAAAATTAAAGAAAAACGAAAGTGAGCTTTGAAAACCTTTTTCTAAGATTACCGACCATCCGCGCAATGGAAGGTCACTCAAGGTTACATGCGCGACACGTTAAGATTTGTTGGGCGCGGTGATGGCCCGTTTGAACCACAGAAGCAGGATAGCCACGTTTTTCAAAAATCTGGTACATTTCCTCTGATTTGTTGGAAAAACTAGAGTCATCACTACGTAGACGTCGAAGTCTAAGAAATTGAGAATAGGGAATGGAATTTTTGACATCAGATGGATGTGAAGATGAATACAACGAATAACTGTAACAATTTGACCATCATCGAGTCCAACAAATTGGTCAATAGTCAGGACTACAAACATCACAAAAGGAAACGAATGATAGAATTCCATTCACCCGCACATTTCATCCTCATAATAACCCACTTAAAACCACCATTCTTAATAACGTCAAATAGTGCAAAATGATTCCGAAACTGCTAGAATCTTTTCCAAACCACCACTGATTTCAATCAAACGTGACAGAAATGTAGGCAACTTTCTAGTCAGAAGCGCATTCAAAACAAATGACGGCAACCTGGCACCTTTAAATGCACACGCTCGCGATGCAAAACTTGTCCTTTCATTCAAAACGCTGACAAAATGTCAGGCCCTAAGCGATCTGTTAAGATCACTGTACGTTTCAAGTGTACCTCGATCCGCAAATGTTATCTATTGCATAACCTGTACATTATGCAAAACGTTATACATCGGCGAAACAGGAAGACGACTAGGCGACCGATTTTGAGAACACCTACGTGATGTTGAGAAACTGATGACAAAGACGCATCCAAACCAGTTGCCCGGTATGTCGATCTGCGGCCTTTCCCTACATCAAGGTACCACTGGAAAACCGTAAAAATCTCGAGCAAAAAATTCATCTTTCAAATCGGCATCCTAAATCCCCACGATATCAAGGAACGATTTTCATTCCTGTTTTTCATGTTACTATGTTCCCACCAATACCGTAGCTACATATTCGGTATATAAGCCATACACAACCCACCATCCCCGATTCGCTCTGACGAAGCGCTAACGCTCGGAACGTCAGCTTTTTTTAAATCTCTTTACGGTGGTCAATTTACATTATCAACTCCTTCGTTACAACCAAATGTTCGTGTTTTACTTTCCAACTGATGTACTATTACAGTTTCCTTAGAGACTAAACTGAACTCTTTAGTCAGTCCGTCACCCCCTCATATTTCCAAACGATTTTGTTAAACATTCATCATTTGTGATTTAACCAGTCTGTCTTTAGATCAGTGTGAGTGCAGGCTTTATTTCACTAGCGAGTCACTCGTCAGTTTAGTTCAGTCAGTCAGGCCGTCAGTCACTACTCACTCACTCATCCAGCCAACCAGTGATTACCGACTCTGATTAACTGACACAGTTTGTCATTTAATCAAACAACAACAACAACAATCTTCATTCACACTATTCAGGTAAAAAGAAGACGTAAAAAAAGAGAAACTATAGAAAACAAAATAATAGAATTTATATAGCTATATGTACAATTTTGAATCAGTGTTCAGCAGCCAAAGTAGCAAAGCTTTCGACTTGGCTGCTGCTTATTTGCAAGTAAAGAAAGGAACGAAGGAAACAAATAATTAAGACTACACTAATTCATATGGCAAGAAGTGTTATGAAAACGGAATGAAGTCAGTTAGTCCGTCTCTTTCAATCTGTGAATTCTTTTGACAAAGAATTCATTCATTCATCCATTCATTCATTCATTCATTCATTCATTCAGTCAGTCAGTCAGTCAGTCAGTCAGTCAGTCTGTCTGTCAGTCAGTCAGTCAGTCAGTCAGTCAGTCAGTCAACTAGCCTGTCAGTTAGCAAAACAGTCGAAAAGCGAATTACTCACCCAGTTAGTCGGTTGGTCAGCCAGTCAGTCAACCTGCCAGTCCTTCAGTGACTCAGTCGGTCCGTCGGTGGTCCAGTTAGTGGTTCAGTCTAGAAGTCAGTTTTTCGATCCGTCAGCCAGTCAGTTATTCAATACGTCAGCCAGACAGTCAGTCACTCAGTCAGACAGTCAGGCAGGTATGTATACAGACAGGCAGACAGACAGACAGACAGACAGACAGACAAAAAAATGAATAAAGGGGATTAGTTTCTAAAGAAACTGTGGTGCTGCGTCGGCGGGGAAGTGAAACACGAAAATTTGGTTTATCAATGGAGTTGATAATGTAAATTGACCACCGTACAGGGATTCGATTAGCTGACGTTTCGAGCGTTAGCCCTTCGTCGGAGCGAATCGAGGAATTGTGGGTTGTGTATGGTTTATATGCAGAAAATGGAGCTACGCTATTGGTGGTAACATGGTAACGTGAAAAACAGGAATAAATTAATTGAATGAAAAGCGCTCGTTGATACCGTGGGGATTAAGAGTGCCAATTTGAAAGATCAGTTTTTGCTCGAGATTTTTACGGCTTTCCGTGGTACCTTGATGTAGGGAAAGGCCGGAGATCGACATGTGTTGTTTACAATGGTTAGGGAGAATAAAATGCCGAGCGACAGGTTTGGATGCGTCTTTGTCATCTTTCTCAACATCACGAAGATGTTCTCGGAATCGGTCACCTAGTCGTCTTCCTGTTTCGCCGATGTATAACTTTTTGCATAATGTGCAGGTTATGCAATAGATAACATTTGCGGAGGTACACGTGAAACGATCAGTGATCTTAACAGATCGCTTAGGGCCCGATATTTTGTCAGTGTTTTGAATGAAAGGACAAGTTTTGCATCGCGAGCGCGCGCATTTAAAAGTGCCAGGTTGTTCAGTTGTTTTGAAAGCGCTTTTAACTAGAAAGTTACCTACATTTTTTTCGCGTTTGAATGAAATCAGCGGTGGTTCCAAAAAGACTCTAGCAGTTTCTGGATCACTTTGCAGTATCTTAAAGTTATTAAGAATGATGGCTTTAACTGGGTTATTATGCGGGTTAAATGTGAGGGTGAATGGAATTCTGTCATTCTTTTCCTTTTGTGACGTCTGTAGCCGGCTGACTGTTGATCAATCTGCTGAGCGCGGTGATGGCCCGATTGAACCACAGAATCAGGATAGCCACGTTTCTCGAAAAAATGGCACATTTCCTCTGATTTGTTGGAAAAATCAGAGTCATCACTACATAGACGTCGAAGTCTAAGAAATTGAGAATAGGGAATGGCGTTTTTGACATGAGATGGATGTGAAGATGAATACAACAAATAACTGTGAGAATCGGTGGGTTTGTAGTGCACACTGGTACATAAACCGTTGCCGCTGATAAAAACTTTGATATCAAGAAAGGCAAGGGAAGTTTCTGAAATTTCCCAGGTATATTTTAGAGCCGGATGAAAGGAATTAACGGCGGTTATAAATTGATTGATTTCCTCCTTGCTAGACGAAATTGCGCCGATACAGTCGTCAATGTAGCGACCGTAGAGTTCAGGTTTAGGACCGTTGTACTGTTTGAAGAATTGGTACTCGACGTAACCTACAAAAAGATTAGCGTAGCTAGGTCCCATTTTTGTGCCCATCGCTACACCATTAATTTGCTTGTAATAGTTGTCAGCGAAAGGAAAACAGTTAAGCGTTAAAACTAGTTCAGCTAGGCGGAGTAGCGTTTCCAAGCTTGGTTCCTTGACGGTGCGTTGATCGAAAAAATACTTAAGTGCTTGAAGACCTTCGCCGTTTGGAATGACAGTGTATAGAGATGAGTAGTAGTTGTTTGGCGGTCCGACCTTTACAAAGAAGAAGCTTTGCGGCAACTTTCTGACACCTCCTTTTATGCTAAAGTCGAGAAAGATCTCACTTCCACCAACCAAAAAATTGTCAAAGACACGATTCAGGACCTAATAGTCAAACAAGAATTGCCGGCTACCGCTACTAATCTCATCATCACTACTCCGAGAACCTCCGAGAACCATTTACTTTTTACCCAAAATCCACAAACCTAACAGCCCGGGTCGACCTATCGTTTCTGCTTGTAGTTGCCCTACCGAACTCATTTCTAGCTATTTAGACAAGATTATGGCGCCCATCGTCAAATCTTTGTCATCTTACATTAAAGACAGTCAACACGCACTTGAGATTTTTCGCGATTTCAATTTCACCGGCGAAGACAAACTAATTTTCACTATGGATATTTCATCTCTATACACTGTCATTCCAAACGGCGAAGGTCTTCAAGCACTTAAGTATTTTTTCGATCAACGCACCGTCAAGGAATCAAGCTCGGAAGCGCTACTCCGCCTAGCTGAACTAGTTTTAACGCTTAACTGTTTTTCTTTCGCTGACAACTATTACAAGCAAATTAATGGTGTAGCGATGGGCACAAAAATGGGACCTAGCTACGCTAATCTTTTTGTAAGATGGCAAAGATTTGACGATGGGCGCCATAATCTTGTCTAAATAGCTAGAAATGAGTTCGGTAGGGCAACTACAAGCAGAAACGATAGGTCGACCCGGGTTGTTAGGTTTGTGGATTTTGGGTAAAAAGTAAATGCACGAGGTTCTCGGAGTAGTGATGATGAGATTAGTAGCGGTAGCCGGCAATTCTTGTTTGACTATTAGGTCCTGAATCGTGTCTTTGACAATTTTTTGGTTGGTGGAAGTGAGATCTTTCTCGACTTTAGCATAAAAGGAGGTGTCAGAAAGTTGCCGCAAAGCTTCTTCTTTGTAAAGGTCGGACCGCCAAACAACTACTACTCATCTCTATACACTGTCATTCCAAACGGCGAAGGTCTTCAAGCACTTAAGTATTTTTTCGATCAACGCACCGTCAAGGAACCAAGCTTGGAAACGCTACTCCGCCTAGCTGAACTAGTTTTAACGCTTAACTGTTTTCCTTTCGCTGACAACTATTACAAGCAAATTAATGGTGTAGCGATGGGCACAAAAATGGGACCTAGCTACGCTAATCTTTTTGTAGGTTACGTCGAGTACCAATTCTTCAATCAGTACAACGGTCCTAAACCTGAACTCTACGGTCGCTACATTGACGACTGTATCGGCGCAATTTCGTCTAGCAAGGAGGAAATCAATCAATTTATAACCGCCGTTAATTCCTTTCATCCGGCTCTAAAATATACCTGGGAAATTTCAGAAACTTCCCTTGCCTTTCTTGATATCAAAGTTTTTATCAGCGGCAACGGTTTATGTACCAGTGTGCACTACAAACCCACCGATTCTCACAGTTATTTGTTGTATTCATCTTCACATCCATCTCATGTCAAAAACGCCATTCCCTATTCTCAATTTCTTAGACTTCGACGTCTATGTAGTGATGACTCTGATTTTTCCAACAAATCAGAGGAAATGTACCATTTTTTCGAGAAACGTGGCTATCCTGATTCTGTGGTTCAATCGGGCCATCACCGCGCTCAGCAGATTGATCAACAGTCAGCGGGCTACAGACGTCACAAAAGGAAAAGAATGACAGAATTCCATTCACCCTCACATTTAACCCGCATAATAACCCAGTTAAAGCCATCATTCTTAATAACTTTAAGATACTGCAAAGTGATCCAGAAACTGCTAGAGTCTTTTCGGAACCACCGCTGATTTCATTCAAACGCGACAAAAATGTAGGTAACTTTCTAGTTAAAAGCGCTTTCAAAACAACTGAACAACCTGGCACTTTTAAATGCGCGCGCTCGCGATGCAAAACTTGTCCTTTCATTCAAAACACTGACAAAATATCGGGCCCTAAGCGATCTGTTAAGATCACTGATCGTTTCACGTGTACCTCCGCAAATGTTATCTATTGCATAACCTGCACATTATGCAAAAAGTTATACATCGGCGAAACAGGAAGACGACTAGGTGACCGATTCCGAGAACATCTTCGTGATGTTGAGAAAGATGACAAAGATGCATCCAAACCTGTCGCTCGGCATTTTAATCTCCCTAACCATTGTAACCAACACATGTCGATCTCCGGCCTTTCCCTACATCTAGGTACCACGGAAAGCCGTAAAAATCTCGAGCAAAAACTGATCTTTCAAATTGGCACTCTTAATCCCCACGGTATCAACGAGTGCTTTTCATTCAATTAATTTATTCCTGTTTTTCACGTTACCATGTTACCACCAATAGCGTAGCTCCATTTTCTGTATATAAACCATACACAACCCACAATTCCTCGATTCGCTCCGACGAAGGGCTAACGCTCGAAACGTCAGCTAATCGAATCCCTGTACGGTGGTCAATTTACATTATCAACTCCGTTGATAAACCAAATTTTCGTAGACAGACAAAAAGACAGACAGACAGTCAGACAGTCAGGCAGGCAGGCATGCATGCATGCAGGCAGATAGACAGACAGTCAGGCAGTTAGTCTCATTCCTACGATCATTCAGTTTTTCATTTGGTCCGTAGTCAGTTAATGAACTATATAAATGCTTCTCGGCTCTCTTACTGTGATAAAACACCAATGTTTAACCCATTGGAACCCGCGCCGGCCAAAACCGGCCGCGCAGAACCACGTCCCTTGTACCCCTTGTAACGTCATCAGTTTCAATGCTCATGGACAACTTTTACATGTAAAACGTGTAAGGGGAAGAGATCTTTCAAACCATACCCAAATGAGCACGATTCCGTCCAGCAGGCCGGAGAAAATGCGAAAAAACCAAGTGACGTTGAGCCAAAAATTTGAATGAAAATCTTTTTCCACTAACCACCTGCACTTCCTTCCACCTAATCCTATGATCCTAAAAGTTTACCACAAATCTTTTCCCACCGTAAGGGAGCCCAGGAAATTCCCAGCAGGAGAAAAAGAAAGCGAGGCAAGTAAAGCGAAAGAAAAGGGGAGGAGAGAAAGCGAAAGGTAGAAGGAGAGGGGGCTGTCTGCGCATGCCCGATCTAATATTAAGCATCAGGAACAAATGGCGCGATGAACTCCACCAGCAAACAGGGTAGCAAAATTTACCTTCCACAAGGTAGCGGGCATTACCCCTTAAATCTACCAAAGCAAAGATTGAGCCCAATCATTAGCATCCATGGACAGCTGTTTCGGCCATTTTAGGCCTCATCAGCATGGCATAGCTAATACTTAGGCTCAAGTACCCACATATCAATAAAACAAGCAATGAAAATGTAAAGCTTGTGGGATGTGGCTGGAGTGACAAGGATACTTCACAAATTAATGTTATCAAGTAAGCTGAAGCCACTCTAAGGGCACTAAGGCCACAAGGTAGCGGGCATTACCCCTTAAATCTACCAAAGCAAAGATTGAGCCCAAGCATTAGCAGCCATGGGGTAATGGGGTAAGGGGTAATGCCCGCTACCTTGTGGCCTTAGTGCCCTTAGAGTGGCTTCAGCTTACTTGATAACATTAATTTGTGAAGTATCCTTGTCACTCCAGCCACATCCCACAAGCTTTACGTTTTCATTGCTTGTAATTTCCCCAACCTCGTTCCCAGGGTCTCTCCTCTTCCTGCCCCCCGGGGGGGGGGAAGAGGAGAGACCCTGGGAACGTGGTTGTAACTTCCCATGTGAACAGATGATAAAATTCATCCCGCTAACCGAGCCAGCCCGGTCAACCGGGTTCATGTGAAGAGGCCCTTAAAAACAATAGGTGGTTTGCAGCCAGTCTCTAGAGACACAGATAACAATGGTGAAACGAAAAAATGCTGGTGGACGAACAAAAGGAGCTAATGAGAGATGTATTGTTTATGTCCACCAGCATGGCGGTGATGACGTAACGTGTAAACCACCTATAGACCCTATGCAAAGATGGGTGCCTTTAGATTATCCTTTTGTCCGTATTCAAAATAGCCTCACTAACCTCGTTCGGGATAACAAATTCTTTAGAGTTTTCATCTCAAAAGCGAGGTTAATGAGACTATTTTGAGTACGAACAAAAGAATAATTTAAAGGAAGTCATTTTGCATTGAGTCTATATTGATGTTGGCAATGGAGGGTCGCCCTGCATTTGATCGTACTTGATCTCAGTGTAAAATTACTTCATACTAACAAAACTGGGGCAGTACACAAACACTGTGGACTAAACAGCAAGTTTTATTATTTTTATACCCCAGTTTCGGGGTTGTAAAATGGATTCTATTTACGTTTTGGTAGTGTTGAATTTGATATCAAACGTGAAGGTATCTTGGTCAAAATATACCGCTATTTTAAAGAAGCATTTGCCGAAAAGGTCGCGACAACAAGTCGATGAATAAGTTCTTCACGCTTGGTAAAGCAATCGTTAAACACAAACAGTCACAAACAAAATTACCTTTAATCCTCTATACTTGAAATTGTTATCCTCCGTGGAGTTAACAAGATTGGCAAATCGATCAGAGTCACTCAGCTCACACACAAACCTTGTACCACGGTTAGTTTTAGTCCCGAAGTTGTAAGACTGACATCGTCTTTCTTCAACACACTCCAGTCTGCAGGAACCCTCCGACTCCACCTCTATTTCTGTTATCACGCGTCCGTTCAGCTTTCGTCCGTTTCAGATGGCCTTTGCAAAATGGATCGCTTTCCACTGCATTTGGTGCTCTGAAATACGACTCATGCCTTGAACAGTCGTGATGAAAAAGCATGCAACCCAAACTGAATGCATGATTGCTAATTAGAACGGTTTATTCCCCTAGTAGGTCGGTGAAATCATCCTGCGAATGTAGATCATAATAATTAATTCTACCAACCTTTATTTCTCTTAACATGATATATTCAGCTTAGAAATAGCATTGACAATTCACTAAATGCTATCAAATAACTAAAAACGCTTGCACCTTATTTTGTAACAACACGGTTATTTTCAAGTCCATCTTCTCGAACTGGTTTAGATTACTTTCGCCCAAAAACGTCAGTGCCCTTGAGACGAAAGATGGCCGACAAGACTTAGTTAACAAATCAGAGCAGCTGAAATAGGCTTGTACAACCGTATTTCATTAATCAGTGAATACCTCTTCCATGGAGGGGGGGGGGGGGGGGGGGGATGCAAACTTGTATATTGTCATTAGGAACGTTAAAAACCTTTCTTCGTTAATGTCCAATATTTTGTTTTAAATAACAAGAAATTGTTACACATGGAGATTTGGAAAACGGCATGTTTTTATTTTTAAACAGGCAAGAGATAATTAGGACTGTACCAACATAAATCAGGTGAACAAAACTTTAATTAACACACCACTGAACAATAGTGGTTACATTACGTTTAAAATGAAGGAACACACAAAAAAGGTCAATAGCAAATACGCTAGACAAAATTTATCAAACGCTAAAATTTAAATTGAATTTCTAATTCCCTTCATGGGTAACTCTTAGATAGGAAACGACGAGTTTAAATATTACACGATTCAGCAGAAAGTTCTGCCTTCTGCAAATCTGTATATAAATAGTAACTCCTGTAACACTTGCACTGAAGAAGGCAGAAGCGAACATGTCTGTAACATTTAAAATCTTCGTTTTATATCAAAAAGTTATTTTTTTCCTGCTTTGCAGACCTTAATGGATAAAGGGTAACCCACCGAGGGATTCAAATTTTATTCCTAAAATTAACTCTAACTGCCTTCTGTCGTTTGGTATTTAACTTTGTTTAATCAAATTGTTAATGTTGAAGTGAGGGATAACCCGGCAAAGAAAACCGAACATTTCAAGGCCCTCGCTAAAAATGACCACACATCAGCTATTGCTGACCACGTTCAAACCACTGGACACAACACAGTGTGGGATCATTTTGACATTTTAGCGTCGGGCAAAACCAACTATCATTGCAAAATTAAGGAAACCTCAGTAGTGAGAAGTTGTTGCTTTATTAATAAGGTCTTTCCTTTTGCATATTTACTGTTAAGATAGTATTTCTTAATCTTGGTTTCAGACCCCTATATTAAAAGAATACGTAAATTGTTTTCAAAAATTGTAACGATCAAATTTGAAAATGTATGTTACCTAGCATACGAAACATCAAGCCAATATAAAATGCATTGGTTTAGCATGTTGATCTCCTCTGTTTGTGTTTTAGTTCTGATCAAGATACGATGGCCTAACAACAAGAGTTTATAAGAAAACCGGACTAACTGAAGGCTGGCTAAAAAGGAGCCTCCATTCTTACAGCAAATTCACGTAAAATTGGTGATAATAGTGACAAGATTCCGAATTTTATTTTCTTCTTCTTCTTCTTCTTCTTCTTCTTCTTCTTCTTCTTCTTAAACCTATTGTTTACATCATCGTCATCGTCATCGTTATAATCATCATCATCATCATCATGAATAACTGGACTGATCGAATTATTTCGTCATAATAATGAGGGAAATAGCATCTACATTCTATATTAAGGTAAATTATAAAAACTGCTTGAATTTATTTGCTCGCGATACTCAAAGCTTAATTTGTCAGTGTTGCGACAGTGCCAAATCTTACGTGAGAGTTTTAGTAACCTTCAAATAAAGTGTTAATCCGGTCAATATCACCATGCATTGGAAGCCTTCTACTGAACAAGGATGTAGCAGTTAGCTTTGATGTGCTTCTGGTTCAATTTCTCGTTCCCACACGAGTTGGATCGATCTTGCCCTGCCCTGGTAACTGCAGAAACGAATCCCATTCTCGAATTGCATGGAAGTTGCGCGGAGAGGGGAGGGGGAGGGGGCGAGGGGGGTTAGGGTTAGGGTCAGGAGGAGGTTGGACAAAATATCACTGCTACTTTTTTTAAAAGTGAAACAGTTATGAATATGTACAAACATCGGCTTGGACATTCGGGAATGATAGTATTATGCCCCATAATACTCCTGGAGCAAACAAAAAAAAAAAATCGAAAAGATCAGCCTGGGTGACGTTTCACAATTATGGCTCAGTTTGAAAACCATGAAATTATCTGCGAAAACTGGAACCAATCAAACTTAGCCCCCCAAAAATACAAACAAATGCTCCGGTTAAACAAATAGTCGAAGTATTTGTGTTCGAAACAGTCAGTTGAACAAAATCTAAAAGTCGCCTAAACGAACCAAAAAATGAAAATGATATACGTCTTCAAAATAACCTCCATTGTTACGAGAGATCTTCCTAGTGCAAGGACCTTTCAAGGCTTTAACATTTTAAGGTGTTCCGTACTCTCAATTCGATTTTTTTTTGTTTCTGGTTTTGGTTCACTTAACATCAAGTCACAGTCTGATTTTAGAAAGAGTTTCCAAGTAAGTGGAAGCAATTCATTAAAAATATTCGACGTTCCAGGGCAATGAGCGGTCGTGTTGTAGAGTCGAAAAACTTTAAACTGGAGCGTTTATTTTGCAGACCGATGTAATGTTTGAGGTTGCCTCTAGGCTTCCGCCAGTTGCTTTCACAGCTGAATTTATTCATCGCTTAGTTAGAAATAGTATTTTGACGTGGTGTTTGCGCACGTTATCACGGGGTGATCACATGCTAAAACAAAGTTTGCCGCACTTTAATTATGACGATCAAGGGTCAAGCAAAAATATCTTTAATTATCATGCAAACTCTTTTTGCAACATGACTCAGAGTTTTTCGCAAAAGAGTAAAACAAATTGATTGTCAGATTTACGTATGTCTGGAAAGACAACAATGAAGACTAGTTTGGATAGTTTTCAGATGTAATTTCAATACTTCGCAGAAACGTCTTTTTGTTTGTTTCACTTAGTTAAAACTGATCACTACTACTTTGTGTAAAAAGTGAAATAGTTATTACTTTCGTTTAACTGGAAGAATGAATATGTCTTTAAACTTCTTTTTCGTATGACAGACATCAGGCGGTGAGGGTAAAAGGAGGAATGATTTTGCGGAATGGCATGTCAGGGGCACCCAACGACAAGTTTCGGTAGATATCTGTTCGGTGGAGGGTAATTCGCCTTGGTCTTTCGGCGTCGATTAAAGAGTGAACTCGAATTTTCATCATTAAAACGTGGCCTAAAAGATTCGAAATAGGGGAATCATAGCCTCTGAGGTTTTCGGAAAGGTCGTAATTGCTGTTTTTGGCAGTCAAAAACGTCAGCTAGCATTTTCGGAAAGAAAATAGTTCCCTAGAAAGCTCGTGGAAAGTTCATTTCAGTTTGCATTTTCTTAAAGGAAGATTGTGTTCCCTAACATTTTCGGGCCATTAAAATTTCAGCTAGGGAATCCGAACAGATGAACTTCTTCTAGCTTATGAAAACATCACTTTAAACAGACTTCAAACACCACAAGGTACTTAAAAATGCCTTTCTACAGCTTTTGGTTGATTTGGCTCGTTGGGTGCCCCTGGCATGTGGCATGACTTGCGGAATGGCATAATTATGCAGAATGTCATATATGTAGATTGTCCAAAGACATGAAGTAGCTGAAAGCGCGCCCTTTCCTTTCTGTAATTAATAATTCTACAGTTAATAATCTTGGAACTCGCGATTATTGATCGTTTCTGACGGCCTAACTACCAGTGAATAATCGCAAGGAAGTTGCCGAACTCGGTCACAACAAAATATTGTAAACAAATTGGTCAGAATTTGACTGAGAAATATTTCAGTGTTGAGTACTGCTCTCTGATCGAACTCTTGTGATTGCGTTACATCCAGATGTAACTGTTGACAAGAAATCTGTAGGGCAGAGTTTTTTTGACAGTTTGTTTTAGGTGAAACGAGAATTGTAAAAGCAGGCAGTGAGAATAAATGAGTTGAACCGAAGTGACTAATAGCAATCTTTTGTGAGTTTGTCTGTATCCCACAAGTTCGGTAAATTTCCACGGGGCTTGCTTTGAAAAAATATTTTACAAATGGACCCTTGTGGTGATTAAATTTCTCTTGAGTCAACTGTTGTACTGAGCTCTACGCGGACTACAAGGCACCGTTCCTAAGGCTCCTAAATCTCTTTCAATCAGGCCCGGCCAGGGGGGTAGCGCGATACCAATATACCCAACCTTTTTTCCCATAAGATACCAATATACCTTAAAATTGTAAAACGTGTGATACTTAATACCTAAAATTATTATTATATTAATTCATGGCTGTATACCGAATACCTAAAATTCAGGAAGAACCAGATACTTTATACCCGAATTATAACATAAAAATACCATATACCTGAATTAAAATGGCCCTAGATACCGTATACCCAAGACCCCTGGCCGGGCCTGTTCAGTTAATCCCGGAAAAATAACATTTTATTTAACCCATTTCAAACCGGCCAAATGGATATTTTATAGTTTGACCTACAACGCGCCGTGAAATTGACAAGGTGCTGAAGATGGCAAAACAGGCGGACGGGACGATTCTTTCTTGAATACCACAAAGCGGGACCACAAATGCACAGCAATTATTATTCGCGAACAAACTAATCCTCCTCAAGAGTTAAAAAGTGTGATGTTTATACCAATGCAAGCCCGGTGTAGAGTAGTGCTTAATTTTGAAATGTTTCTCCTGATCATGTCGGCCGCCGGCCGGTCAAATCAAATTCAAGAGAAATTTAATCACCTCAAGGGTTCATTTGTAAAATAATTATATCACTACAAGCCCCATGGAGAGCACTGCTCAAAACTGGAATATTTCTCGGTCAAATCCTGACCAATTTGTTTTCAACATTTCGTTGTGACCGAATTCGGCGACTAGCTAGCGATAGGCTGTAGAATAATTAACTCTTTTTAGTTGAATTAATTTCTTCTTGTCATTCTGCATTTATTACATTCTGCATAATTATGCCATTCTGCAAGTCATGCCACATGCCATTCCGCAAACTCATTCCATCTTTTACCCTCACCGGACATCGGCTTGGAACTGGCGGGAATAATAGTATCATGCCCCCGCATGCCCCTAATGCTTCCTGAGCTAAAAATAGTCGAAAAGATTAGTCTGCGTGACGTTTCACAATTATGGCTCAGTTGAAAGCCATGAAATTATCTGCGAACACTGGAACCTATCAAACTTACGCCAAAAAAATACAAACAAATGCTCCGGTTAAACAAATAGTTGGAGTATTTGTGTTCGAAACAATATTAAACAAAGTCTACGGCTTCAAAATAACCTGCATTGTTACGAGAGGTTATAACATGAGTTACATGTATACAAGTCATCTAGTCATCTTTGCAGCAGAAGCAATTCAGCAAAATACGTACTGCAAGATTTTCCGGTCAACAGCCATCCAGACAGTTGCATTTTGCAGTGTTTTGTTGATAGTTAGGAACGCAGACTCCATTTTCTCCACAAACAGAACTGTCCGTTTCACAAACGCTCTGTTTAAAAGCAAATAGTCCATTAGTTATTTCACGACAGTTACGAATTTATTTAATACCAGCAGATCTGCCAAATACTAGCCCGGTTCCCGAGATCTCGCCTTACCATTAAATACTTTGTAAAAATTTCTACGTGTTCATATAAGAGGGCGGGCTGGCCCGGCTGCCGAGATCTTGGTAACCGGGCTGGAATTTTTGCCATATGAACACTCCAGCCCGGTTACCGGGATGAAAATGATGCAATGCATTTTCGTCAGTAGGGGCCTCCTCATATGAGCCCGGTTGACCGGGCCAGCCCGATTCCCGAGATCTCGCCTTACCACTTAATGCTTTGTAAAAATTTCTACGTGTTCATATGAGATGGTGGGCTGGCCCGGTTGCCGAGATCTCGGTTTTTCCAACCGAGATCTCGGTAACCGGGCTGGAATTTTTGCCATATGAACACTCCAGCCCGGTTACCGGGATGAAAATGATGCAATGCATTTTAGCCAGTAGAACGGACAGTATTTGATTTTGACTTCTTTTTTCTTCCATTTACAGTTTGGAATAATTTCTTTTGATAGTTTAAGTAAAGATAAAGGATTTTGAGGTTTCTAAAACCGATAAAAGCGAAAAATTCTCACCAGACGTGTTCGTTAAATTTCATGCGTAAATGGTCGCGTCACCACTTTACATCACGGTAATCGGGCTGTAATTTCCCATGTGAACAGATGATAAAATTCATCCCGCTAACCGAGCCAGCCCGGTCAACCGGGCTCATATGGGGCCGGTACTTCAGTTTGAAAGACGTTTTCAGCCCAAGCTGAAAAAGAAAAACAAGGCACAGCGGAAAATAAATTACAAGCAACCTTTCTGCTCCTAAGTTACGTTCTGTGGTTCATCTTTGTTTTTTACCGTCCGAACGCGCGTACGATCTTATCGGAATAATTAAGATGTTCTGAACTTTCGATTCGATTTTGTTTTGGTTTTCGCAGTCTGAGTTTAGAAACAGTTTTCAATTAAGTGGAAGCAATTGATTAAAAATATTCAACGTTCCAGGGAAATGAGCGTCGCGTTGTAGAGTCGAAAAACTGGCATGGTGCATTTATTTTGCAGACAGATGTAATATTTGAGGTTGCCTCTAGGCTTCCGCAAGTTGCTTTTCATAGCTGAATTTATCCATCGCTTATGCAGTTAGAAATAATATGTTGACGTGGTGTTTGCGCACGTTATCACGGGGTGATCACATGTTAAAACAAAGTTTGCCTCACTTTAATTATGACGATCAAGGGTCAAGCAAAAATATCTTTAATCAATCTATGATTTTTGATCAGATTCGCATGTCAGCAAAGAATTGCTTTGTTTTTTCTCAGGTCTTTATCTATTGCTGTATACAATATTTCCCTTGTTATGAGCCAATGACCTGCGTTATAGGTCAGACTTCCTTGTCAGGAAAAACAACATTGGAGACCATTCTGTCCATTCTGTCCATTCTCGGCAGCATTTAGAAGTAATCTAGCGTCGTAGCAAATGTTTGTTATTCCGATATGTTATGTTTTATGGGCTTCCTTCTTTATGCAGTACTTATCCACTTACAAGTCCGATGCAGGTGACGTGGAGGGGGAAGCGGGGGTGGGGGGAGGGGGGGGGGTGGAGGTTGGATATTCACTTAGGCAAAACTGATCATTACTACTCTGTGTAAAAAGTGAAATAGTTATTACTTTCGTTTAACGGGAAGAATGAATATGTCTTTAAACTTCTTTTTCGTATGACAGACATCAGCTTGGGAATTCGGGAATATAGTATCATGCCCACGTATGCCCCCTAATGCTTCCTGAGCTAAAAAAATCGAAAAGATTAGTCTGCGTGACATTTCACAATTATGGCTCAGTTTGAAAGCAATGAAATCATGATTATCTGTGCACACTGGAACCAATCAAAATTAGGCCAAAACAATACAAACCAATTCTCCGGTTAAACAAATACTTGAAGTATTTGTGTTCGAAACAATATTGAACAAAGTCTACTATGAAAAGCCGCCTAAACGAACCAAAGAATGAAAATGATATACGGCTTCAAAATAACCTGCATTGTTACGAGAGGTTATAATATGAGTTACATGTATATAAGTCACCTAGTAATCTGTGCAGCAGAAGCAATTCAGCAAAATACGTATTGCAAGGTTTTCCGGTCAATAACCATCCAGACAGTTGCATTTTGCAATGTTTTGTTGATAGTTATCAATGCAGGCTCCATTTTCTCCACAAACAGAGCTTTCGGTTTCACAAACACTCCGAGCTCCTCTATTTAAAAGCAAATAGCCCATTAGTTATTTCACATTTATAAATTTATTTAATACCAGCAGATCTGCCAAATACTTAGGGGGACTTCAGTTTGAAATTTCCCAAACAACAATCAGATCATGTATAACCATTTTTTCATTAAAGAAAAAAAAAAAAAAAAAACAGACACAGCGGAAAAAAAAATTACAAGCAGCCCTACGTTCTGTGGTTCATATTTGTTTTTTACCGTCCGAACGCGCGTACCATCTTATGGGAATAATTAAGGTGTTCTGAACTTTCAATTCGAGTTTTTTTTTGGCGGGGGAGGGGGGGGGGGGGGGGTTTGGTTCACTTAACATCAAGTCGCAGTCTGACATGTAGTACGAATGAGTGACGTATGCTAAAATAGCGACGCGCACTATTACTATAAATAGATTTTGTCACTTTAGTCCCCCGCCGTGACTCAGACAAACATTGCAGTTCGCTAAAGGAAAATGTGTAGGCGCGAGTGATAATTTTCGAACAAAGACACGAAAGAATCGGTAAGATTGTGGTATTAGCTTTCCAGAAGGGCGATAAATGGTTAGCACCAAACACTGCTGTTTGTGTGAGTGCAAAACGGACTGGAGGTATCCAAAAAAATGCCAAAAATCCCTCAGATTGACAAGAATCTGTGTATTTATTCCATTACCAAAATCTTCGCAACATATTGGGAAGTGCGAACCTTGGTTAATAGCTTGTTCACGGAAATTCTTAACAGAGAGAAACATCTCCCGGCCAGAAATAAACATTTGTGCCAGAAGCATAAGCTTCTCTTTGTTCTCTTCACTGGCCCAGAGAAAACGGTCCCACTACTAAATTTTCCGATCCACTGAGCAAATCTCACACCAAACAATGCGCGTGTCTAGAGCCACTGGCAAAGATAGAAAACCTAATCGACAAGAATTTTGCTGAATCTATCCCAACTAACGTGTTAGGAAAATCTATAACGGTCGACAGCGAAGGTAGCCTGCGAGCAAGTCTCTAGGGGCTTGTTCGCAATGCTCCCAGAGTTGTGAGTAGTCTGTGCTACGATAATATCGCCGGGGCGGATTCCAGCTCTTATGGAACACTTTGTTGCGAAGATCACACAAATAAATTCTGCTTAATTTTCTCGACCACGCTTGCCCTTTGCATACCATCAACTATTGGACTTCTAAGGATTCTTCTGCAATGGAAAATGCAAAAACTGGTCGAACAAGTGAGTTTCGATAAGATAGAGACTACATGTATTTATCTGTTACCAGAAAGGAAAATCGAACAATCATATGTGCTCAAAATTTTCACTGCGTTCATTCAGCTGATTTATGTAAGCTTAACATTTAGAGACATGCAAAATGCCATTTTTCCGCAGTTATCCCGACTCAGGAGGTTCCTTTAATACTCGGATCAAGCGTGTGGTGATGTCCACTCTTTCATTCTCTGATGCAGTCGGACACAAGTTCATCGCATTTTCCACTCAATTTGAAACTCCGGCACTTCAACCACCGTTTTAACTGCCCCACGGCGTTGTCTTCTGGTTCTCTTCAAAATCTGGAGAAGGGAACAACGTCATTTTCAGTCAGAACGGTTAAAGAGGAAAGAGAACTGCTCGCGAACGACATAATTTCAACTCACACTCTTACAGAAAAGCGATTTGTTTGTCTGAGTCACCCAGGGGGCTCCAGTTTTGTGACGTCATTAGTGCGCGTCGCTATTCAATTAACTACGTGACACCTTGGGATGCGAAATTGACCAAATGAAATAGTCGCGCTTGTGAAATTGCTGGCTTCGGTTGATAGCCTCCTCTATTTAAGGGCCAAGGAACAGTTTTCGCCGTCTCTTTCCCATGTGTCAGCGCTTCGGTGTAGAGATCCTTTGAAAACGTTTCCCCAACGGCAAGTACCAGTGTCATTATTTTTGTCTTGTTCTTGTTCTTGTTCTTTTGTATTTGTACTTTTGCATATTTTGTTTGTTTGTTTGCAATTCGTTTTATTGTAAAAATTTAAGTGTCTAGCAGTTATCAGATATATGGCTTATTTAAAGTCAAAGCGCGAAAGATTGCGGAAAAGCTGCTAAACATCTCAGGAAACGAACTTTATTAAGTTCTACAACTGCTTGCCTATGCCTCGAGCATGAAATAATAACTCCGGCTTGGAAAGACATGAGAAGCTTAAGTGTTCGTAATATGTGGTATTATGACGGTTAAAGATCAATTTTCGATTCCCAAAGATTGTAAATGAGTTCATGCGTCTCCCAGGTTTATGCCTCCCTCAGACTGGTGCCTGAGTTGCTCAGTAGCACAAATTAAACAGCGGTTTACCTGGAGGTAGGAAGATCCTAGCACTAGGAAGACCCTAGAGGGTAAACCCAATTTTTGTTTGGTTTACATCAGAAACTTCGGTCGGAAAATTTCGAGGAAATTGTTTTCCCTTTAGCCGCTGATCGCCTTGCCACTGCGATGTTTGTTTGGTTTGCCGTTTTTGTCCCTGTTACTAGGATCTTCCTAGCGAAAGCAGTTTACATGGTGCTAGGATCTTCCTCCCTCTATGTAACGGAGGACCTTTTTAGGCTTATAGCATTTTAAGGTGTTCTGTACTTTCAATTCGATTTTTCTTTCAAATGGTTTTGGTTCACTTAACATCAAGTCACAGTCTGACTTTAGTAAAATAAAATTGTCAGATTTACGTACGTCTGGAAAGACAACAATGAAGACTAGTTTGGGTAGTTTTCAGATGTAATTTCAATATTTCGCAGAAACTTCTCGTTGTTTGTTGCTTTGTCGTCTTTAGCTCGCTACTGTATGCCCTACTTCCCCCGTTACAAATCCGGGGTAGATGAAGGGGTAGACGCCTTTTTATCAGATTTGCATGGCAGCAAAGACAACAATGGAAACCATTTAGGGTGCTATTGCAGATGTTGTTTCAGCATTGCAAACAATTCTCGTTTCTTTGTTTTTCTCAGGTCTTTATCTATTGCTGTATACAATATTTCCCTTGTTATGAGCCAATGACCTGCGTTATAGGTCAGACTTCCTTGTCAGGAAAAACAACATTGGAGACCATTCTGTCCATTCTGTCCATTCTCGGCAGCATTTAGAAGTAATCTAGCGTCGTAGCAAATGTTTGTTATTCCGATATGTTATGTTTTATGGGCTTCCTTCTTTATGCAGTACTTATCCACTTACAAGTCCGATGCAGGTGACGTGGAGGGGGAAGCGGGGGTGGGGGGAGGGGGGGGGGATGGAGGTTGGATATTCACTTAGGCAAAACTGATCATTACTACTCTGTGTAAAAAGTGAAATAGTTATTACTTTCGTTTAACGGGAAGAATGAATATGTCTTTAAACTTCTTTTTCGTATGACAGACATCAGCTTGGGAATTCGGGAATATAGTATCATGCACACGCATGCCCCCTAATGCTTCCTGAGCTAAAAAAATCGAAACGATTATTATAATTATAGCTCAGTTTGAAAGCCATGAAATCATGATTATCTGTGCACACTGGAACCAATCAAAATTAGGCCAAAACAATACAAACCAATTCTCCGGTTAAACAAATACTTGAAGTATTTGTGTTCGAAACAATATTGAACAAAGTCTACTATGAAAAGCCGCCTAAACGAACCAAAGAATGAAAATGATATACGGCTTCAAAATAACCTGCATTGTTACGAGAGGTTATAATATGAGTTACATGTATATAAGTCACCTAGTAATCTGTGCAGCAGAAGCAATTCAGCAAAATACGTATTGCAAGGTTTTCCGGTCAATAACCATCCAGACAGTTGCATTTTGCAATGTTTTGTTGATAGTTATCAATGCAGGCTCCATTTTCTCCACAAACAGAGCTTTCGGTTTCACAAACACTCCGAGCTCCTCTGTTTAAAAGCAAATAGCCCATTAGTTATTTCACATTTATGAATTTATTTAATACCAGCAGATCTGCCAAATACTTAGGGGGACTTCAGTTTGAAATTTCCCAAACAACAATCAGATCATGTGTAACCATTTTGTCATTAAAGAAAAAAACAGACAGAGCGGAAAATAAATTACAAGCAGCCTTACGTTCTGTGGTTCATATTTGTTTTTTACCGTCCGAACGGGCGTACGATTTTATGGAATAATTAAGGTGTTTTGAACTTTCAAGTCGAGTTTTTTGGTTTTGGTTCACTTAACATCAAGTCGCAGACTAATTTTAGAAACAGTTTTCAAGTAAGTGGAAGCAATTGATTAAAAATATTCAACATTCCAGGGCAATGAGCATCGTGGAGTCGAAAAACTTTAAGCTGGAGCGTTTATTTTGCAGACCGATGTAATTTTTGAGGTTGCCTCTAGGCTTCCGCCAGTTGCTTTTCATAGCTGAATTTATCAATCGCTTATTCAGTTTGAAATAGTATCTTGACGTGATGTTTGTGCACGTTATCACGGGGTGATCACATGCTAAAACAAAGTCTACCGCACTTTAATTATCACGATCAAGAGTCAAGCAAAAATATCTTTAATTAACATGCAAACTCTTTTTGCAACATGACTCAGGGTTTTTCGCAAAAGAGTAAAACAAATTGATTGTCAGATTTAGGAATGTCTGGAAAGACAACAATGAAGACTAGTTTGGGTAGTTTTCAGATGTAATTTCAATACTTAGCAGAAACTTCTCGTTGTTTGTTGTTTTGTCTTCTTTAGCTCGCTACTGTATGCCCTACTTCCCCCGTTACAAATCCAGGGTAGATGAAGGGGTAGACGCCTTTTGATCAGATTTGCATTTCAGGAAAGACAACAATGGAGACCATTTAAGGCCCGGCCAAACGAGTGCAACATCATCCAACATTGTTGAATCCAACATTGTTGGACGATGTTGCACAGTGTTGAACGAGGTGGCCAAACGAATGCAACATGTTGGATACAACACTTGGTCTCAAGGGTTTGGGACCAAAATTTACCAAGACTCCTTAGAAAACAAACCCGTGCCATATTGTCTTTGTTAACCCAGAAAATGCTGCGAGTCCAATAACCGTACGTAAAGCCTGGTTTTCACTAGCGACTCGAGCACAAGAGCGCTTATTTCACTGTGAAAATGGGCAGTTAACGCAAGCATAAGCATATCAAAATTTTTCCTTTTCCTTGTGCTTGCGCTTATGCTTGCGTTCGCTTGCTTAGTGTTCGTTTTCACTTAGCATAAGCTACTTACGCTTGCGCTTGTGCTTGCGTCGCTAGTGAAAACCAGGCTCAGTAAGACTCCGCGTAAGACAATCTTATCGCTTTCGCTAGCCTGCAGTTTCAGCTACTCCTTTTCCCTTTCGCTTTCTTTTTGAAAAGAGATCGCTTGTGTTAGAGCTCTCTTCTTCGAGACATTGAAAACTAAGCTCGTTCGTGATACTGTATCTTGAACACTCACGCGGCAACGCGCGAAGCAAGTATAAACAATGAATACAGATACCACAAAGTCAGCTTAGTGGGCATGCGCGCGTTCAACATTGTTGAAAACAGTGGCCAAACGAATGCAACATTGTTGTTCACACCTGAGAACAAAAGAAATGTTGGATGATGTTGAAGACGATGTTTGATGGATATCAAACTTCGTCCAACATCATCCGACATCATGCAACTTCGTGCAACATGGTGGCCAAACGAGTGCAACATGTTGGATGCAACAATGTTGGACGAAGTTGCATCAACATGTTGGATCCGTTTGGCCGGGCCTTTAGAGTGCTATAGGTGGTTTTCACGTTACGTCATCGCCGCCATGCTGGTGGACGTAAACAATAGATCTCTCATTAGCTCCTTTTGTTCGTCCACCAGCATTTGTTAGTTTCACCATTGTAATCTGAGTCTCTAGAGATTGGCTGCAAACCACCTATTGCAGATGTTATTTTAGCATTGCAAAAAATTCTCGTTGCTTTGCTGTTTTCGCAGGTCTTCATCTGTTGCTGTATACAACATTCTCCTTGTTATGAGCCAATGACCTGCTTGATAGGTCAGATATCCTTGTCAGGAAAAACAACATTTGAGACCATTCTGTCCATTCTGGACAGCATTTAGAAGTCGCCTAGCGTCGTAGGAAATTTTTGCTGTTCCGATATGTTAATATGTTTTTTGAGCTTCCTTCTACCTACAAGTCCGATGCAGGTGGTGCGAGGGGGAAGGTGGGGGTGGGGGTGGGGGAGGTTGGATATTCACTTAGGCAAAACTGATCACTACTACCTTTTGTAAAAAGTGAAACAGTTATTACTTTTTTTAACGGGAAGAATCAATATGTCTTTAAACATTTTTTTCGTATGACAATTATGGCTCAGTTTGAAAGCCATGATATTATGTGCGAACACTGGAACTAATCAAACTTAGCCCAAAAAAATACAAACAAATGCTCCGGTTAAACAAATAGTCGAACTATTTGTGTTCGAAGCAATATTGAACAAAGTCTAAACGTCGCCTAAACGAACCAAAGAATGAAAATGATATACGGCTTCAAAATAACCTGCATTTTTACGAGGGGTTATAATATGAGTTACATACAAGTCATCCGAATAATCTGCGCAGCAGAAGCAATTGAGCAAAATACGAAACTCTGCAAACAGTCCATAAGGTATTTCACGACTGTTATGAATTTACTTAATACCAGCAGATCTGCCAAATACTTAGGGGGACTTCAGTTTGAAAGGCGAAAAAAGGTAAGAGAGTAAACTTCCCAAACAACAATCAGATCATGTGTAACTGAACCACTTTTTCGTTAAAGAAAAAAACAGACACCGCGGAAAATAAATTACAGGCAGCCTTTCTGCTCCTAAGTTAGTGTTCAGTGGTTCATTTTTCGAATATAGTGGGGAACAAAAAAAAAACACCCAACACACTAAATAAATTAACTTACAGAAAGCCGTTAAAGGAAGTGTCAAGAAGAAGTCACAACCACGAAACATCAGTTTATGATTGCAAATTAAAAGTTACAACACTTTTTCATCGGTAGTGAAAGTCTTTGCACCACTGAATCGATCAGAGTCGCTAAGCTGACATATGAATCTCTCTTTGCTTGCTGTGCATGGGTCCTAAGTTGTTCGACAAGTATCTTTCTTCCTCTACGCATTGGTAATAAGCCCCCCACCCCTTTTGGGACACGAGATTTTGTAATTATTCCCTGCTATTCCCTCTTACGAAATACACTTTGTGCGGCTCAGTTGGTTTGTTTTCAAACAAATATAAAATAAAACACACCGATACTGTTTCCTGCTCGGTATCAGATAATGAAGTTTTACTGCAGTCGTTTGAGATTTGTACAGACACTATTTAACATAAAAACAGGGTGTTCAAAGATTTGAAATATAGCCCCCCCCCTCCCCTCTCTCTATTAAGGCCCCCTCTTCAATAAGCCCCCCGTTAATAAGGCCTGAAATTAAATAAGCCCCCCCCCCCACCCAGGGGCTTAATAGAGCTTTAACGGTATCTATCATTTCTTGGGGAAAGTCCTACAAGCCCCATGGTTTTTATTAGGTTCCCTCGTCTTTTTTTTTTTTTCTTTTTGTCCTATCTGTTTTTTTTCCTATGTTAACCTTTGCAATTTCTGTGTCTTAATTGTTGTAATTTATTAATCATTCAAGTTCATTGTGTGTCACAAATAAATAAAAGCTCCTGTTTTAATAGTTTCTACCACTTCTGAGACAACTCGTCAAGGCAAATTTCATGCCGATGTATTGCCGGCTTTGCTTTACCAGTACAGCACTTTAAATGTGATCAAAGCATGGCGGTCCGAAGAAGGAGAATTCTCAAAAATGTCATAAAACCAGCATTTTCACTTTATTTTTAAACTTCAAAGTACCATATAAACAATTCTGAAGAGAAATTAGGAATACCGATTGCATGATCTGATGTTTTCCACGGCAGCCATTTTGGTTTCCCTTAGAGTGACACCAACATGGCGGACCCATACAAGGCCTTGTAAAAGAAAAAATATTTCATTCACCATAGCTTTTCTCTGAAGATCAGAGTGCTACTGATCCATTCAAAGTTGTTTCTTTTCACCTGCAGTTGAACTTCTTTGTTCCTGGATCTTATTCATGCACGCAAAGTCATTTTATGGTATTGATGAAAACCGACAATACAATCATAGGCAAATTTTGAATGTGTTGAGACTGACTGACTGACTGACTGACTGACTGACTGACTGACTGACTGAATGACTGACTTAGGACCAAACATTGTGACTAAATAAAAAGACCTCGTCGACTGTATACAGCTGGGCTGTAAATGTTTGCGAGCGGCATAAAAGGTTTGAAGTGAACTTTACAAAGCAATTTCGTCCTTCGTTCTGCATCCACTGCTTGTAGCTTTCAGGTCCGATGTCTTTCCTCCATTTGAGTGCATCAGTGCTCTCATTATCGCATTATCTGGGGCCTGAGATGGCTGTAGTTCTCTATGTATTATTATCCTTTAAGTTTGCTGTAAGGGAAATCCAAGTAAACACTAAGGGAAAAATAGAGACCGTGAGAGTGGACAACCTGCCCGCGCCCTAGAAGGGAGCCCGCTCAAATTTAGAGCCTTTCAAAAGGGAAAAAAGATCTTCATGGCTCCGGGAAAACTGGCGACACGGAACTTGCCGGACAAGCCGGAAACGAATAAATTGGATTGCTGAAACACAAATGTAACACACTTGCTGAAACACAAATGTATTGAACACTGGCATGATAAAAGTGAATTGATTTCACCTAAGAGTATTTCAAGGACTTAAACTAATGCAGAATACGCAGAAAAACATTATTAATATAACAAAGGACGTCAGTGTCCATTATACAGCCTGCGGAAACAAAAAAAAGGAGGGAAACATGAGAACTATAACTTCTGCTTTGAGAGGGTTGTGACGCACTAACATCATTGAAAGTTCTGAGGTCTAAAAATATTTTCAATGTACACTCAAAAAATGAACTTCAAGACGTGAGAATGAGCATCAGTATTCTTCTCAAGGTAAGTCGATAATGCACATGCAGGAACTAGAAAATATTAGACGTCTGGATCTTTGACTGAGTCAAGAAAACCGCAATGCGTGAGAGGAGCTAAAGAAAGTGAAGCATCATTTTGACCTCACTGACCTGTTCCGTAGGTAAAAGGCTGGTAATAAGAAAACTACAATGCATTTTGCGGAAAAGAAACCACACAATTGAGTAACAAAGATGTGGATCGCGTGGATCAGTACCAAAGCGGACCGCTGAGGGAACAATTTCTAGTCTGAACGACAGGGATCGAAATCCTCCAATCAACAACAGCCTAAGCGAGTATCGAAACGCACCAATCACCACCAGCCACGGTGCTTCTTATACTCACCCGCAGTCAGTCGACACCATCGCCTGATGAAGACCAGCAGTATAGCGGTCGAAACGTCGCGATCCACATCTTTGTGACTCAATCGTGAGACAAAAGATTAACTCAGCTATCATTTGAAACCACGATGACGAACACCTTTCATAATAGAAACCACACACTTTAGGATGGTGATTCAAACAAGAAATTAAATCGAAACAGGAAGAACTGATGATGAGTCAGGGTGTTTTATGTCTCATCAGGGACCCGTTTCTCGAAAGTCTCGGTAACTTAACGGACCAGAAATCTCAAGAAAACAACGGTGTGTTCTGACCTCTAATGAAGTCATTTTTGGTTCTTTACTGCTGATAACTTAACTGTATAATTTTCAAAACTTTTGAAACTCTCATCTGGAATGTAAAACTAAACTCAACTGGCTTGAAGAGCTTTGAGAAACGGGCCCCAGACCTTTAACATCGGTCTTCGAGGTTGTCTATTTTGGTATATCATATTCCAACGAAGAAAATACTCCATCTTATTTATATCACTGTCCCTAAGAAAGAAGCTATATTAGGGCATTATATTGTTGTTTCAGCACAGGAGTAAGAGGGTAAATCACCGCTTTAATATCAATACGGTACGGCGCTAAATAAATAAAGAATCCTATAACACTAAAACTCGTAGTATTTTCCTGGTGTTTTGGTCCTGAGCCGGGAGACTCAGTTTGCACAACAGTAAGTCAGGTGAGTAAGTAGCGAGTACGATAGATCCAGTTTCAAAGGCGAACTTTTCATGTGTAGAACTAATGAGGCCTTCCAAGGGGTAGAAGCGGCAAGAGACATGGCTCCGAAAACAGGCGACAATCTTCTCCCAAAACGCTGACAACCAACAGAATAGTTGAGGATAAACTACTGCGAATAGTTGAGGATAAACATGGCGGAAATCGCTCGGCTTCCTTGTTGTCTAGAAAGATGACGATACGAGCCCACGGTACATGTGCAGTAATGAAAAGAAAAACAAGCACAGTACAACTTATACAGTCAAATTGTTCCAACTTAACGGGGTCTTTTGTAAAAGGTTCAGCATACGCAAAATTCAGTTGAGTTCTGTTTAGATGCAGTAGTACATGTGGCTCAATGTCCATTTTAACCGCCTTCATCCGACTTACAGAGTAGCCTATAACCCTCAAGGACGAGATAAGCTCGTCATTCAGTTTCACTTGTTATAGAACATTTAGAGGTGCTAAAGGAGATTAAGCGTCACCTGCCTCTCGCAGAGCGTAAGCTTTATTTCAACACCCTGATCAAGCCGATAATGCTATATGGCTCATGTGTATGGTGTACTGCGTCAGAAGAGAACGTCAAGCGCGTATCCAAGCTGCAAAAGCGAGCAGCTCGAGTAATCTTGGATGCGGATATCGGTGAAAGAAGCAAGTTGCTTTTTAGACAACTTGATTGGCTGCCACTTAAGGAAGAATTAAACCTAAAAAGGACTAGTTTAATATTTAGGCGCATAGCGCATAATATTTAGGCGAGTTATATAACGGAACTTCTAACGAGGAACTCAGACCGACACACTAGTACCAGCCGTTATGGAAAATATAATTTAGTGTGCCCATCTTATAACAGAATTACGGAAGGGGGGCGAACTTTCCAAGCCAATGGAGCAAAACTGTGGGACAGCATCCCTTTAGACATTCGCAAGAAAGACTCCATTGGCTCTTTTAAATCCTCTGTTAAAAAGATATTTTTTTAGTCAAGAACTCTTAGCTTAGTTTTTAGTTGTGCATATCTAGATCTAGACTGTTAAAATTTTAACTTTTATCTTATTTAAATTTTTAGATGTATTCTATTTTGTAATTTTTTATTATCTCACAAGTGTAATTAGTAATTTAATTTTTAACTTAAGATAGAGGGCCACTGGTTTGTCAGTTTTTAACTGTTATGTGTTACCCTCTATAAATAAAGTTGTTACTTACTTACTTACTTACTTACTTACTAGAAAATATGCAATTTATTTGCTATTTCAGTACACTGTTTCCTAACGATAATAAAGACAGTACTAAATTATGAAAGAAACCGCACACTCCAGGGTGGGGTTCCGAAAGCTGATTTAAATAACAAAAAAAACTACAATAGATAGGAAAATATTAATGATGAGTCAGGGTGTTTTATGTCGAGTCAGGCTGAACATTTATGGAGTCAAAGGTTGAAGAAAATGAGGTGAAATTTTCAATAAAGAGGAAAGAAGATTTGTTATGCAGTCAATCAGATTGGACAATTCGATTGTGATTTGACTCACGTGCAGAGCAGAGAAAAAATAATAAAAGGAAATTCAGATCAAGTGCCTGCCAAGCAACTGAGTAAGAGGAAAGTTCTTATAAAAAGAATTGACTGAAGCGCAATGTTTACAGCTCTAGTTACAGAAGAGAATCAAGATAGAGCTGTGCTCGAGTTTAAACCATTGTCAGCGTCAGAACTCACTGCACGTGTTGTTGTTTAAGTATCCAGTGATTGGTTGCGATTTAGCTAGTCTTGTGGTTAAATTACATTCTACGTGACTCGGAAGTGCAACATATCAATAATTTTAGCAGTCCGTAAAAATGAAAGACGCAACAGCTATCAATTTACAAAAAAATTGTAATTATTTTGGCTGAGTCAAATGTTTGTTAAATTTTACGTAGGAGCACGTCGCAGAATGAATATTGTAGACTTTAGATAATTGGTCCAGTAATGAGTAAACACAAAACATAAACATTTCGTATATATAAGCGGCCCATAGTTCATTTATCGCAATCCAAGATCAACTCACGGCCCTAGATTGATGTTGTACTTCTTTATAGCAAAAATGGCGACAGCTGGTACTGCCTCCTGATTTGCTGAGCCATCTAAACACGATAACACGTGTTACTTTTTGGCAGAAATGTTTAAACGATAGCAAAACAAACAAAAAGTCTTGGCTAACGTCATCTAATATGGGTACTAAACCTTCAAACTTTGCTGAATCAACAAAATGTTGGAAAACAATGTTAGAACGCCTCAGCCGGGCTTTCAAACCTCCGTAAAAACAACATTTTATACTTTCATTGTTTGAGTCATACTGACTCACCAAGACGGACCTCTTTAAAGGCGCTAACCCGCGATACTTAAATCTGTTACATTTTGGAAAAGGATGCTCTTCTTGCGATGATGACATGTAATATACTTAATAGCTTCATCGGTCTCTATTCTTTCTTACACGGCAAGGAAAATGATCATACCACAGTGTGGTTTGCAAATAAACCACAAACTCCAGGGTGAAATATAATGACGATGAGTCAGGGCGTTTTATGTTGAGTCAGGGTGAATCCTATAATGGCGTCCAAAGGGAAAATTCTCACCAGCCATAAGCCGAAAAGGAAGTGCGTGTACAAACCATAGGATGACAAGACTCACATTTTAGCTGGACCACAGACAGAAAAAGGAGGAAAGGAAATTATGAGGAAAGGAAATTATGACCACGTTTCCGCTAAACAAAGATTCCGAGTGATAGAGACTATTGTCTGAAGAGCTCACTAAGGCCCAAGTTGCACTAAACGACGCATCTTGTCACAGTTTCAAAAGCACCGGTTTGTCTCGGTTGAAGATGCGTACGATTCTCGTCCCTCAAGTCTTTGCTCCGTACTGCGCTGGCTTGACGAAACAAGCGACTTGGGGTCGCGACTCGGTCGCACGTTTCCCGACCGCTGGTCAAGGGGAACGAAGACCCTGGGTACGAAATTGGATGTGCACAAGCAGAGAAACGGCCTTTATTTCCAGCTGTTGCCTGTCCATTCAATCCAATTTGGTCCTTCCTTATTAGCTGCCTTAAATAGCTTATCTCAGATACAAACGCAGTTAGTTGAACCGCATTTAATATTTTTTTTTGTTCAACAATCAGTAACATTAAACACATACAAATTCCACTTCTGGCTATTCAATACGTAATGAATAATGAAACCAAGATGTGTGAGTGATCTTTACACTATGAACCATTCCCATTTACTTAATAAATGAGAAATAGTATACAATATAGTGCACCATGATTGAGGTCAATTAAAACACCGAGCCGGAATTACACCCAGTGAATTCATGGATGTGATAAAAAGGACCGTTCCATGATTACGTAATACTGTAGCATGTTGGTTTCCCAGTCGTTCAGCTGAATGCCCACACAGTGTTACATTGAAATAATTCTGACCTCCCCTTTGAAGCTTCAGTTCAGAACCAATAATTTCGGTTATTAGAATCCTGGTAAAAACAAAGACCCACGGAGAATTGAAAATATTGCATCTTCAAAAGTTATATTCGGCTATAAAATTTTTAATCATAACTGATACAATAAACTAAGCAGAGGGTAATCGAAACTGTTACTGAATAAAACAAAAGTCTGTTTTAACGCGCTTATTTAATAACAAATACTTAAACATCCAATCTGAATTAAGTGTTAGCGTTGGGAAATGATTTTAATAAGGCTTTTCCAATTCGACCGTGATTTAGATTCCATGGATTTCAGATCAATTAAGATTTTGAGGCACACAAAACAAAACAGTTTCTCCGATGAAAACGAACCGAAAAATTTTTACATGTAAAAATTGTCAATCAAGTGATGGCTAGTTCTTATTTTTTGACGACAACCTTATGAAGAAATTTGCTAATTGATCACCTCACAACATCTCCCCAGTTTACCCAAGCAACCGAGGTTTTGTTGACAAACAGCAAAGAAACGCAGCAATATAAAATCACTCAAATTATCTTGTAATTAAAGGCAGCGTATTTTCATGACTAATTATCAAGACGCAAGCTTGTGCAGTACAGCGAGCCTGCAAAACAGGTGTTGAACAGAAAATCGGCTTCCAAGCAGTTTAGCTTTCAGCCGTTTGCAATTTTCTCACTAACAATTCTATTTACAGTCTAATTGAGACCATTTGTAGTTTATAATAGCATTCAATAGAGGACGGCATCTCTGGAATTACATTAGACTGCACATTTTTTCAGTCACCCGAAAAGCAATTACATAACTGACTGAACTGATATGAACAATATCACGCCATCATGACATTATTCTGCAGAAGGTTGACCTCCATTAATCCAAGAACACAGTTGTAACTGTTAGGACGGGAGAAGAAAGTTTCGTTGATCTTAAATTACCTGTATTGGGGAGGTAGGTAAACCCCATTCCTCATCTACCCCCAGTTTCTTTGTAAACCTTAAATTACCAAGTATTGACACTGTTTATGAGACTTAATGAAGTCTCGGTCCATTCGACTAAAACCCACAGCGCTGTTAACTTTATATAACATTATTTGCTTCAGTTTCAACTAGTAGTTTTGCCTGCCAAGAACGCGATAGAGAAAGATTAAATTCTGACTTTGAAAGCTCTTCCTTGGTCAAATAAACGGAGTATGGCATTTTATTCTTGCGCAGTATACATTTCTTGAGGCCAATGAACCGTCAAAAGCTGAATCAACTCCGGACAAAGATTACCTCCAATGTTTTCTTGCCGGTTACGTATATCATCGTATCCTACTTCCGCAGCGTGCTCATACAAAACAGTGTATGCAAGGCTAGTCCGTCATTCAACATAACTTGAGAGGTAGCCAATAACTGCCGTAGGGATTAACTGAAACGGTTTCGAAATCCCACAACATCTTAAGTGTCGTGTGTAACTAATTCTGGGTTGATTTTACACGAAACACTTCATACCGTAGCTTGTAATACTATTTAGCGTGTCAGTTTGTTTGCGACTTACAGCGCTTTGAAAAAGCTTAGAATTTTTGTGATAAATTGAACATTTAGCAATTATTTAAATCACCGTTTACATGCTTGAAATCTGCTGGTCGCCACACGAAGTCTTTTGAACTTTTTATTCCCACTCAAGGTAAAACATGTTCTAATTCAGATTCCGTCAGATGCAACACTGTGAAAGTGCTTGAAACCTGTAAAAAGTATCGTACATAGGGTCTACAGTTTTCTTTCGCAAAGTTTCATACCCAGTTTAACAAAACAAGCTGAGATAATTCAAATGAGGCATAACGAAGCTGGTCATTTTGTAGAAGGAAAAACATTAAAGTATTTCATATCCGCATTTCAACCACTTCGTCATCCGTTCACCCATAGGTAACAAAGCACGTCCTCATGAGCTCCTTAGCCTATTTTGTGACACTGCAATTGGATGTTTTCTCTAATATGATGATGAAAATTGGCCACTTTTCCCCTTAGAGTCGAAGCTACAATGAGGTCGAATAGCGTGTTAATGCAATATTTTGTCCGAGAACTAATTTGTCAAACGTATTCTCTTACCGTAATTACATCGCGAAGGTTCTGTAGTA
The DNA here is from genome assembly GCA_016490735.1 of Pachyseris speciosa. Lineage (NCBI taxonomy): Eukaryota > Metazoa > Cnidaria > Anthozoa > Scleractinia > Pachyseridae > Pachyseris > Pachyseris speciosa. The sequence goes on from JAEMWC010000285.1 coordinate 832,476, forward strand.
CTCAAAGTTAGAAGTAACAGTAGCGGTAAGCGATTGATAGTTTTGGATTGGAATACTGTTATGAATGAAAAAAGTGACTGAAGACGTGGAAATTAACTATGAATTTATTCTCAAAAGAACAGAAAGTCCAGAGTAGACTTAAACCTTGTAAGTTTTGAGAAACTTACAAGGCATGCTGGGAAGGTAAAAAGTACTGAGTCATTGGGAAACTGAAGTCTCTCCACACTAATGTGGGAGGAAGATAATTAAAATTCCGAAAGCTAACGGATTGTTAGGGTTTGCCCACCTCTAACAGAAAAAACATTTCTTTCGCCAAATTGGTGATAGGCGTAAGTGCTTATGAAGATACGAATGCTTCAATGGATGGAGGCGTGTTTTGCGATGCAAGACAAATACCGTGTTTCCATCACATGATCTGTTTAGTTTCAAGAGTAGCGGGAAGGTGGTATGATACACTTGAAACTGTAAATTGATTCATGGAGCATATGTCCGATTCCATCCATCTATGACTTCTATTGTATCACTGAAATTGTAATCAAACTGAACTCAGTGAAACAAAACCGGACTTTTTAGTGTGTTAAGTGGTTACAAACAAACAAACAAACTGGTAAATATAAGAGACCGTAATTACATCGCAGATTTAAAGTAAATTTGTGTGTGTTTGGGTTGCTCGCCTGCGGGGACGCTTGGTAACCACTTTTTTCCTAGTTTTCCTTTCTTCCCTTTGTTCCCAAAATTTAATTGCTTGTCGCAAATGATGGCTTGTGACGCTAATCTGAGACGCACAATTAGACCACGCCTACAAATGTGTTCTCTATTGAGTCACAGCAAGTTTGTTACAATGACACTGTCATTTTGAAGATGTCTCTGGGAAAATGAAAATCAAATTATAAATTAACAACCTATTTGTCGGCTGTGCCCTTTTCCCCGTCTAACTTATGGTTTGTGTTATCAAACACATTAGCTCCTGAATACTAAAACCAAACTTTTTAGCCGTTTTCTGATTCCACCCTACTTCAAAAAGCATACCAAAACACTGAGTAACGGCAATCATTTATATTGAATATTTGGAAACTGAAATCAATATGTTTAATAGCACTGTCTATTTTACAATTATTCGACAACACATTTTTTACATTTCTTGTCAAGAAGAAGCAAGGGCGGAAAATGCCCTGGGTACTCTAAGCTCTCAATTTTTGCTTGATTCCTCATACTTAGCCCCAATAACTGGAAAGTGAGATTTTTCTGTGATTGTTCATGGGGTTCTTGATCTCAACAGACCGTTCCCTTTCAACTTCGTTTATTTATAAGTTAAGAGTCGATGCAGAAGATAACATGTAGCACGACTGAGTGACATATGCTAAATCCAATTAATAATGTGACGTCTTGGGATGCGAAATTGACCAATGGAAATAGCTTGAAAATTGCTTGCTTCGGTTGATAGCCTCCTCTATTTAAGGGCCAAGCAACAGTTTTCGACATCTCTTTCCCATGTGTCAGCGCTTCGGTGTAGAGATCCTTTGAAAACGTTTCCCAACGGCAAGTACCAGTGTTATTATTTCTTGTTCTTGTTCTTTTGCATTTGTACTTTTGTATATTTTGTTTGTTTGTTTGCAATTCGTTTTATTATTAAAATATAAGTGTCTAGCATTTATCAGATACATCGCTTATTTAAAGTCAAAGCGGAAAGATCGCGGAAAAGCTGCCAAACATCTCAGGAAACGAAATTTAAGTTCTACAACTGCTTGCCTATGCCTCGAGCATCAAATAATAACTCCGGCTTGGATTCAGTGATCGTAATTTGTGGTCTTATGACGGTCAAAGATCAAGTTTCAATTCCTTAAGATTGTAAATGAGTTCATGCGTCTTCCTGGTTTATGCTTCCGTGAAACTGTTGCCTGAGTTGCTCAGTGGCACAAATTAAACAGCAGGCGGTTCTTAGACTTATAGCATTTTAAGGTGTTTTGTACTTTCAAGTCGATTTTCTTTTTTGGCTTTGGTTCACTTAACATCAAGTCGCAGTCTGATCTTAGAAACAATTTTTAAGTAAGTGCGAGCAATTGATTAAAAATATTCGACGTTCCTGGGCAATGTGCGTCGTGTTGTAGTGTCGAAAAACTTTGAATTGGGGCGTTTATTTTGCAGACAGATGTAATTTTTGAGGTTGCCTCTAGGCTTCCGCCAGTTGTTTTCATAGCTGAATTTATACATCGCTTATGCAGTTAGAAATATTATCTTCACGTGGTGTTTCCATACGTTATCACGGGGTGATCACATGCAAAAACAAAGTGTGCCGCACTTTAATTATGACGATCAAGGGTCAAGCAAAAATATCTTTAATTATCATGCATGCAAACTATTTTGCAACGTGACTCAGGGTTTTTCGCAAAAGAGTAAAACAAATTGATTGTCAGATTTACGTATGTCTGAAAAGACAACGATGAAGACAAGTTTGGGTAGCTTTCAGTTCTTATTTCAATACTTCCCAGAAAATTCACGTTGTTTTGTTGTTTTGTCTTCTTTAGCTTGCTACTGTATGCCCTACTTCCCCCGTTACGAATCCAGGGCGGATACTTTTTTATCAGATTTGCATGTCAGCAAAGACAACAATGGAGACCATTTAGGGTGCTATTGCAGATGTTATTTCAGCAGCGCATCGCAAAATATTCTCGTTGCTTTGTTGTTTTCTCAGGTCCATATCTATTGCTGTATACAATATTTCCCTAGTTATCAGCCAATGACCTGCCTTATAGATCAGATTTCCTTGTCAGGAAAAACAACATTGGAGACCATTCTGTTCATTCTGGGCAGCATTTAGAAGTCGCCTAGCATCGTAGAAAATTTTTGTTGTTCCGATATGTTATGTTGTTTGGGCTTCCTTCTTTATGTAGTACTTATCCACTTACAAGTCCGGTGCAGGTGGCGCGGAGAGGGAAGGTTGGGGTGGGTGGGGAGGTTGGATATTCACTACTGCTTTTTGTAAAAAGTGAACAGTTGTTATTATTATTATTATTTTTTTTTGTTTAACGGGAAGAATGAATATGTCTTTAAACTTCTTTTTCGTATGACAGACATCGGCTTGGAAATTCGAGAATAATATCATGCCCCCTAATGCTTCCGGAGTTAAAAAAATTCGAAAAGATCAGTGTGGGTGACGTTTCACAATCATGACTCAGTTTGAAAACCATGAAACTATCTGCGAACACTGGAACCAATCAAAATTAGGCCAAAAAAATACAAACAAATGCTTCGGTTAAACAAGTAGTTGAAGTATTTGTGTTCGAAACAATATTGAACAAAGTCTTAAAGTCGCCCAAACGAACCAAAGAACGGTGACCCAAATTTTACGAAGTTTTCTAGCTCGTAAGGGTCATCGTTCAAAAAAATTGAAAAACTTTAAATTTTCGAAGGATAATTTGTCCAGTGAAATAAAGTTGCTCCTAAAAACGAAGCGTACGTTTTCTTGACTATTTTTGTTTCAAGTTTTCCCTTGTGGAATCTCTGCAAAAACAAAAACGTGCATGTCCGCAGTTCTTGAAAAAGGAGATTTGTTAAGAACTGAAAACAACATGGTACTGGTGTACTCGTGTCGCAGTCAGCAAGAAAAAACGTGTCAGAATAGGTTATCCGCACTCGTTTACATGAGCAACTGAACTTGTCATTGAAAAATCGTCAGGGAAAAAGGTGGTTGATGTTTGCACACGAGCAAATTAACATTGTCCAAATAAATTACCGAGGAAAACTCAGTTGCTTGCGTCTGTCGTGAGTAACCTTCCACAAGCACCTTTCGGCCATACTTAATTTTTTACTTATTTTTGATAAAGAAACTGTAACTGAGACCTCGAAAAAGAGACAGGCCAGAAAGGTTTGGTTGCATTTGAAACTTGATGACGCTGCGAGTGCTTAATGGTTTTACGTAAGTCCAATTGTACCCATTGAAAACCCACGCGAAATCTCGATTGAACTGAACAAGATAAAAAATGCAGCCTTTGTTTTCAACGAAACAATTACATTAGAAGAACGTTAACTGTGTTCACCTTCTTTGCAGGCCATAAATCTAAGGATGCACTTGAGTCTTTTGTTTAGCAGCGTTCACTTTCAATACCTGAAACATTTGGACGTGTGAAAGCTCATGTGCTTTTCTCCTAAAAATACCCACCCGGGCATTTATAGAGAAGTCATTTCTAATATCACTTATTGTTTGTCTGGTTTGAAACGTTTGGTCTACGCGTTGGCGAAAACTGGTTGAACAAAAGTTTCGAGAGGCAATATAAAAGATATAACCTCATTAGAATTTCGGAATGTTTAAAGAATAAAGGCGAAATATTCATTGCATCTAACGTTGAAGTCTTTGTTGCAGACATCAGTCAAGAAAACGAAGATTGATTAAATTTGTTGTCTCTCATATTCCTCCTGGCTTTCTTCAAGTGCTAATGATATGCAAAATACCAAACAGTTCGAGGATTATGCACACTTCAATGACGCAGAGCGTAAATAGAGTCCGAGAAACTGACTTTAAAAAATTCCGCCAGCGACAAGCACAATAAATAACACGATTTATTTTCGGAGGAGTGCTAAAAGTCGAAACAAGTATAAACTTAAGCTGTTGCAATTGTAGACCGAAACTTAAATTCATCCCGACTAAACCGATGCGAGGTGCTAAGAACCTCAGTAGCCGATTACTTTGACACAAGCGATCGTGGAATTATTTTTTTTCTTTGTTGGGAAAACTCACTGATAATTCTAATGACTAAAGGTCTATTTACACTGCCTAGAAAAAAACATGATATTCAAAGTGAAGGGCTTTACTAAGTTTTGCAATAAAACATCTGCGTCATTAGTATAACGGCTGAACGCGCTTGGTTTCCGGTCTTTTGCTAGGGAGTTAACACACCTTCGTCAACTGCATGATAAAACAACAGGAGAGAGCTTGAACTCTTTTGACTGGAGTCCAACTGTGCGGGACAAGCTAGAATGAAGATGAAACCAATTCAATGATGATAATAATGATGATGATAATAATAATAATAATAATAATAATAATAATAATAATAATTTGTTTTAATAATAATGAAAACCACCATTTACAAGGATAAATACTGGTGAAAAAAAAAATAATATTAGTAACTTCTGCAACTGTTGTAATTCTTGTTCTTGAATTTTATTTAGTCCTGTCAGTGTTATAGCTACTGTGGCTCGTCTGGATATTGAAATTTCTGAGGTTACGTTCCCGTTCAGTGTAGTTCCTGTTGTTGATGTAGCTCTTGTATTCCTTTAGCTCAGATAAAGTTCGTCTGATGGTTGTAGCACTTGCAGTTGCCATCGTTCTTGTGCTGGCGGTGTAGCCTGACTATTGCACAAACAGGCCACAAAAAACTTCGAATTTTATCAATGACTCTATATTCATGACAGTGTGACTAAATATTTTGGTTTTGCGCACCCTCTGCGTTCTTTTTCCAAGCGTTTTTCAGTATAAAAGAATGCAAACACTGGAAGGAAACTGAATAAGAACTATGTGAAGAATCATCAGATTTTCCTGCTTTAAGGATCGGGATCGTTATTTTGTACAAGATTAAAACAAGAAGTATTTTTGACTTTTTATTGTGTTGCTTGATGTACAAAAACAAGCGTCAAGCCTAACCGCGACATCTTAAAAATAGAGTTAAAAAAACGTGGCGCCGGCTACACAAAACTTTGCGTGATGAAGTTATGCAATACGCAAATGAGTGAAAACGCCCATTGTTTTATGATGGACGTCATCGTTGTCGCTGATAATTCGTAACAAAATAAGTCATTTAGAGATTCATTTCACTTGCGTAAAAGATTTTATGGTTCATCAGCTTTAGAAGGACTGCCTGTGTGCATTAGTTTGACGTCCAACCAACTGGAACACCTTAACGTTCATCCGATAGAAATGTACCAACCTCCTCTTTTATCCTTGGAAACCAATAAAAATAAAGTTGTAACGTCATATAAACTTCCCTTTCCAAGAAATGCACCCAATAACTGTGATTTATTAGCCCATTTTCCTTGAACTCAAAATAGTCACGCACTTGAAATACCAGTTAAGTTTCCTTCAGTTTTGCCTTCTTTTATGTTTTTCCACTGTCGTGACTTAATTAACAATCACATCGCTCGCAAAACGCAAGCTCCATGGCTGATGTTTCTCGTTGTTTCAACCATCGACTTATATTCTAGCCGGCTAAGCGTTAGATTGGTGCATAAAGACACGGAAAATTAATGATTACCTCAATATTGCGTGACGTAGGTAGACGCCCACGCATCAAAGATCAAACTTTAAAAGCAGTCTTGGTAAGTAGCCTGAAGCCAGTTAGCAAAGCCATCAGTTCTCGCCATGGAGAGAAGGAACGTGCTCACAGCATCTATAACAGGAACTATATCAGCGCAAGATGGCAAAGACCCTGAGGTACGAACACTTCCACTTACGGTAGAACCAACGGAAAACCGCGAGGGAATAATTTCTGCCGGTTCCAAAGAGCGAAGCTTTCGTGATTTGGCCCCATATTGATCCCGAGGGGGTTTAGCGTTGTTTGGCCAACACAAAAGCCCCTGATGTTAGTAAATATTCCCTGCTGTTTACATTCCAACTGAATCTCGCAAAACATGATGTTACTGGTTTTGGTAATATCGCCGTCAAAATCCACACCATTCTCGGTTTAGCTTGACATTAATAGTTAATTCGTGCCGTTATCACGTTATCCTAATAGAATCGTCAACATAAACTATTTTCTTCCCAAGCCAGACCTTCACTTCACTAACCCTTTATTTGCCATCCTATTTATCTTATAAAGCAAACCTTAGAGCAGTTTTAAACGCAACTCTAGGTTTTATAAATAATAATTACTGGCTTATGTCCAATCAAATGGAAGGAATACATAATTTAATAATTTACTGTCTACCTTGCTCGTTTTCACCGTTTGAAGCTAAGGACACTTACATTTCATTCCAGCGTAGTTATAAAGTCGCCCATTTCTCAGTCACTCCAGGCTGCTTTGCACTGTGTCAAATTTTGGAGGCGCTAGTTTATTCTATTAAATTACCTTTAATATTTTCTCTTCTAACTTACTTTAGGCTTACAAAATCACCGTTGTCTACTCGGATGGAAGTAAGACAGTCCTTCGAAAAACGTACGTTGAGTTTGTCGACTTGCAGGTGAGCTCGTGATTGCATGTTTCTGCCTTTGCTCAAAACTTTGTTTATATTTGATGTCTTAAGTGGCTTTGAATACAATGGTAAAAATCCTATATTGAATCACAATTTTGCATGGTAAACAAGTTGGCTATTTCATAAAATGCGTGAGTTTTTATATCTGAGATATTATCTTCTTAGCTTGGCGATGCTCACTTTTACGTTCCTTCCGACTAAAACATTAGCCTAGGAACTTTTTCCAAGAAAATGAGAAAGTCAGTGCCTTATTGTTTTAAGTGAGAAGACAATTTTAGAGGCATGTAGTCTTACAACAAACGGAAGACAGTTGTTATGCTAATTGGCTAAAATGAATATCTTCAACAATCTTGAACAATAGTTCCCAATCAACCTTGATATGTTTTCGTTTTGGGGCAGGCATCAACATATAGTATACAAAATTTACAGTATCAGTCGTAACGCATAACCACCAAGCCGATCTTTTCGAGCAGCACTTGTTTGAAACCTTAAAGCCCATCGTTTCGAGTAGCTCTTAACTCCATACAGCTGAAGCACACCTAAAAGCTCTTTTATTAGAAACATTTAACACTCCCAATTAATAAGTGGAGTAGTGGTGATGGTTCCTTAACGACGGTGTGGGGTCACGTGTTACCTCTCGCCACGGCCTTCGAACGTTCCTTTACCTTTGATTTTCTTCTTCATATGTCAGCATTTCGATATTTATGAACTATTTCATCCTAGCAAGTGGATGAATAGCTACTCTGGTTCACTACTGCAAATTCGCTTTATTTTAATTATTTATTTTCATTCTTATTTCAGGGGATCGTTTACGATTTACTCAAGAAAAAGGCTGGTTACTCGCGAAAAACGTCTCGAACTCTTGTGTCCAGTTTGCCAGGTTCGTGACTTGCGCATGCAGTGATGAAAATAAACGTGCCTTACACAAGAGAGGGAACTTTGCAAAGAAACTGTTTAACAAATGGCAAACATATTTAAGTTGCAAAGCCGGTCAAGTGAAATTCCTTTCGCGAGAGAAAGAGATTTCGAAAAAGTGGCGTTTTCTGTCACCTTTCTATCTGCACTTGCTGATGCTCTATTTTATTTGTTTGTTTGTTGACTTACTTAATTACTTACTTGCTTTATTTATTTATTTGTTTACTTATCTCTTTGCAGAACTCAACTCGCCCCTTTCGCGAATTCTGTTCAAAGACAGTGATTTGAAAAAGATGGGGAGAATGGATGAGTTTATTAAGGTAAACTGAGTAGACACTTAGAACTAACGTGTAATACGATTCTTTTCACCTATCACCTGAAGTCTTAGCGCTTAAAATCTGGCAGGCCAGCCACGCATAAGCCCTTTGAACAGTATTTTTTAGCAAAGGCTCCAGCGCTTACATTCTGGCTGCATTCTCTCTAGTGTGCCGTTTTCAATTTATCTCCTTGCTCGACGAAGCAATGTCAAAGCGAATATGACAACTGGCTATGTCAATGTAAAATAACAAAGGCGCACTAAAGTAGGATCATATTGACAGCACGTGTCTAAATTTATATATTCAGACCTAATTAATGGAAGAGATAAATCACCCAAAAGGCTGATCACGTAAATACAGGTTGTTAGACCAAACAACGTTATTGTTCATTTCGTCCGCAGGAGCTTCTTACCCTTCCAGCTGTAATCACAGAATCTGAGACTGTCATGAAGTTTTTTGGTGTCTTTCTGGAACAAAAAGGAACATCTGAGAGGTAAAGATTTTTATTGATTGGCTGATTGATTGATTGATTGATTGATTGATTGATTGATTAATCGATCGATCGTAGTAGTCGTTTATTAATTTTTGGAGTATGATTTCGTTGACACCATAAACCATAAAAAAAAAACAGTTAAAGCAATTGACTTTTTTTCTTGCTACAGGGCTGAAGAGGAAGAGAAATTGAAAAAGATCAATACAGTGGCAGAAATTTTAAGTGGTTAGTGCATCTAGAAATCCTTAACTTGCACATACTGTTGCGTTGGTTGGTATAAAGGGTGGAATAAATCCAACTGATGGAAATGATTTCCACTTAAGGGGATTACTTTGAGCATTTGAGTGAATAAAAAAGTAAACTGAAATCACCGAAACATATCTTGATTACCACCAAACAAAACTGTCTCTATTTGTTATCTTTAGGACGGGATCCACTAAGAGAAATCCCTACGCACAGCCCAGTGCCAAATCGCAAGACGTATCAGAATGCAGCTTGGACACCAGAAGGCCTGAGGGAAAGACGTCCAAATGTAGCAAGTCCGCTGTTAACCGGTAGAAAAACAACAGCCTCCATTGACGAAGAGGTTATGGTGAAAAGGATGGGGTCTCCAAAGCCAGGTTTGAGGAGGAGACCATATAGCGTTGCTGTTGGTCTCGCCGACTTGCACGAGGACAACAAAGACTTGGTAGAAAACATTGAGAATGAACGCTCTCAAAGTCCCCTTGGCTCACCTAGGTCTTCTCTCAATGACGAGATAATGGAGAGAAGAATGGGGTCTCCAAGACCAGGTCTGAGACACAGGCAGTTAAGTGATACTGAACGGCCCCAGAGTCCTCTTACGTTGTCCAACGGCTCTGCTGTCGAGTTAAACAAGCCAAGCCCGAGAAGTAACGGAGACGTTTCACCACCACCTGAGAATCCTGGTGATACGCAGTCAATCGAAGCCGAAAAGAAGGAGTCTCGAGTTAGAAAGATTTCTACTAAAAGTGGAAGACAAAGCCCTAATAAGGCAAAGTACGTCGCTGTTGCCTCGTTTGTTGGAGAGGAAACTGGCGAGGTATCTCTTGAAGACGGCGAGGAAGTCGAGGTGCTGCAGAAGGAAGCAAGTGGATGGTGGTATGTCAAAAACGACTTCGGTGAGGGGTGGGCACCAAGTGCCTTTTTAGAACCAGCTCAGTCATCCAGGTCCACGTCCCCAAAGACCCTGAGTCAGGCTCAGATTGAGGACAGTGTGGATCAGTCCAAGCAAATGGAAGAGGAGGTTGAAACCGTTCCTGAAGAACCAATCGAAAATGAAGACGAGAAAGATGACTACGCACCGGAAAACCAGAAGGTACCAAATATTACCGCCTAGTTTATTTTTATGCTCAACTGGGTGAAATGTTCTTAATATAGTTCTATTCATAGGCCTTGATATTAAACCGTTAACAGAAAAGGGAAAATTAACTAAGAATAACCCGATAGATGTTTATGACCGTGTTAGGAATAAAGTGATAATAGAAAATGTGCTATTCCGAAAGACCGCTTGGTTTCCTTTTACGTCACTGTAGTTCTGTTTAAAATAGAGTTATTCCTGTTTTATATTCCTCCCAATGAAGTCAATTTATGTGAGAATGAAGACATGAGAATCATATATTTTGAACTGCGGATCAAATAATGAATGTGTGAATGATCATCGAAGTTATGAACACTACTTAAGCAGTAGTGAAAATAAATCCGGAAAAAATTCAGGCTTGTACGGGATTTGAACAATTTAGAAAGAAGTATTTTTGTTTGGCACACAGACGGAAATATTTCATTTCAGCGGATATTTCGTTTCAGCCGAAACACCTCTTCGTCTTATTCCTCCCTTTTTTAATCCCTGAAATCTCGTTTACAACAAAGAATTTGCAAACAAAACGAATCACAAAAGCTTGCATGACTTATTTGATTCAAAATGATAATAATTACGATCGATCGTGCCCAACTCAGTCACGAAATTCTAGTGATAATAACCTTGTTTGGTGGGGGATTAATGCTGATTCACTGATATCTGAAAGCCACCGAGAATATATTGTGATATATTGCACCCTAAAGATATCAAAATTAAATAAAACGGAAACAACGTTTAGCAGAATTGGCCAAATAGTTCGAGGAAAATTATTGGATTAGAGATAAGTAGCGATTTTGTAAAAGCAAATCATTACAAAAATCTCGCCGGAGGGACCTCAGTTCCTGACAAGGAATCACACTTGAAAGCCCTGTCATGTTAATGATAAGGTACAAAAAGGTGTGCACACGGGGTCACTGAACAAGTGATGTTTTCTAATGGACACAAACACTTAAGCTCTGGGTGGACTTCCTGTTTTGCTACAAGACATCTTTAATACCGATTAGTAGGCGTAAAAGAGAGCAGAAACAGTTTCAGCGAGCGCCATTACCTCTGAATGACAATGGTTGCTATGGCCGCCAAATAACTAAACAAACTCAGCGATAAGCACTTTATTAAGATCAATTCAAGGCGACACTAATGAAGTGCCCACGTAACCTGACGCCATTTCCTGGTTGGTGGAGATGTATGTCGTAATAAGGGGTACTTGACTAGAGTGGCGGCGCTCCATAAAAGACACCACCTTATCTTTTTACCTTCACAGTCTTTGGCGGGAAGCAGTGCAACAACGGAGTCCCAGAGAATACCACCAGAGATGAATCGACGAGTCAAATTCCTTACTGTGGAAGGAATTCAGAAGCGAAAAAATCCAGACAAGAACTATGTAAGTGTAATAAGAATTGTTTGTTTGTTTGTGTATTTTTGGTTTCCACCACATTTATCCTTTCAAACTGCTTTTTCTTACCCTAGCACCGAGTTTTTTCTGAGATCAACTTGGTTTGAGATGTCAAATTTCATTTACCTTCATTTATTAACAGCAAGTTGAATTAAGAGATTTAAGACGATGGAAAACTGATTATGTCTTAACTCAGCCGCCCTCGTACTGCGGTGGTACACTGCTGCTGTGTGGCCCGGCAGAGGCGCCAGTTGCACTTCTTCGTTTCAACGAGTCGTCGTGCCAGAGTCGAACTTTTTACACGAGTGTTTACAGCCTGTCTAAGATATATTTTGAGTGCAGCCATTGATAGCTTCTTAATACAAGAGCATATATTCGGAATATCGAGAATTTTGTTTGTCGAGATTGTTATCTGAACAATGAACTCGGTTGATATCAAAACATTTATTAATAGAGTTTCTTTGGTTTGTTTCGTTTTTTTTTTTTTTTTTTGGAAGTAAAATATTCAAGTAAGATATTCAAATATTTTCCTCTTTTTTTGAGGTCATTGTGCGGTTTCATTGAGTAAAGAACAACGTCACGTTTTAAACATTTCACTCTTTAAACTTGAAGCACGCAAAATAAAAAATTTCAGTAGCGAATGTTCAGAATATTGAGAGCAATAGAAAGCACTGCTTGCCTTGTCGATTAGCTGAACCAGCCTTTCGGTTTTTGGTACTTCTTTACCACTTACCTAGCTCAATGTCTTGCTCATCGGAGTAGTTTGTATGGACTTAGAATATCACTTGCAAATGTTGAGAGAAAAATATTTGCTTTTAAAGACATTTGTTCTATTTGGCAAATACCCCAGTGTTAGTTATATATACAGTATTACATTAAACCGGTGTTATTTACACAATTAACAATTGTTCCATAGGTGTATATTCTCAAAGTTGTGTGGTCTGACGGAACTATCAACATCGTGTACAGGCAGTGCAGCGATTTCTTCTTCCTTCAGGTGAGTGGTACAGAAAAGCTCGCTAATTTTCATCGAGAAATATTCTTGAGCTTTCCGTGGTGCGGCAAATTATTTTACCACAAGCGGCTACTGCAATGAGTTATTAAAGATATTGCTACCTGCGTTTTAAAGTTAATTTTCAATAAATGTCGTTTTGCGGTCCAATATTTATGTAAATAGGATCAAAGCTCGTTTTCGATTCAAAAATCGTGCCACATCATCTAATGTCTAATATCAAGCCTCCTATGAATCGTGTGACATCTTAATGGTAGCCACGTGTGGTCGAATCACGTGAATAGCCAATGTCCACTAATACCTTGGCCATTTGCACGAAAAACGTGAATTGCGATTAAATCCTAAACGAGTTATGAGTAATTCGAAGTTAAGACAAAGAGACTAATTTACAAAACTGACAGCCACGCGTGGGGGCAGTGTTGTTTTGTTTGTTTATTTGCTTTTCTTTTAAGGAGATTGAGTGTTTTGGTATTTATGAAAAGCAAAAAAGAAAGTGGTTAACTGGATAAAGAAAAGGAAATATTTAAATGTACAAAACCGTTTTTACAGTATAACGAATGAGCAAAATAAAGCGAAAACGTAAAAAGCAATAAAAATATTCGTATTTTTTTCCATTGTTACCTTTAGGAAAACCTGAGAAAGGAATTTCCAACAGCGATTGGAAAAGACATTCCCGTACTGAAAGGTGAGTTAGTTATCTACAGTGAAAAATTGAGTAACTTTCAAGACAAGTCCGTCTTGATAAAGTTGAAATTGCTACCAAGGGGGTAGAAAAATTTGACCTGAAATTTTTTCCATAACTTTTTAGCTTACACCTAATTATTACTTTTGATTTTTCACTAACATTAAATATTTGCCTTTTGTATTCAGGAAAGAAATTTACCGAAAACTGTCGCTTTTGCTTCAAAGATGGAACTTGTAAACGAAGACAATTTATGAATCAGTTTTGTCATGTAAGTAGTCACTATTCGTTTTCAATTATCATTAGAATTTAGATAAACGGCAAAGACAAATTATTCATTTCCCTTTTACTCAAAATTTTCGATTCCGCTGCAATATATTTTGTTTTACTTAATTTTGGTTATTTTCTCTACAGGAACTAATAAATGCCCCGGATAATATTTCAAAATGCCAAGCTGTGATGACGTTTTGCAAGCCTCGTTCCAGTGACGTCCTTCCCCATGGACAGTGAGTGCAAACCATTTTATTATTATTACTATTATTATTGCTGTAATACAATTTCAATTTCAAACTTCAAACAGAATGAAATAGAACATCGCAGGGCACTGAAACCAGACTAAGTTTCGTTTGGTTGTGAAAATTGAACAATTTGACAATTTCTATAACTTCTCTATTTTTTTTCTGCTCATTTTCAGGTGCGATAAAGCCGATGACAAGAACAAAGAAAGTAAGTTAAATCAACAAATTTCATTTTGCTTATTGACTTCTTTGTGTGTTCCTATCACTTTAACCTTTCCGTGAGGACTAAACCTGACTTTTTTGTAATCTAGATGAAGATGACAACGTTAACATCTCAGGACCAGTCGTGTTTGAACAATACATCGCAATCGCTGATTACAAAAAGAAGAACAAAAATGACATCTCCCTGACTGCAGGGGATACTGTTGATGTTATTGAAAGAAACGACTATGGTAAGCACATTGCACGCCATCAAAACACACTTCATTGTTCCCATCATTGGCAAATTAATGAGCTAGTTGCTATGTAGAGACCTGACACTGAGTAAACTGATTATTGATTAGTGGGGCGTCAAAATTAGGATAGTTAGTTTAGGATATTAGATTATAACCTTGGTAGATTGCAATTGTGAAAGAATGGCGCTGAGAGACGACACCACTAGAAATTACATCCATTTAAAATGTATGTCTTCATTTCTCCATAGTTTCCATCTAAATAAACTTATAGCAATTCTTCAGTCTACATTTAGATCTATAGACTGATAATATTTTAAACTTTATTTTCAAAGGTTGGTGGTTAGTTGACCGAGAAGGGGAGTTAGGTTGGCCCCAGCCTCACATCTTGAACCTGTAGATGACGGAACAGAGATCACCACTTCAAAAAACCTTTGCACCTGGACAAGGTAAGCTTCACAAAGCCCTTGCAAACTTCTGCAGTTTTTACCATTGACATAGATAAACATGTATGGACAACCTGGCAAATTGCCTCTCGTGCCAGAATGAGTACCCGAGCTATGTTATACTATGGAAACATTAACAGATATTTAATCACTGGTTGCATCTATCGCAATGGACCAGTATAAGAACACAGTTCGTATCTCGCCAATGCCATTAATGGATCTTTCCTGTGATTGGCAGAGGAGGTATACCAGTCCATACAGAGCTACAAAGCGCAAGCTGAAGACGAACTGTCCTTCGATGTTGGTGTTATGCTGAAAGTTGATGAAAAGAATTTGGACGGATGGTGGCACGTGAGGTAAAAATAAAGTGATCGTTTTTTACCCTCGGCAGTACTTACAGCGCACAAAGGCTTGTGGGGCCGAGCTAACACATCAAAGAAATAATTCAAATAAACATAACAGATTAAGAATCCCAACTGACTGGAGTCAACGCCGAGCAACAGCTGGACGTGAACCTGTCTCCATACTAATATTAACGATTATAGTCGCTTTCCTTGCTACCGAGCATTTTTGATTGCAAGTAAATTAGTAAAGAAATTTCACCTTCATGTAACTAAACAAAGAGAATATTCAACGGTTACTTACAAACACTCAACTGGTTAGAAAAGAGAAGAAATTAAAATCGATACCGGTAACTTTCATGAACTCTCAGAGGCAAAAACTCGATACCTTTATAACAGGGATTTAAGGGAAGGAGCTTTGTAAACGCAGCGAATAGATTTACAAAATTAAATAGTTATACAGTTCTCCCCACCACGCATCCCCCCCCCCCCCCCGGTGAAATCTAGTACTGTTGACTCAAGCACCAAAAAAAGACTTCGACGTTGTATGTGTAAGATATGTTCAAGGAAACCATTTGTGTACAGATATTCAAACCCTGTTAACGTTATCTTGTTAGATATCAAGGTAACTCAGGATGGGCGCCCGCCATGTTTCTGAAGAAAGTAGCCGATTCCGGTGATTCCACTTTGTCAACAAGTGGGAAAATGGACGAGTTAGCTATTGTCGCTTTCAACGGAGGTACGTAGACTCTGTTGATGATGTCTTTCAGTTAAAATAACGTATACCTCTAAAGTGATTATTTTGGGCTACTTATTACAAATCCTTTCCCTTACCAAGAACACCAACTGATGAGATCCTTGGGTTCTTTATAGTTCCACTGTATAAATACAGTTATTTGTCCTATCCTACCCTACCCTACCATATCCTTTCCTATCCTATCTTATCCTATCCTATCCTATCCTATCCTATCCCTTGCGTCAATTTGGAGGCGAGAGCGTCGAGTTTAAAGTTGTAATTATATAGGTTAAAAGAATCTTAAGTTCCCTCTGGGAAGAAATCTGTTTGCAGTGTATCCTGGCCAGGACTTGTTCAGTGCAGGTGTCTTCTGGAATAGATCCGCCGGCACAGACAAATCCTTCAACCAAATATTACATCTTTCTCAAACTTAAAGATGATGGAAATTTTACCCCCCAAAATTGTTCTTCGGTAGCTCACGTCAAAAACAATCCCTTACTGAGCACTATCTCTTTCTTAATCGCTTTATTCTCCCTACGTATTAATTATGGACCTTATTTTAATGGCAGATTCTGAAAGCGAGGACGGCAAAGGACTCTCACGAACACCCCCTACACGGCGTAGCATGGTAAGACATAATGAATCAAATAAAACCAGGTTATTGTGAATAACACCCAAGCTGTACAAAACAACTTTTTTATATATTTTAAAGCACTAACAGAAGGGCTTACATTTGAGTTGTCACACTTTAGACCGTGCATTGATAAAAAGGTTGGATCCATTCGCGTCCATTATCCTTGCCAATTATATTGGCAATGAAAAGGCTTTTGGTAAAATCGCCCTTAAAAATATCACACGACTGTTAAAATTTTCTTAAACAAGGTAACGCCTTTTAAGGGTCAAAGTTCTACACTACGAGCGCAGTCCCTCTTTCGCCGCTTACTCGTCGAGCGTGAGGCTAAAACAAATCGTCCGGCACGAGAAAACCGCGCGAAATCTGGACGCGAATAGGAGCGTGCTCGAAGAAGAGGGACTGCTCGTAGTTTACTATACTTCAAACAGGAGAAACCTTTTTAACTAATTTTCCAACAAAATTATTTTACCATTAACACACAGAAGCAATGATCTTTTCCACAATAATCAGATACTTAAGGTGCCAGTTTACATACGCTATTGTACCAATCATACAAAGGCTTGCAACATGGTTGTCATTGTTTTCTGTTAAGGTTCAGAGATCAGTCAGAAGAAAGCCAAAACGAAATTCCTCGTCTCAGATCAATGAAGCAGCAATAGAAGAGGAAGCTGAATCTTCCGAAACAGCGAAGAAATACGAACGATCAATTTCAGTGCCAGCAAAAGCATACACGCCACCTCCAAATAAGAAGTTATCTCCACGGGCCAAAATGAGGTCGTTGTCTAGACCCAAGTCAAGTGAGGTTAGCCAAGGAGATTTGATGAACCAGTGGCCGCACCGTGAAATGTCCATATCAAGTGGATATGGGAGCTCTCCAACCGGCAGCGTTTCTTCGCTTGCATCAGATGTTTTCAGTCCTGAGGAAAACACGACCCCGATCAAAAAGTGCCCGACACTGCCACGGCTCGAGAACGTTGCGGAGCAAGGCGCCTTCCACAGATCACATTCCGCCTCCTCATTGGTACAATATAAGAAAGAGATTGAGTCATCCATGAATGGCCGGCCAACATCATCAAGCGTGAAATCAGCTTCAGGGAGAAGCAGTCCCACTCCAGCACCAAGAAAGATTTCTGCAGCAAGAAGAAGTCCGCTGGCAAGCTCACCACCTAAGAATGGCGAATTTAAGCTGTCGCCCAGAGAGTCAAGCTCAGAGGTGGAATATGAAAGTAGTTCCGACTACAGTCAAAAGGAAAACGAAGAGTTGATGTATCGTGCTGCTTATGCGTACATCTCACAAGAAGAAGGCGAAATCACCTTCAACGTGGGCGACGTGGTAGAGGTCATTCGAAGAGGAGAGAATGGATGGTGGCTTTTGAGAAGTTCAAAGGCTGGAGTCGGATGGGGACCCTCTAACTACTTAGAGTCTGTAGCTTATTGAAACACGCTCCTTATTTCAAGGAGCAACTGACAATGAAAGAAAACAATCTGGGCATATCTTTTTGCAAAACCCAGAAGGCCACAGCGCTTAGAAACCCCAGTACCACAGTATAAGAGTACTTTCAGAAGCTGCAACAAAAATGAAACATCATCTTTTCTACGTTCAGCGTATCATTCATATCCGAAATACATCACCTAACTTTGTTTAAATCTATAGAAACTAGGAGGGAATCAAAGACGAAAGGCGGAAAGCTTATAGGAGAGTTGACGGTGTAATCTGCTAAAACTTCGGGTTGTGTTCAATTTGGGTGTTGAATTCTAAATAACAGTTGCCGCAAGACCGAATTGTTTCGTCACTTAAACGACATCCAACACAGAGGATATAAGGCCAATTTAAAGGCAGTTTTTCCTTGATTGTGTTACCGCTAATTAGCTGCATGTCCCTCACCTCTGTTAACCACTGACTTGTATGACTTCAACGTACATCAACTTTGTCGCCTAAATCTTATATATCAAAAAAGAAAACAGAAAACAGCAGTGAGTATCTATTTCACGAGCAAAATATATAACTATCGCTTTTCCTTGCAGTCGGGTTAGTCGAATTTGACCTTGTTCAAGGCGTTACAAAGTCACAATTCGTTATATTTCGTACCAATTTCCCTTTTTCTTACTTTGTGTTTTTTTTTACAATAAGATAAACAAACACTAAATGTTTAATATTGGTTGTAGTACCTCCAGCCCGCACCTTGCGGTCTGCTCAAGCACACATGCATGATTTTGTTCATGTTACACGTTAGCTAAATAATATTTGTCCCATTTTAATCGAAAAAGTAAGAAGTGGAGGGGGCGGGCCAATTGACCGCTTAGAGAATTATTCTGATTAAGATATCATCAACATACACCTCAAGGAGAAGTTTACGTTTTGTGTGGCCAAACAAATAAATAAATACGAGTGATCTAATAACATTTAACTGATTGGCTGTGAACTCTGCTTTCATTCTTTGGTCCAAGAAATTTGGAGAAAGTTTTGCTGACAATTGAACCGTTGTATATTTTCTTCGGGGCAGAAAAAATAAATGGAGCCCGTTAAAGCTATTCAGTATTTAAACAAAATAGTATATTTTTCAATATTTAAACATATTAGTCTTCTAAAGTGGTATAGCAGAAGCAATTAAAGTAAGGCTTCATAAAACTCCCCTTATCACATTTTTCTATTTTTCTTGTTTATTTGTGTACTGTTTGAATAAAAATTGAACATATTAGAAAGCTAAGCTTAAGGAAATTAGCAGCTTTTAGTATTTAGCAGTTGCCTTAGTTCTATTATTGTTTGCGTAAGAGACTGTACAATATTAATTTTAAAATTATTTGGCCGCAATGATTTTTCAGCTGACGACAACCAGTAATAAAATAAACACTTGATTCTTAGAAAACGCTCTCTTTTTCTATGGTCCATGTTCATTTGCATCGTTGTGAAAGGCATTTTCTGCCTACTGTTGTTTAACTAAACAAGTATGAAGGAACAGCAACTAATACATTTTGCCAGTTGCCTGAGGGTGACCAGTTTTTGGCATTAATTTAAGAAGCTACAACAGATGTTGGAGACCTGGGTCCAGGCAGTAGCAATACATCAACTTGAAAAAGTGTCGCCGATATATATCTTTGATTATCAGCGCCATCCATATGGTACGGAACAACAAACAAAAATCTCCATAAGAGAAATATAGCTGAGGCTTCAATGCGTATTATTAGAAATGCTGGCCGAAATCAATCCTACGGACTAATTGAAGATAGCGGACAGCCGTGAAGAAATCTGTTTCTCACTCGAGAGCATCATCGCGCATGCTCGGCCGTGACACTGCTCTTTTAAAAATACTCTACTAATACATTGAAGCTATAAAATAACGTGGGATAGTGGGTGGGAGGGGTAGGGGAGGCGGAAGACAAATAACTTATCGGGGGGGGGAAAGGAGCGGGAGGTTTTGACCCCTCTACTGTTCCCCTTTAAACAATTCATCTTCGTTGTTTTTCAAGTTTTCCCTTTAACGTTTACCTGGAAAAACCGATTATGCTTTGCTCTGCTTTCAAGATTTTACTTTATTTTTTTCTCTGAGTTGTTGGAATATTTTGGGTGAGAAAAACATTCTTAGCTCAGTTTGATTTAACCCAGTTTTTGACCCCGCAACAAAAAATACCATGACTTAGCCTCATAGCTCAAGAAATGATGCTTTTCTGCAGTTACAACGCTTCCACCTAAGGTTGGAAGAATGTGAGCGAGTTTTAGCATCGCACTGAATATCATTTCGGCGCTGATAACAGCATTGGATCAATAGAAATGCCAGTTAAAATGGAATAATGGTCCTTCATTAAAGTACGGAAACTAGCATTAGTTCAACAAATGAATAAAGGGGATTAGTTTCTAAAGAAACTGTGGTGCTGCGTCGGTGGGGAGTGAAACACGAAAATTTGGTTTATCAACGGAGTTGATAATGTAAATTGACCACCGTACAGGGATTCCATTAGCTGACGTTTCGAGCGTTAGCCCTTCGTCGGAGCGAATCGAGGAATTGTGGGTTGTGTATGGTTTATATACAGAAAATGGAGCTACGCTATTGGTGGTAACATGGTAACGTGAAAAACAGGAATAAATTAATTGAATGAAAAGCGCTCGTTGATACCGTGGGGATTAAGAGTGCCAATTTGAAAGATCAGTTTTTGCTCGAGATTTTTACGGATTTCCGTGGTACCTTGATGTAGGGAAAGGCCGGAGATCGACATGTGTTGTTTGGAATGGTCAGGGAGATTAAAATGCCGAGCGACAGGTTTGGATGCGTCTTTGTCAGGGGCACCCAACGACAAGTTTCGGTAGATATCTGTTCGGTGGAGGGTAATGCGCCTCGGGTTTTCGGCTTCGACGAAAGAGTGCACTCGGATTTTCGTAACTAAAACGTGGCCTAAGAGATTCGCAATTAGGAAATCATAGCCCCTGAGGTTTTCGGAAAGGTCGTAATTGCTGTTTTTGGCAGTCAAAAACGTCGGCTAGCATTTTCGGAAAGAAAATGGTTTCTTAGAAAGTTCCTGCAAAAGTTCATGTCAGCTTGCATTTTCTCAAAGGAATATCTTGTTCCCTAACATTTTCGGGCAATTAAAATTTCAGCTAGGGAATCCGAACAGATGAACTTCTTCTAGCTTATGAAAACATCACTTTAAACAGGCTTCAAACACGATAAGGCACTTAAAGATGCCTTTCTACAGCTTTTGGCTGATTTGGCTCGTTGGGTGCCCCTGCTTTGTCATCTTTCTCGACATCACGAAGATGTTCTCGGAATCGGTCACCTAGTCGTCTTCCTGTTTCGCCGATGTATAACTTTTTGCATAATGTGCAGGTTATGCAATAGATAACATTTGCGGAGGTACACGTGAAACGATCAGTGATCTTAACAGATCGCTTAGGGCCCGATATTTTGTCAGTGTTTTGAATGAAAGGACAAGTTTTGCATCGCGAGCGCGCGCATTTAAAAGTGCCAGGTTGTTCAGTCGTTTTGAATGCGCTTTTAACTAGAAAGTTACCTACATTTTTGTCGCGTTTGAATGAAATCAGCGGTGGTTCCGAAAAGATTCTAGCAGTTTCTGGATCATTTTGCAGTATCTTAAAGTTATTAAGAATGATGGCTTTAACTGGGTTATTATCCACAGATTTCTGACCAGGAGACCGAAGACGAAGATGCCAAGCCTGAAGAAACTCACCAAGGAGCTACGCCAGGAAATGGTAAGTTATCTTTTTCGTTTTCCCCCTTTTTGTAGTAATTTAGCTTTCCGTTTAGCCACGCTCATTTTCTCTAAAACCAGGTTTTGTAGTCACATCAACTTCATAGCAGGGGCACCCAACGAGCCAAATCAACCAAAAGCTGTAGAAAGGCACTTTTAAGTACCTTGCGGCGTTTGGAGTCTGTTTAAAGTGATATTTTCATAAGCTAGAAAAAGTTCATCTGTTCGGATTCCCTAGCAGAAAGTTTAATTACCCGAAAATGTTAGGGAACAAAATCTTCCTTTGGGAAAATGCAAGCTGAAATGAACTTTCCCCGAGCTTTCTTGGGAACTATTTTCTTTCCGAAAATGCTAGCTGACGTTTTTGACTGCCAAAAACAGCAATTACGACCTTTCCGAAAATCTCAGGGGCTATGATTTCCCAATTGCGAATATTTTAGGCCACGTTTTTGTTACGAAAATCCGAGTGCACTCTTTAACCGACGCCGAAAACCCAAGGTGAATTACCCTCCACCGAACAGATATCTACCGAAAGTTGTCGTTGGGTGCCCCTGTTCATAGGTCGTTGCCTACAATCTAAAGTTATTCCAAAAGGTTTTCGCTCTAATTTTCATGCGTCCACGTTCTCTCGCTCCAATCAATATGTCTACCAAATTCAATGCGCTCAAGATTCTTTTTCACGCAACGTCATGAGGATCACAATCAGAGCTATGTGCCAAAAGCGTCATGACCTAGACAAACAAATTCTCCAGTGCCGCTCCGAACTGTTCAAAATCTGTCCAGCTGTTTTCGTTAATTCTATCCGCGCCAAAATCCAGGAACTT